>JAWVGU010000163.1:0-323459 GCA_037039885.1 Miamiensis avidus
AGTTTAAATTTTATTTAATTACTTCACATTATACAAATCTTTGTCTATTTAATTTTTTTATATATTCTTCACAAGTTAACATGTTATTTTATTAATTGATAACCTAATCTTCCATATCTTTTTATTAATTTATTAATTCGTTAAAATTAAATTCTTATATTATATTTTTTGTTATTTAATTTTTTTATTTTTAAAACAGCAATATTTCATATCAATATCAAATTTTCTATATGAAACTATAATTTATCATAGATTACTAATTAATATTAATATATTTATTTATGATGTACTTAATTTAGTTAAATTCAATTAGTATTTTGAAAATAAACAACCTTTATATAAAATAAAAGGATAATAAATAACAAAAATATATCACCCACTTTTTTTTTATTATAAACATGAAAAAAAAAATAATAAAAATATTATTTATTATTATTCTATGTATTTATAATTCTGTTTTAATTTTAAAAATTATTTTCTAATTTTCTCTAAAAAATTTGATCTTAATAGGAATAATAAACTTTATATCAATATGATTATATTTATATTCATTTATAATCATTTTTATTCTCATTTTTAAGCTAATAATGTATAATATATAATGCAATATAAATTTTTTTATTTATTACCTTTTTAATATTGTTTATTTGGTATTTTTTGCAATTAGTTTATTTTTGTAATTTTTATTTTTTTAAATCTATTTAGATTGATTATTTTATTTTTTTAAATTATTTTGAATGTATATATTGTCATTTCAACAAAAAAATTTTCAAACTATGTTATAATAATAATTAATAAATTGTATTGATTTTTCAAGGCAGACTAATAGTTTTCAACATTTGAGGTTAGCATTTGATTCGATTATTTAAAAATTAATTAAGCGATGACACCTTTATAAAATACACTTAATCAATACTATATAATCATTTAAAAAATTAGCTTCAATTCTTAACAATTAATAGTAAAATTCAAAAATTGCTCATGATTTTAAATTATTAAGAAAATCACGCTTAATTTGAAATAAACCAATTTTAAAATTTTTTTTGTAACTTTTCTATATTAAAAATTTTTTAAAGTTTGTATATAAGTAACCCCACTATTTCTGTGAAAAATTTCCTAGTATGGGTATTTATATATAAAATAATAAATTCAAAATATTTATTGTATTGTATTTTTACATAGCAAAGTTAAAAAAAAATTTTGTAATTAATTTATTTCAAATTTAGAGTCATTTTCTTAATAATATAAAATTGTGTGCAATTATTTAATTTTATTATTAATTGTTGAGAATTCAAGCTCATTTTTTAAATGATTATATAGTATTGATTAAGTGTATTTTATAAAGGCGTCATCGCTTAATTAATTTTTAAATAATCGAATCAATAGTTAGCAAATAGATTCAATTGCTAAAAACTATTAGACTACCTAGGAAAATCAATACAATTTATTAATTATATATATATAACATAATTTGAATATTTTTTTTGATGATTTTGTTATAATAATAAAACTCTTATTTATGATAAGTGGTTCTGAAATCATTTTTGATAAGTTAGTGACCACATATCAAATAATATAATATCACTAAATAATTTATTTAAGAATCAGCAAATTCCTATTAATAAATTACTATAATAGTGATAAACAATTACATTCAATTTTAAATAATTATGAAAATGGCTCCAAATATGAAATTAATTAATTTCATAATTTTTTTGTAACTTTGCTATAGTTTAATTTATCATAAATTAATTTTTATAATTATGCATTAACAACCATATTTTTAAAATTTATTAATATTTTGGAGTGATTATAAATTACGATAAAAGATGCATATAATTTTCTAATAAGAGATTATGAATAAATACGTTAGCGTTTAATTTAGTGATTATCTACATACAGATAAAGGTTATAATTTATCACACATATTATAATATATATTAATCTAATTATTTTTATAATATAAAGTCCATTAATATTTTAAAAATATTTTATTAATAATTAGTTTTAGTTTTTAATTAAACTTTATTATTATTTTCTCTTTATAATTCATCTCAAAAAATAAATTTCTAAACTTTGATAATAATATTATTAAATTATTTCCCAATTATTACAATATAGTAGAAATTTACTTGTCTAATGTATTTTTAATACAATTAATTTATTATACAAATAGTTTATCAAAAGTAGATTCTAATATTATCAAAATAAATAATATATTAGTTATTTAAATAATTTTATATCAAAATTTTGTTATTTTGGTTATAGTAAATAAATTCTAATTTTACAAAACAAATTTAGAAATTAAATTCCTAATTAAAATCAACAAATATTTATATTCAATTAGACTATTAAATGGGAAGTTCATAGTTATATCTACTTTATAAAACAAAACAGCAAAGCAAAAATAAATAAAAAACTAAAAAAAAAAATTAAAAAAAAAACAAAAAACATGAAATAGATTTAAAGAAATTACTTAGTATCCCTCGTAATCGCAATCCTATTTTCTTATTTAATAGCTGAGAGGTTTTTCAATGACACCTTGGAAGAACAAAATGAGATCTTGGCAGTCAAATTTCAAGATAACGCGACCTCAGCCTCGAATTAGTTTTTCCTCTACTTCGCAAGAATTGTAGAATTTGAAGCCGTTCCCAGTAATAAATTAATTAAGTTTGTAAATTATTAAACGAAAAAATTAAAAATATTTTAAAAATTAGCTATTTTGATTTTGACTTATTGTCTTTCGAAAAAGAAAATCGAAGCCATGTTGTTTACGGTTTATACTCTCTTCATTTACTACTTCAGTAGTGTTATTAAAATAATCTACTCAAACCTCAGACCCTATATGAAATACGAAAGCATTGAGGGTGTCGAATGTTCAATGGATTTCGGAAAGCCTTCAGGCCACGCATTGCTTGGGTCCACACTATACATTTTGTTTTTTTATTTGATTTTTCTTTACGATAAAAAAGATAAAAATGAAAATCAAAATGAAAGACACCTAATAATAAAAAAAACTATTTTCTATGTTTTGATGACTATTTTCATTATCTTTGTGGGAATCGACCGGGTCTGGCTCGGTGTTCACGGATTCGACCAAATTATTGTTGGAAATTTTATTGTTATTATTGGGTTGCTTTTAGTTACTGAGCTGAAATTCAACGACAAATCACTGTTTGACTGGGCCCTTGAGAAATGGACTTTCATTGCCAATACCGAATAAAGCAAATTTCAGACACGCGTTTACTTGGCTGTTGTGATGGCTTTGTATGTATTTTGTATTGTGTTTGCAATTGCTTGCTATGAAATTGCTAAAAATGGATTTGATTTGTAAAAAGTCAATTATCAAAACCTGATTTAGCACTGCGGATCAGAGTTCGAAGATGTTTTGGTTAAAGAAAATATACAACTTAAAAATTACAGAAAGTTTCTTTTTAACAAAAATTTCATCGACAGTGGGATAATTTCGATGGTTTTTACTATATTGCTTCTGACCATTTGCATTAAAAGAGAAAAGTAAAAAATTAATTTAAATTAAATTAAAAATAAAATTTATTCTTAATTTTTGAAAAAGATACGAAGAATATACTTTCACTCTCAAGAGTTTGGGATTCTTCCGAAATTTGGCTCGAATTGTTGTGTTTTTAGTAATGATTTTTGTGCCTTACATAGTGTTTCACCTGATACCCTTCAAAGAAGATGCTATTTATCTTAGATTTTTCTTTAGAACAAACATGTAGTCCATAGTCTTTGGTACAAGTTACTTTACTGCTCCCTATGTCTTCAAGTTGCTTAATTTGTAAACGAAAGGAGATCTGTACAAAGTTGAATAAAAAGTATAAATTGAGAAAAAAGTTACAAATGAAAATACCACTGAAATAAAATGAAATAGTGAAAAAAATTTTTATACAAAATATATATATTATTATTAACTATTTTTGTTTCTTTTAATAACTATCATCAATTGTATCAATATTTTGAATAGCTTGCTATAAAATTATTTTTGTATAATTTTTCTTTTTTACATTTTAAAAAATTAGTTTAGTTTTTCGTATTCATTAATTCTATTTTGCATAAGAGATGAATAAATGGATGCATAACATATATTTTATAAGCAAATGTGACAGACTCATTGACATATAAAATATAAAATTGACATTTAAAATTCTACAATTAAATATATAAATATTAGTTAAAAGAAGTATAAGTAATTATAATTAATCAACTCGTAATATAATAATAATATTAAAATGAATTATTTAATCTCATTTGTTTGAATTTTCACTTTGAAGTAAGTAAATTTTTAAAATCTTCATACGAAATCGACTGAGCTTGAGGATTGAGTTCTTTGATTAGTCGCGACATATCTATGGCCAATGCAAAGTCATTTTGAATTGCTGACTCAAGTTGTGAACGTTATATGGTCATAGAGCTTTCGTCACCTCCCAAAGCGATAAACACCAATTTAATGTCCTCTTCATCATTGTTGGCCATTTTTTCCTTGTAGTAGCAGATAATTCGCAAAAAATCTTCGAATCCAATGGCGCCTCGATTCGAAGAGTCCACTTCATTGATCATTTTCGTTATGTCTTAGAAATATAGTACATTTTTGTATGAATAAATATGTAATTTTAACAAATACCATCGTCTGTTGGATTGTGCCCTAATTCTTCTAAAACCTTTTTCAATTCGTCTTTTTCGATCATTTTGGACCCGTTTTTGTCGAAAGCTACAAAGGCGTCCTAGAATCGCGTTTTTTCGGTTTTTGTCAAATTGTCGATATCTATTTTGTACAGTTCTTTGTTTATGTTCCGATTTTAATACATTGTTATTACGAATTCTCGCGTTCAGAAATTAGAAAGATTAAAATGCTCTAAAAAATGAAATGAATAATTTGTTTGTTCTTTATTATTTTTGAATTTTAATTTTTAAAGAATTTTGTTATTTTTATCGAAATTTATTTTCTAAAGCTCTCAAAATTGATTTAATTTTATTGGGTGTTTGATTTAATTAATTTTTTAATTATTGTTATAGCTTTTAATATAATAAAATATGACTGAAAGTAAATTGGAGTTTAATAGAAAAAAAGAAATTGCGGCGAAAAATTAAGCAGTACTTTAATAAAACTTAAATATAATAAAAAGCATTAATTGTTTAGTTTATTAATAAATCGATTGCTTAATAACATATTAAATAAATTGCGAGTAATAGTAAAACTACTTAATTTATAATATTATCAATCCGTATTGACTTTATAAAAATAGAAAATCTTATAAAATAGATACCTAAATTCAAACTAGCATATTTTATTCTTAATCATTTTGATCGAAAATTATTCAAATATAAATACAATAACACATGCAAGAGTTCAACGAGTACGGCGTCCACAAACGAGAATTCAAAAAAGGGTGTTTGAGGACGGATGACATCGAGGGCGCGAAGCCGAAGTCATTTCAGCGCCACATTTGGGGCGATATAAAAACAGATCGAAACCATTCTTATTTGTAATCAATTATTGATAGAATTAGTTTAAATAACTAAAAAAACTCGGAAAATTTTGATTGATTTAATGGTTTTTCGACAATTTACTTAGTCACACGATCGAAGAGCCGAAACTCGTGCCGAAAGAAGAGCTGCACACGAGTCGAAGATATCAGTATTTCAGTCCCAATTACAACAACCAGAACAACTACGTTCCTGAAATTTTCCGGTTTGAGATGCCTTCGGACAGTTCGCGTAATCGAAGCAGTGTGGACGGGCTAAAAAAAGAAAGCCAGCCGTAATATTCACAGCAGATACTAAGAAACCCCCTTAATTTTCAGGGGAATACGGGCTTTAAGGAAGACTCGTCGGGAACGGGCCACAACAACTTACAACAACAGCAGCAGCACAGAAAACTGGTGCCGAAGTTGGAAATTGGCGCCATAGCAAACAGCATGGAAAATAGCAGCGGGAGCCAAAGCAAAGGAAAAATTCGAAACGAAAGTTTGAAAACTTCGCCCAATCAACAACAGCAGTACTAATATTAAAATAATAAAGCTTCTTCACCTGACATTTATGTGGAAAATTAATTGTAGTAGCAACAGCAATTCCGACTTCCGAAAATTGCAACTAGTGAAAGCCAAATCAGCGGCAAAAAGTACTAGCAAATAGCCCAGGAACTGCAATAAAACGCGGAAAAGGATACTTTGAGACGCAACCGAAGCAAAAACGCTTTGCAAAACCAGTAAAAAGAATCTAAATTAGATAGCTAATTTATCATTTATTTGATTATTTTTAAGATTTGAAGTGGGAATGCTAACGAAAATCGACGAATTCAGCGCGTAGAATCACAAGCCAGATTTCAGTCAGGGCCGTTTAAAGCAAAGACACCATTTTCCGCAGTCGTAGTTTTTCAGAGAGAAGATTTTTGGAGTAGAAGGCGAGGAAAAATTGGAAAAATAAAACATATTTTAGCAAAAGTAGGTTTTTGAATCAAAGCCGGAAATCGACAATTTGAACAAATTACGGAACTAGTAGCGCGAAAAGTTGTGGCAAGAACAAATGAATTACAAAGTTCACCTTTTCAATGACCCGAAGCCTCTGCCGCCAGCTAAAGTGCGTCTCCATTTGCAAGATATTTATCCGTACAAGTTTAATCCTTTGCACAAGAACGTTTCAAGTATTGTTTTTTGAATCCGAATTTTTTTATATTATATATACGATTATACTATGTATTTATTATTATTATATTAGCCTTTTTTTTTTTTGTCAATTTTTCATTTAAAAAAAATGACTTTATTAATTTATTTACTTATTTTTAGAATTTTATTTTAAAATTTATTTTATAATATTGTTATATAAATAAGTATTAATAATAGGGGTTTTTATAAGTAATTTGTATTAATAAAAAAGAATCAAAAAAAAAAAAGAGGAAAGTAAAGCAATAAATTTTCTAATTTGCCTTATTTTTTTCAGAGTTTTTGGGCTTCTTCCAGTTGTTTTCTAGTTTGATTCCATTTGAATTAAAATTTCTATTCCAAATAGAGACACAAATCGTAAAATTTATTCGTGTTTTCTATCGAGTCGTCGAAGCGTTGTTTAAACTGTCTGAACACCTGCGCCTTAAACGACTGCGCAGATTTTTGTCTGTAAGTTTTGAAGCTTTTAATGTCTTTTGTTCTCTTTTCTTCCTGCTATTCTTAATCCTACAACTGCTATTATTATTATTGTTATTTTTGAGGCGCTTTTGAGTCTTTTTTTGCGTCTTTTTTCGCGCCCTTCTTGTCGCCTTTTCCTCCTCCCTTTTTCGGGTCTTCTTCTTGCACGATTGTGGCTTCGTACTCGATTTTCTTGTCGCCCACTTGGAACAAATCCACGAGTTCTCCCTTCCATTCCTTCGAAAGCGAACGTTCAGAACTGGTGTCGATAACGTGTCCCTGCTACTGCAATCGAAGCAAGACCTTGATGTTTTCGTGTTTTTTTTAGATGTCTTCGTCTGCAATAAAAGAAAATAATTAATTAAGTTTAAATTGTTGTTTTAAATTAATAAATTATTACCACCGGGCAACTTAATGAAATCTTCCCAGAGAATTAGGGAGTCGAAGTACAGGAGAAGGAACTCGAAGTGGTGGAGAGAGGCCTTGAATAGACGGTTGCTTTCTAGGAACTCCGCGTCGAGGATCAGCGCTTTGTACTCCTAGATTTTGTCTACATATTTTTCAAGCCGCGACTGTTCCTTGGCCAGCAGCGCCGTTAGTTCATCTTTGATGCAGGGATTCGACATGTTTGGCCTCAATTCAAACATGTATTGTTCCTTCAACTTCGTGTTGTAATCTTTGATTTCTTCGAATTCGGACTGCAATTTCTCTGTCTTTTCTGTTAGTCCCACGAGATATCTTGAATTAACAATTATTATAATTTGTTTATTAACAAACAAAAAGATGGGCCTTTTTTACCTTAAATGCACACTTTCGAGGAGCATTTCGGAAATTTTTGGTGTGAGTTCCGACAACTCTTCGAAGAAGTTCCTCAGGTCTCGGATGCACTGCAATTTGAATTCCACTGCCTTTTTCTTCATTTTGTCCAAATACACTCGCAAATAGTCCGGGATTTTGTCATTCCCAGTCAGCAGTTTCGCTTTTTCCCCTACGTACAACTTCTGCGCCTTTAATTAAATGTTATATTGAATATAAAATTTTCAAAATTAAAAATTAAAAATTGAAAATTAAGAAAATATTTACTTCTGCTATCACTTGTTTTTCTATGTCTAAAATCCACTCCATGAATGTTTTGTTGTCTTTTTGGTAGTAGAGTGGCCCCAGGTGTTCTAATTCGAGTTCTCTTCTTTCGTCGTCTTTGGGTGTTTCCTCCGGAGTTAACACGAGATCCCACTGCTCTTCCGAATACGAAACTCTTTTCATTTCGACAGCTTTGGAGTCAGGCTTCAACGCTTCGATATGTTTGGAGTATCTGCCCATGCAGGTCCTGATCGCCATCAAAACGAAAAGGAGTCTATTGGCAAAAGTTTCCTTTCTTTTTGAATTTTGTAAATTTTTAATAAATTGAATATCCTCATTTGATTATTTTTTAAATAGTTTTTACTCTTTGAGGTAAATTTGCGGCTGTTTTCGGCTTTTCGAAAATTCTTCATAAAGGGCGCGAATTTGCTCCATAAATTTCACAATTGCTTAAGAATAATCGTAAAAAATAAGAAAAAAAGTCAAAAATTATCAATATATATATATGTCACCTTCCTGCGACTTTTCACATTTGTTCATTTCCTCTCGCGTTCTCTCCTGGGCGAGTCTTCGCGGCCTTCCGTATTTCTTCCCCGTTCCGTCCTTCGCTGACAGTTCTTCGATCGTCGTCACGTACAGTTTTTCGAACTGTTCCAGGAGCACCTTTTTCTTTTCGTTCATATGCTCTTCAATTTCCTTCACTCTTTTAAGTTTTCAATTAATATTTTATTAATTCGATTTAGTATTTAGAGTACCGCTCCTGTCGCTTGACTTTCTGACTTTCCAGCTGCTCGTCGATTTCCTTCATCATCGTCTTGTACCACTCGACTTCTTCCGGTGCGTATTCTCCGCCGTTTTCGAACAGTTTGCTTTCTCTGACGAATTCGACATTTTTGTCGAGCAAAAACTGCACTTCATTGAGTGCCAGCACGGATAAATTGTCGATATTGTCTTCGATTTCTTTAAAAAAATTTTTTTAAATAAAGAAGGATTTATCTATCTAACAACAAATTATTTACTCTGCTAAAATTTGAACTGGTTTTCCCTGGCGGAGTTCAAAATTCCCTGCAATTTGGCGAGAGTGTGGCCCGTCGGCAGCCTTTCGCAACACAGCTTCTGTTCCGCCTCGTATTCTTTCGTGTCTTCGAGACACTGAGAAATGTTTAAAATGGTTTTTTTCGCAAATATAAAAAACACAAAAAAAAACATACCGTTTCCAGAAGATAGTTGAAATGCTCCGTCTGGAGGTCGATTTTGTCAATCGCATTTCGCGCGTGTCTTTCGTAGCGCTTTTTGTGGTTCGTGATTTGCGCAGATCGCACTTGGTAGATGTCGACCTCGACCTTTCCTTTCAGCGGGTAGTGAGCCTTGAGTCTTTCGTCGAGAATCAAGATCGAGTTTTCGACCTACAAAATGCGATTGATTCATTTAAAAAAAATGAAAAAAAAAATGCTTATAATAACAAGAAATTACGTAGTCGTTGTCTTGCAACTTCGCCTCTTCCAAAGAGTCGTTCATTCTGATTCCGATGTATTTGAACAGTTTTTCTTGGCAATTGGTGAGGATGTTCATCACGTAATCGAGTTCGAGAATCACGTCACGCTATGGGTTTAAAAAACGGTGAAAAAGTTGTAATTTAATGCTTATTTTAAATTACATCGAGGATTTCGTTGCCCTCAGGATCTTGGGGCGGGTCAGCTTTATGGTCGACGGGCAGTGGAGGCTTTTCTTCTTCTTGGGGTTGTTCTGCGGGAGGCTACTGTTCCTGGAGGTCTTTTTCGGAGGCGATTTTTTTATCTGATTTTAGTTTGGCTTGCGAGGCTCTCTTTTGCCCCTGCTTTCCCTTGGCGGCTGCTTTCTCCTCTTCTTCTTTTCTCTTTCTTTCTTCTTCCTCTTCTTGTTCCTTTCTCTTCCTTTCCTCTTCTTGTTCCTGTTCTTTTCGTTTCTTTTCTTCTTCGTTTTCTTCTTCGTCCTCGTATTTGATTTCGTAGAATTCTTTGTGGTTGCAAATGAGTATTTAATTACTTATTTTAAATTAATTTAATAACGATTTTCTATTACTTTTCGCGATTTCTTCAAGCGAGTACGCAATCAAAAACGTCTGCTTCATCGGAGTCACGAATTCCTGAATGGGTTCGATTCCGACTTTTTCGAGCAGTTCTTTGTGTTTGGCTTCTTCTTCTGCTTGTTACTATAGGGAAATGCCAAAAAAATATTAAAAAACAATGCAAAAAAAATAAATAAAATCACCTTTTTAGCATCGACTTTTTTGGGAGGCGGCTTTTTAGCAGCTCCCTTTTTGTTGCCGGCAGCCTGTTGTTCTTTGGCGAGTCTTTCTTCTTCCAGTTGTTTTTCTCTTTCTTCTTTTTCGATGATTTTTTGCACTTCAGCCTCTGCTCGCGACAAGTTCCGCGCTTCGAGTTCCTCTCGTTTGCTTTCGTCCAGCAATTCGAAGAATACGACTTGGTTTTTTTCGTATTGTCGGTACAAGTCCTAGATCATTCCTGGGTGCTTTCCGACGACCTCCACCTTTTTGTCATGGACGTCTCTGTACTCTGTTTCGATTTCGTCGATTTTCGAGAACGCGTTTTCCAAAATGTCGTTCAATTTCGGGTGGTGCAGTGCCGTTTTCAGTTCTTCTTTGATCGTTTCGAATTCTTCATTCAGTTTTTCCAAATTCTGTTGTTTTTTGATATTTTTAATTAATAAAGAACTCATTTCTTCGATTTTTTAATTGAAATTGAATAAAACAAGTTCAATTGTTGCTTACCTCGTCGTTTTTGTCTTCGATTTGCGCCTGAAGGATTTGGTAGTCGATATTCATTTTCTTTTAGTTGATTTTGTGTTCATCGTTTTTCTGTCCGATTTTCGCGTAGAATCGACCCAAATTCAAACACAATTCATTCATTCGCAAGTCTCCATTTTCGACATATTTTATCGCGCTCATCATCAACTGCCTCGCGTCTTCATGCAACTTGTTTACAATAACTCCGCACTTTTCCTGCAACATCGTCTGCAGTTCTTCTCCCTGCATATGTCCCACATATTCCAGTCTTTCCCTCAACATGTCCAGTCTTTCATTCGAATGTGTATTAGCACGGTCCGATTCCTTTTTTTGTTTTATTTTTTAACAATTTTTTAAAATTAAATAAATAAATTAATAAATAAATAAAAATTACTTAAACTAAAGAGTTGAAACAACTGTCGTACACTTCTTGAGCTTTTTCGTTGAAGGCTTTTACGTCTTCGATCCACTTGTCGACGATGGCTTTCGTCAGGTACATCATTTCGCAATTTGTCAGTTTTTCAGTGAAGTAGATTCGTCTGTCAAGTAAAAAGAGAGTCAATTGTTTATAATAATTATTAGTTCATTTATTTATTTATTTATTTAACGTTTTTTACTTTTCGTAAATGTTTTTGGTTTTGATACGCCAGTCTCTGTACAGTTCTTTTCGTTCTTCCGGATTCACATATTCCATCAATTAGATTTCTTCTGAAAACTGTTGCAGGGCTTCGTCGTGTCCTAGTCAAAAAATAAAAAAAAACCTTTCAAAAAAGTTGAAAAAATCATTCACGATTTCATTTACTTAACTTTCGCCATCTGCCTTCCACTTCCACTCGCATGTCTTCGAACTTTTTGAACGTTTCGATTTGTCGGTCGTTGATTTCTTTGACGTACTCCTCGTTTTTGGCCAAATTTTGCTCGATTTCCTTCAGGAATTCCCTTCTTTTGTTTTCAGTCAACTGCTTCACTTCCGGCTCCAAAATAAATGCGATGTCAATCAATTGATTTTCCAAATTTTCGCAGAAAAACAGCAAATTTTGCTTTCTTTCCCCCTCCTGACTGTCCAAACGTTTATCGAGGCCTTGCACTTTTCTTCTCTTTTTTTTTCGTGTTCCTTTTGATTGAAGTGAAGATGAATGAGGTATTATAAATAATATAAATATATGGCGTACGTTGATCATGGAGATCATTTCTTCCAAAATTTCCTTTTCTCGCGACATCAGGTAATCGTCCGTCATCGCGTTGAAGTATTCCTCGATTTCAATATCGCTGTATTTGAAATAGTCCACGATTTCCGACTTTATCTCCTCGTATCCTTCCTAAATTTGTTTATTTAGAAATAAACTTATTGCATTTTATTTATTTTTTTTTTTTTTTATAACTTACGTCAATATCGATATTCAACTTCTCTATCCACTCCTCGAAATCAATATTCGTTTTAATGTGCCTTTCTCGCCTGCTTTCTCTCTGCTTCTTTAGCATCATTTCTGTGCTCGGATTAAATACCGGCTTTTGGAAGTTGCTGAGTCCGATAACTTCCGATTCGATTGTAAAATCAGACGCGCTTTTTGATAATAAAATAAAATTAATCGTATGAAAACTGCGCTCTCAAAATTTAAATAGTTTTAAGAAATTAGAAAATTCTATATTTTCGCTTTAAAGTTTAATTTATTATTTCAATTTCTGTTTATATTTTAATTTTTGCAGCTTTTTTTCGCTATTTTCGATCAAAAAATTCAATTTTTATGGATTTATATTGAAATTACGCGTGTTTTGGATCGAGTTTTTCTTGCTGCTTTTCAATTTAAGCCTGCTTTAAAAGCATCTTTCCTGTATTTGCAAAAAGAGCTGATCGCTTTTCATCAACTGCTTTAGCTCGCTACTGCTTGAGTTGCTTTGTCAAGCCAGAAGTGGCCTTGAATTGATTTAATTTCATTTAATTAGGCTCTATTTGCGTTTAAGTGCCTGTAAACGTATGTCTCATTTGTAAATATAATATTGCTCTTTTTGATATTTATTCGCTTTGAATTGATTTTTTATGATTTTTTTGCCGTTTTTGGATGGAAATTGTAACTTTATTTGCCCTTTTTATCTACTGTTTTTAAGTTACTTACTTACTAACTTGTTATTTTGTTTGCTTGTTTGTTTGTTTATTTGTAAAATGAATGAATAGGTGAGTGATTAATTAATAGTGTTATTGTTATTGCTTGTTAGTTATTTAGTTAGTTATTTTTATTATATAATAAGTTTATTTGACTTAAAAAAGATGAAGACGGAATAATTAAATGGTTTTTTGTTTAGCTTTCATTGCTCATTCTTTATAACTTGTTGAAAACTATTTTCTTACGTTTTAGTTTTATTAATGTATGTTTCTTCATTATAAGGTTTTAAACTCAAAATCCCCAAAATAATTTTTTGTCAATTTTATTTAAAAAATAGATTTCTGCTTTCCTTCGTTCAAAGTATCTCAATCAATAAATTTCTATAAATTCTAAAAAATCTCGCAACTTAAAAAAAATTAGGATTTAATAATTTTTTTATTTTTTTTCTCAATTTAATAAAAAATAAATGCAAGGAAAAGCAATAAATAATATTCTTTCTAAAAAGTAAGAAATATAATACAGAAACTAAACAATATTTAATTAATTACGTAAACAAGTAAACAATAAAAATAAAAATAAAAAATAACAAAAGAAAGAAAGTAATTTACAATGGTTATGGTTATGGAAATGGATATAGGGGTATAATCGAAAACCCCGAATCACACATTAACAGTTTTGAGTGAAACTTGCGGGTGGATTTATTTTGTTGTGTGGTCAATTTCCTTTTATGGGTAGACTTATACGAATTGGAAATTGAAAAGGTAATATTTAAAAAATAGGAAACAATCAATTTTCAATTTTAAACGTGATTCAATAATACAATTTTTGCTTTTTTTGTATTAAAAAAATTAAAATTAACTTCGCAATTAATTCACTTTTGAACAAACAACAGCAGCAAAAATATCTACATTTTTTAAGCATATTTCGAAAATTTAATTCTAATATTAATTAATCATTTTTACAATCGAAAAATTTTAAAGCGTCGAAGGAATGAAACTGGATTACATTGCGTACAACTTAACAGGGTATTTATTCTATGGAATTTCAAATACGTTTGGGTATTTCGGAAATCCTGCAAAGACAGGTCTCTCCAACGTCGATTTGCAAGATCTATTATTTACGTATCACGGAGAATTATTGACATTCGTTAAGGTGTTTCAGTGTTTCATTTACCCTGTAAAATCAAAACTTAAATATGTTAAACTTATAGCAAAATAAATAATACTTTTTTTTTAAAAATTTGCAAAAAAAAGAAAGGTAAAAATACGTTGAGTGTGTTTTGTATGGTTATGCAGAGCATTTTCTGGACCTTTATTGTTACTTACGCGTTTTTGACAAATGTAAAATGAAAATCAATCGAATTTAAGCAAATCAATACTTAATTAATTTTATACAGGTTTTCAACGTTTTCACGCCTGCTTTGGACTGGAACACCCTGCACTGGCTCGGCTACATCAAGTTAATGATCACTTTGATAAAATACGTGCCTTAAGGTGAAACATATATTCTAAAGCAGCAGTCGATAAATTTTTAATTTCTATTTTTTAAAGTGTACTGGAACTACTAGAGAAAAAGCACGAAGGGATGGAGCATTTTCAACGTAATTTGCGACATAATTGGGGGCGGATTTTCCATTTTGCAGGACATTTTAGATACTGTTAATGGAGACACGAGTGTTTTCGGAGGGTTAAATACGATTAAGTTCCTCCTCGGGTGTATTACAATTTTTTTCGATGTGATTTTTATTGTACAACACTATTGCATTTACCCGTAAAATAATAGCAATAATGGCAGCAAAAGAAATGTAAATGAAACCGAATCGAATTTGTCTGATAAAATTGCTTACGAGCAAATGGAAAACGAACATGAAAACCACAATTAGATTTTCAATGTAGAGTAAAATAATGAGAACGATGATTATATCAAAAGAGCTATCAACAACTAAACGTCGAGTGAATCGACAAATGGGTAAAATGGAGGGAGAAGCAGCAAAAGTAAAAATTGATTTTTTATTTAATTTCTGCGTAGAAACGCATTTTGAATAATTTAATTTGTTTATGAATTAAAATTTATATATAATTATTTACATTAGCTTTGTTTATATTTATATGAAAAGTTATTACTGTGCGTGCATTCAAGAAATGCTAAAAAAAATATTTTCATTTGCTGTCAATTTAACTATTATTCTTTTGCTATTTTTATTCAATGTTTTCCAAATATATTTATAATCTTTGAGTTTTCTTATAGACTTGGAAAATTAAAAAAAATAATAATTTGTAGTTGTTATTTTGATTACTCCAATTAAAATTAGAATAAAATAATTATGCCATTTAACAAATATTAAAAATACTTTACAATTATAATTCTTTCATTATATAACACAATATTATTCATCAAACCAAAAAAACAAAAAAATTTTAAAAAGCATTTTTTAACACTCCCAAACACAAAATAATGACTACGAAAATTTGTTCCCATTTTCAAAAAGTAAGGAATTTAAAACACAATAAAAACGGATAAACATTTATTTTCTAAATTTAATCAAAGTAAAGTCAACATATTTTAAAAGTACAAGGCGAAGGAGAAAATTTGCAATTTATTGAAAAAGAAGTCACGAATGGACCAATGCGACTTAAAATAAAGTCACTAACAAGAACAAAGCGACGAGTTGTGGTTTTGCTTTGAGTGTGGGAAGATAGCCTGTTCTCCGAATTCTGAAAACAAATGCATGTAGTCTCATTACGAAATGAGCGACAAAAAGCACAGAATCGCCATTCATTTGTCGAATTTATCTATCTGGTGTTTTGAATGTAAAAAAGACAGTTTTCAACAGATTTTAAATAAACTAAAAAAATAATAAAAATTAAAAATTAAAAATTAAATTAAAACAAATGAAAGGCAAAGACGACTTGGAAAGCATTGCGTAAGAACACGAAGGCACGCAATAGGCCGATAAAATCGAGCAGTTTTGCGATTCGATGAAGTAGAGCTTTTTCAAAGCTCTGAAGGATCTGAGCAATTCTAAGAAAAACATAATGGTTGTGCACAAAAAGAAATCTGAAGATTTGGTGGAAAGGAAGGGGAAATCCGGAAAAGAACAAGATGAAGAAGAAAAAAATGAAGGAGGAAGCAGTAATTCGAACGGGAAAATTTAAAAATTAAATTTTCAGCCGAAGTCTATTTTCGGACTTGTCAATCTTGGGAACACTTGTTTCTTTAACTCGGTTATTTAGGTAGGTAGGCATTTAATAATGCGTATTTTTTCATTTGCTGATTGAATTTATTTTAAATTTTAATTGCGAAACCCATTAGTGTCTGAATGGAACGGCTGAGTTGCGAGAATTTTACTTGAATTTCGAGAAAAACGACTTCCAAGATGAATTCAAGATCTACGAGGAAAGTTCAAACGAAGAAGACAAAGTAGATTCGTATGTGATTTCGGGAATTGCAGAAGAAATGGATTACTTGGAGTACTAGGGGTACGGCAATGGCAAAAAAGACAAAAAAAGAAAAAAAACAAAGACAAAAAAAGTGAACAAACAATTTCCGTAACGTAATCCTTTTCTTCCGGACAGTAGCAGCCGATCAAAAGAATCAATTAGCAATTTTAAAAGCTGCTTTTGGACGGAAGGGGGAAGGGCAAACGGGCCCTGAATCCGCAGAGTCTCTACAAAAATATTTCGATTTTGTTTACGCGATTCATGACCTTCAGTCAAGAAGATGCGTAGGAACTGTTGCGGTGTTTACTAGGTACCCAGAAAAAAAACAAATTTATTTAAATGATTTTTTATTTTTGCAAACAACAGATTCTCTGTCAATGGGTGAAGAAAAATGGTTCAATATTTGCAAAAAAAGAGAAAAAATTTCGAAATTCAAATACAAAGACACGTTCATTGAAAAAACCTTCGGTGGATATCTCGTAAACTATTGTAAGAAACGATGATTTTAATTTTTTGATGTAAAATACGCTATTAAATTATTAATAGTGAAGTGTCTCGGGTGTAAAAAAATAAGCAGAACCTTCGACTTTTTTATGGACCTGTCGGTGCAGATTCCAGGCTCCAGGGAAATAGTTCAAGAGGCGCGCAGAAGAAAGCAGAGAAAAAGAAGCAAAGAAGTGCAAGTAAATAGCAAAAGAGAAGAAGTCAAGGAAGAGTTGCAGAAAGAAGAAGAGCAGAATGTTGATAAATTTGGCGTAAAATCAGTTGTTTCTTAACGATTCACAATAAAAAATTCCTTTGTTTTTAATTAATTAGAAAGACGATGTGTACCAATATGTGGAACCTGAAGAAATTATCAAATCAAAAATCCCGAATTTCATTTAAAAAATTGACTGTCTCTACGAACCTTCCGTTTACTTTTAATTGAATGAAAACAATTAAAACGGGTCGTCGTATGACACAACAGTCGAAGATTGTCTCAACGAATTTGCAAGTTTCGAACTGCTGAACAAGGCAGACAATTACTTTAAGTGCGAACACTGCGAAGACTCGGATAAGGCTCTCAGGAAGTTTTACCTGTACGAGCCGCCCCAAATACTCAACATTGCTCTCAAGCGATTTGTGTTTGACCATAAGGGGGGCTTCGTAAAAAATACAAAAAAAGTTGCATTCAAAGAGTATTTAAATATCGATCCCTACACGATGATAAAAGGTATAATAAAATATATATTTTACAATAAATTACTTAGTTTTGAAACGTTTTTCTTTAGGCCGAGAAGATGAAGATTTGGACGATGACATTTTGACAGGAGCTAAAAAACAGTTTAATTACGAACTTTACGGGGTCGTCGTGCATTCCGGAACCCTAAATTCCGGACATTATATTTCTTATGTCAAACACAACATTGAGTAAAAAATAATTAATTAATATATATGATTATCTTAACAAATTTCCGTTTATAGGGGAGAAGGACACTGGTTTTAATTTAATGATGAAATAGTAACTGAAACGAGTTTTAAATAGGTAGCAAATGCAGAAGCCTATTTGCTTTTTTACAGGAGAATTAATTGATTTCTTTTGTTAAATAATTGAAAATTGCGATTTTTAAATTAATGTTTATTTAATTTTATTTTATATTCGATTAGTAAATTTTAGTTTATAATTTTAATAGTTTTTAACTAAAAGATCAAATTTATAAACTATATAAAGTAATTTAAGCACAAACGTGTGTTGTATAAATGAAAGAAGAATTGCATTTAGTCTTTCGATTAATCTATAAAAATTGAAAAAACGGGAGAAAAGTAAACGAATAATCTAATTAACTAATAATTTATTCTTTTATTTCCTTATTTGTCTGCGTGTTTCTATATATTTTTGTCACTGGTAGTAGTATTCGTTCTTTTTAATAAAACACAAATTTTTATTTTTCACGAAAAACCAGAAAATAAATAAAAAACATTTTTTTAATTACAAAAAAGCACAAACCTTCAATTAGCAAATTAATAAATAGCAATATAAAACAAACAAACCTTCAACGATGATTTTGGATCAAGAAAAGGAAGACTTCCGATTCTTCCTAAGACTTGTTAAAAACCAGATAAAATAAAACTGGAAAAAGGGAATTTTAGGGTTAATAGCAATACTCACAGTATATATTCTGTTCAAAAAATACGTAAGTAGCCAACAAATTCTAGAACTTTCGCACTACATAGCCAAAAAAGGAGCGACAGGATACGTGGTACTGACCATTATAGGGATAATTTGTGTAAACAGCGGTTTCCCAGTTTTGACGTTCGAGATGGGAATGGGGTACATATTGGAAAATATTTACATCGCGATTTTGCTTTCCATAATCGCGAAGGTTCTAGGCACGATTTTAAACATATTCATAGCACGAAAATACCTGAGGTCCTATGTATTTTAGAAGATACAGTATTCAAAAATCTTCCGCGCCGTTCGAAAATTGCAGTAATAGTAAGCGAAAAGGTCGCTGTTTTTGCTTTCAATTTTAGAAGCGCCGATGCTGATCAAGAACTTCTTCATAGCTATTTTTAATTACCGATTAGTGGATGTGATTTCTATGTATTTCCCGATTTCTATGATACAGAGCATTTGGTATGTGATTTTGGGAAGCGAAATGGAGGATTTTGCGAATGCATAAAGTGAAAATAACTTGAAGTCGAAACTGATTTTTTACTTTATGATTTCCTTTACCTGCCTCACTTTGGTGTATTTCACTATTATTACGAAGAGACTTATGAATGAAGAAGACGAAATTGGAAACAAAAAAGACTGCAATTTGGAGTCTAATATATATAATAGTAATAACCCTACTCCTACTAGTAATAATAGTATCATAGGCACTTTTGAAGGAAATTAGGATGGCAATGAAGTTAATGAAAGTGTTAGCAATAGAGAATAATAGGTGGTTATTAAAATTGGAGTTTGAAGGTCGGGGGGAAATTCATGTATTATTTTAAACTACTTAGTATGGTTAGTTGTTGATTTTGAAATTAATCATATTACTTATTTTTTTAATAAAATTTTCATTACAAATTGTTTTATATTATTTATATGAAACTTTAAATATAACTTTTTAATATAAAATTTTACTTAACTCTATTTTAAAATTCATTTATTAAATTTTTTAAATATAAAATAAAGTAATCCTCTCATTAAATATACTTAGCATTTTCAGAGCAATAATATTATATAAATAAATGGCATTAAATAAGTAAATAAATGGATAATTAATAGCTTTATTATTAATTATATAAATACAATTTTATTTAATATATGTTTTAGTTTTGTTAAATCATTTAGAGGCTTGATATTTTGGATAGATTCTTTTAATTTGATTTCAAGTTCTATGGTTTTTTTTAAGAAATGATCTTTTTATGTCTATATTTAAAAATTAAAAATACAGTCTTTAACAATCAATGCAATTTAAAATTAAAAAATTGTTTACAGTATATTCTTTTATGTCTTTATCATTATTTGCTATAACTAAATCTAATTCTTAAGTAATTTCGGTTTTAGGTCTCAAAATAAATCTATTATTTTTTAAATTAAATATTTATGATGTTCAATCTCTAGCAAAATTCAATTAAACTTTATATTTATTTTACCCTCTTCCCAAAGGTCTGTATGTTCTATGATCATTTTCTAATCCGTTCAATTCTTTTAAAGTAATTTGAGATTTAACTCTATTTTTTATAAATAATTGATGGAATTATCGTATAATTTGACTTTTGGGCAGAAAGCATCATGTCTCTTTCTTATTCAAGAATCTATTTTTAAAGAAAAGCATAATTATTAAACGCATTAAATACTAATTATTTAGTATCTCAAAAATTCATTATTATTTTACTAGTTTGGCTTATTATTCTCTGTCTCCCATTTGTAAATATTGTATATATGTTAAAAATACTTATTTATTATTTTGTTTAGTTAATATTTGTTTGTTTAGAAATGTGTATGAAATTTAATAATTTTTAAATATTTGATGACTATCGTAATTAATATTTATTGATTGGCTTTATTTAATTAAATTATTTAAAGTTTAAATTGCAAATTTTAATATATTAATAGGAGATATATATTATTCTGCTGAAAAATTGCATAGTAATACAATTGATTAAATATAAATACTTTATTTTTTAAATTGGATTACTACTTAAATACAAATCAATAAATATGTGTGTTTGCTCCATATAAAAATAATTGTAAAACAATTTTAATATTATAATATAAATTATTATTTTAGTTAAATATATTAATATATTTTTATTATATAATACAATATGATTCTTAATTATTTTTATATAAATTTATTGTAAACATTTGTAACTAATAATGCATATACTTATTTAATTTACTTTTGGTATGTACATTTCTTTCTATTATTGTAACTTTTCATTCATCTATATTTTCATCAATGGTAATTTGAATTTTAGCATACGGGAATCTTTACAAAATCTAATTTTTGCATAGAATTTATATTTCCTGGCTGATATTATTTTATCTAATTTAAAAAATATATATAATATTAAATAATATTATAATTTTATTATAAATAAATCTAATGTTTATACTATAAATCTATTTCTATGTTTTTAAGATTATCCATTTATTTTATTGAATTTGTTATTTTTATACATTCATTATCCCCTAATTAGTTGCAACTTTATAAATATATATTTATATTATAACCTCTTGATTTAAAATTATATTTTATAAAAATATTGACCATTACTTTAAATCTAACTCTAAAGAAGATAAATGTTTTAAATTTTTAAGTAAATTTTTTAATACAACGCATCCTCTTTTACCGATATCATTTTCTCTATTTCAAAAATAATAGAATAAAATAGTATATAGATTATTTTTTGCTAAATTAAAGAAAAAAATAAATATATTTATTATATCCTTACTGCATAATTAAGCATAGACTAGTAAGATTCCGCATTTCTTTAATTATATTTAATAATTATATAATAATTTGTTCTCCAATCTCAATTAACCTATTTAATTTTATAAATATTCTTTGTTGTATTCTAAATATTAGTAATATTATTTTAATTACTCTAAATTCAAAGAGCTTAAGAATTGTATATTTTAAATTGATTTTCCAAGCTCTATATACCCTATATTTCCAATTTAATTTTCTCTATTTTAAAATTAGTATTTAAACAAAATAATATGATTTAATAAATATTTTACGTTAAACCTAGCACTAAAGTTTTGAGATTTTGCAATGCTTATAATGAAATTCCGAGTTGTATACATTCGTCATCCCCCAACTAATTTGAACTTTTTAAGAAAATATAAATATTAACAACTGTTTTAATGCAATAAAAAGCAGTATTACTTTAAAATTAAGCATAAAGAATCCAAATTCTATAATTTTTGAACACATTATCCTAATTTTATGCATTTATTTCCAATTTAATTGTTTCTATTATACCAGATAAATAAGTAAATTAAAAATTATCAAAAATTTAATTATTATCTTCTTAATATTAAATAAAAATTTATTTTATTACTATAAATCTAAATCAAAATCTGTCAAATTTTTTAAAGTTCCTATTGAATTAGCTAGATTTACAATTCCTGCTTCGCCTATTTCATTATCTCTATTAAAAATAATATATATAGCAAAGTTTAATTATTAATCTATTATTTTATCTTCAAAAAATTCATTATCCATACCCTAGATACAAAAATAATTTCCTAAGAGACATAATTTTCTCTAAAGAAAAACCTAGATTCGTGCATTCTCTTTCTCCAATTTGGCAATTTCTATTTTTTATAAAAATATTTTTAATATTCTATAAATTTTCTATTTTAAGAAATATCAAAATCAGCTATATTTACTTCAAATTCAAATCTAAATAAACTAAATTTTTTAATTTTCCAATCGAATTTTCTATCTATGCGCATTCGCTATTTCTTACTTAACCTCTGTAATTGTTTAAAAATTTAAAATCTTAATAAAATGAGAAAGTTTTTTTACTCGATATTTAATGTTAAATTAATTAAATTAGGGAATTCTTGGAAGTAATATTCTAGCTATCCATGCACGTCCTCATCAATTTGTTAATTTCTAAAGAAAAATTCATTTATTAGTTTTATAGTATGAGTAAATAATAGATATATACCCAAAATTTAGCTCTAGATCTAAATTTTATATTTTCTTCAAATTGCTGATATCATTTGAAAATAATTGGAAATCATTATATTCTCTTAACAATATTTCTTCTTTATTTATTTATAACTCTCTTGCTATTTTTTGTAAATTTTTACAATTATCCTATAGTTCTCTACTTAGTTTTAATTTCTAATTTTAAAATTCCATTTTTATTTGATTCCATTTTGTTTATTCTGCCTATTCTTTATTCTGTCCCGTTATATCTCCAGATAGCTAGTTTTTCAATTAGTTTATAATTTTCTCAAGAGACTTTTTATTCCAACTAAATCTATCAATACTCAATAAAAATAAAGCATAATGTTAACTATTTTAATCATTATTATTTCGTATTTTTTCTAAACAGTATTTTTCAAAATTATTTTAGGATTATACTATTTTATCTACTGCCACTCGCATTTCTTTTATTATATCCTATTGTATATTTAAAACCTTCTCATAGTATTTAATAAAATCATTTTTTTATTTAAGTTATTCTTCTAAATCGTACTGATATACAAACTTTTTATAATATTCTTGCAGCAATTATATAATATTTTAATACTAATCCTGTGAATTATCCTCATGATCATGAGTATTTTATTTAATACATTATATGCACACAAGAGAATTATCATAAATACAATTTTTATTTTTACAAATAAAACCTAGGTTTTAAGTATTATGTAACTATTTAAAATATTATAAAATTTTTATACTAAACTAAAAAAAAATTATATAAAATTTTAGTTTACAGGGCAATTAGGTTTTATTTGTTGGGTGATACTATCTAAATATTCTTATTAACTCATTTTATTACTTAAAGACTAGTATTTAAATTCTTCCATTTCTTTATAAAAATTAATTAATCACATATATAATACTTTTTAATTAGCTATTTTGAATATATAATATTATAGTTAAAAGGAAAAAAATAAAATAAAATTCATCAGGAACTAAAAATAATCAAATTGAATATAATTTAAATATCAAAAAGATTATTTTTAAACTCATATATAAAGAATTCTCTGTTGAAATATATATTGGATCTTGATAAATTTTTAATCAATATCTAAGGATGTTATAATTTTTTTTTGATTATTAGAATAATATATTGCCATAAAAAACAATAAATTCATTTATTTTATATTATCTACTTTGAAACAATGAAACATTTAAATGTCATATATTTAAATATAATGTTAGGATTAATACAAACTATTGTATATATATTAGTTTTTGAATAAGTATTAGAAGTAAATATAAATTACTTGTTTAAAAATAGTTTGTATTCACTTTGCTATATTTAATAATTTTTATTTGAGTGTTTTTCGAGATTATTTTATTAGATTACAAATAATAATATTAAACATATACAAATTTTGATTAACTTAAATAAATTTATACTAATATGAATCGAAATAAAAAAATAATATGCCAAATTATTTACCTATTCAATTTAATGACTGACTTTTATTCTATTTTTACAAATATTTGTTATAAAATTTTAAATATAACAATAATTAAATATTAATTATATGAAAACAACATTAAGAATTTATATATATTTGTTAATAAATAATTGATCACTATTTTATTTATTGAATTTAATGATTGTCATCACTGTTTAAATGTTTTGAAGTTATAGAGCCAAAGCCATCTGAACTTTTATAAATATTATTATTATTATCCTCACTTTCTCTATCTTTATTAGAGAAATTCGAAAAGTTTTTATGCTTAAGTCTTTAAATTTATTTATAAGTCCTTTTGCGATTCCAGCTTGCATAAACAATAGAAAAATTAGTAGGGAAACGGAGCAAGCTATTATGACGGTAGTGTTATTAAGTTTCGTATATAATTTTAATTCACAAATGGATTTTATCTCATTTTATATTGTTGATTAGAGACATTAAAATAAGCATTCTCCTTCATAGAAGTAACATTTTCTGCAAATTTAAGGTTTATTTTTATCCAACTTATACCCCAATAGACATTCACATTATCCTTTAAACAAATTTAAATCTCTATTCCAGTCACTTTGGCATGAAGTAAATTTAATAATGCAGGTTTATCAAGACATCTGATATGGAATACACTTAGTTTATGCGTTATTTTCTTCATGATACCCGTCTTAACAACTGCATTACGGAGATATTTGACTTATTTTATTTATTTCTAGGGTAATTTTCGCAAGATTTGCATTAAATAAAGTCTTGACAACTTTTACCTTTAGAACTTCCAATCACATTAGTTAGACATAAATGCAAATTATTAACGCCATAAAGAATTTAATAAATGTGTTTGTATCCTTATAGTTATTTTGAAAATGGAATAATATGTAATTCTTATTTTGATAATGAAATAAAAAAATAATGAAAAAGTAAATATAATATTTATTATTTTAAAAAGAACATTTACCTAAATATTAAGAATGTGATAATTTGGAATTATATTTTAAAATAAAGTTATAAATCTAATCTAGAAAAGAATAGAAAATTAAATATTTTTCAAGATGAATATTTTGAAAATATATTAATGAATAACATAGTAAAATTATGAAAACTATCTATCATTTAATAATTAATTGATATTATATTATTTAATAATAAATATAAATGAATAATAAATGGCTTTTATGAGTTTAAAAATTAATAGTTTTTGTAATATATTTCTAATTTTCATATTATTTTTATTTTATTTTATAATCACTTTTTTAGTAATTTATTAATAGGTATTTATAGATTTTTAAACAAATACTTTAGTGATTTTATATTTTTTAATATGTGGTCCAGAACTTATTAATAACGATTTTAGAACAACTTATCATAAATAAGAGTTTTATTAATATAAAAATACAATACAAATACAATAAATATATTGAATTTACTGTTTTATTTATAAATATCCATACTAGAAAATTTTTCACAGAAATAGCGGGGTTAGTTATACATAAACTTTAAAGAAATTCATAAAAAAGAAATTTTATGAATATTATAATGTAACACATAATGCCTAATTTGTCAACACAAAAATTAGGGCAAATGTTATAAGTATATAATATAAATAAATAAAGAATTAGTAGTAAATAATATATATATTTTAATTCTAGATTAATAAATTAAATTAGAAATATTAATAAAATAGAGTATTTATAAATATAATATATATATATTAATAATAAGACACTCCTATTGCTAATATTTGTAAATTTAAAACTAAAAACTCTAAAATATATATTTACACTTAAAAATAATTCAAAAATTAAAATAAAATAATCAATTTAAATAGAAATAAAAAATAAAACAATATAAATTACAAATAAACTAGTTGTAAAGAATACCAAGTAGACAATATTAAAAAGGTAATAAATGAAGACATATATATATTACATTATATATTATTAGCTTAAAAATGAGAATAAAAATGATTTTGAAAGAATATAAAAATAATCATATTGATATAAAGCATAATATTCTTATTAAGATCAAATTTTTAAAGAAAATTAGAAAATAATTTTTAAAATAAAAACTGAATTATAAAAATATAGAAAAATAATAAATTATATTTTTATTTTTTTTTTTTCACGTTTATAATAAAAAATTGTGGGTTATATAATGTTGTTATTTATTATCAATTATTTTTATATCAATGTTGTTTAATTTAAAAAAACCCATTTGAATTTAACTAAATTAATTATACCATAAATAAATATATTAATAATAATTAGTAATCTATGATAAAATATAATTTCATATAGAAAATTTGATATTAAAATAAAATATTAATATTTTAAAAATAAACAAATTCAATATCAAAAAATATAATATAAGAATTTAATTTTAACGAATTAATAAATTAATAATAAGATATGGAAGTTATTACTATCAATTAATAAAATAATATATTAACTTGTGAAGAATATAGAAAAAGAATACATAGACAAAGAGTTATATAATGTGAAGTACTTAATATAACTAAAACTTTATATAATTATTATTATTATATTAAAAATGTAAAATTAGAAACATTATGATGATGATAATAAACCTTATCCTATAGAAAATATTTGCAGATTAAATTAATGCAAATAGAAAAATTAACTTATATGCCTAATGGGTTATGACGAAAATGTACATGGTCATTAAAATCGTTATACAAATGAATATGAATAGTTAAAATTCTTTTTAATATCAAAATACAAAAAATATCTATAATAATAAGATAAAAATGAATATAAATAAAAAATATAAACATAAAAAGAATAATAATTAGTTCAAATGTAAAACATAATAAAATATGTAAGTTTAGCATTGAAGAATATGGATAATATATTAAATGATTATAAAGAGGATTATAATTAACAACTTAAAGATATTTAAAATTAAAATTAAAATGATAAGTATTATGAATTATTAATAAAATGTACTGAAAAAGAATAATGGAATAAAGAGAGTTTAGAATAAATAATAACTCAAATGGAATAAATAAATTTTAAAAATGATTCTATTGCAAATTTAAATCAATAAATATATAAAATCTAAAAAGCGTAAAGAGAGAAAAACAATGTTTTCTTTAAGAAAATTTAAGAAAATGTTAATGGAATAAATTAAGAGTTATATAACATTTTGAAACCAAAAATAGAAGAAATTAAACTTTAATAAAATCAAAATGAAATGAATTAAAATGAAATAAAAAGACAATATAATAAATTATAATCATATTTAGATGATATTTAACTATTATAAAAAGAAAATAGATTGAAGTTAGCTTTAGATTTTAAGTAAAAATTATAATCATTAAATAATATTAAAAATTTTAATTTATTATTGATAAATTAATAAAAAAAAATAAATTAAATATATCAATAAAAAATAATAAATAAAATAAAAAAATCATTATAAAAAAAAAAAAATATTTAAAGAGAAATAAAAAAATACTATTAAAGAAATTTTTATAATTACATTCATCTAGATAAACAAAATAATCAAAAACATAATTAATATATATCTATGCAACATATTGATAATATTAAGAAATACTTATCATTATAATGTGTTATTAACTATCTATAAAATATGAATATTATTCATTAAAAAAATTGGGATAAAATATTGATAAAGAGATCGATAAAAGGATAGTTTATATAAGTTTTATTAATTAGTATTATATTATTTCATAATAAAATTAAAATAAGAAAAAATTTTATTATTATTTAATATAATGAAATAAATATTTTATAAAAAATAATAAAAATTCTAATTGGTAAATTAATCAATCGCAGCAGCTTTATACACCATTTCCATCGCCATTATAATTATTATTATTATTCTTATATTATTTATAATATATTTATAATTTAAAACAAATATATCTCATCTAATGAATTTAAAAATGGTTAAATTATTTTTTTAATAGGGAAAATAAAATTTTTGAGAAAGGATGTATTGAATTTGGATTATATCTTGAGAAATTGAACAACTTAACTTCTTTAAACGTTAATTTAAGGTAATTATTTTTTAATTTTAGAGAAAATAAAATAGAAATTTTAATATCAAATAATAAAAATTCGCTGACAATGGTTTTTACATGAATAGCTATTATTTATAGAACGAAAATTATTTATAAATGATCATTTCTAAGATATTAATACAATTAAGAAATGGAATTTTATTTTAATTAATTTATTACTTTTTTATTGCACACACAATCCTACTCATTCATTGACATCATATCACATTTAAGTATTATTTTTTTTAAAATTCAAAAACAAAGAAAGAAACAAAAAAAAGCTATGAAATATAAGATTAATTTTAAATTCTGTTTAAAAATTATTTCTACTCTTAGTCTTAATTTTTTAATTAATCAATCGCAGAAGCTTTATTCGCCATTTTCACCGCCATTATTATTATTATTTTTATTCTTATATTATTTTTATTATATATTAAAAACTTAAAACAAATCTATAATTTCTGACAAATTTTAACATTATTTATTTATTATTTTAATAGTAAGAATAAAATTTGTGAAAAAGGATGCATTGAATTAGGAAAATCTGTTGAAAAACTAAACAACTTAACTTCTTTAAATGTTAATTTATGGTAATTATATTTTTATTTTAGAGAAAATAAAAAATTTAAATTAAAATATCAAATAATAAAAATTCGCTGAAAATGATTTTTTCATGAATTACTATTATTTAAAAACTAAAATTGATTTATTAATAATCATTTCTAAAGACATTAATAAAATTAAGAAATGGAATTTTATTTTTATTAATTTATACTTTTTTATTGTACATTCAAATCTATTCATCACTTATTGGCATCATTTCACATTTATGTATTATTTTTTTAAAATTAAAAAACAAAGAGGGAAAGAAAAAAAGAAATAAAATAAAATATTAATTTCAAATTCTGTTTAAAAATAATTTCATCTTTTATTCTTTATTTTTTAATTAATCAATCTCAGCAGCTTTAATCGCTATTTCCACCGCCATTATTATTATTTATATTATATTTTAGAAAATTAAAACAAATCTATCTCATCTAACGAATTTTAATATGGATTAATTATTTTTTTAATAGTTAGACTATAATTAATATGAGAGGATGCCTTGAATTTGGAAAATCTGTTGAAAAACTAAACAACTTAACTTCTTTAAATGTTAATTTTAGGTAATTATTTCTTAGTTTTAGAGAAAATAAAAAATAGAAATATTAACATTAATAGCAAAAAATAAAAATTTATTCGTCATTTTAATCTTAATTTTTATTATTTTATTATTTATATTATTATATAAAAAATTTAAAAAAAACAAATATATCTCATCAAACGAATTTTACCATGGCTTAATAATTTTTTAAATAGCTACAATCATATTGATGAGAGAGGATGCATTGAATTTGGAAAATCTCTTGAGAAAATAAACAACTTAAGTTCTTTAAAAATTCATTTAGGGTAATTATTTTATAGTTTTAGAGAAATAAAAAATAGAAATTTTAATACCAAATAATAAAAATTCATTGAAAATCGTTTATTGCAAGAATAACTCCTATTTAAAGAACGAAAATTGATTTATTAATCATCATTTCTAAAGACATTAATAAAATTAAGAAATGGAATTTTATTTTATTTTAATTAATTTATTACTTTTTTATTGGACATACAAATCTATATATTCACTTATTGGCATCATTTCACATTTGCCATTATTATTATTCTTTAATTATTTATATTAAATTAATAAAACTTAAAACAAATCTATCTCATCTAACGAATGTTTAGATGGCTTAATTATTTTTTTAATAGTAATACTTCTATTGGTGAGAGAGGATGCATTGGATTTGGAAAATCTCTTGAGAAACTAAGCAACTTAATTTCTTTAGACGTTAATTTTTTGTAACTATTGTTTAATTTATGAGAAAATAAAAAATAGAAATTTTAATACCAAATAATAAAAATTCGCTGACAATGGATTTTTATAAGAATAACTCCTATTTAAAGAACGGAAATTGATTTATTAGTGATCATTTCTAAAGACATTAATAAAATTAAGAAATGATGTTTTATTTTAATTAATTTATTACTTATTTATTTATTGAATACACTCCACACTACTCACTCATTGGCATCATTTTACATATATGTATTATTTTTTTAAAATTCAAAACAAAGAGGGAAAGAAAAAAAAAATAAAATAAAAGATTAATTTTAAATTCTGTTTAACAATTATTTCAACTCTTATTCTTTATTTCTTAATTAATCAATCGCAACAGCTATATTTGACAATTTCCACCGCCATTATTATTATTATTCTTATATTATTATAATATATTTTAATAACTTAAAAGAAATCTATCTAATCTAATGAATTTTAACATGGCATAATTATATTTTTTTTAATAGGAAAAATTCTATTGGTGAGATAGGATGCATTGAATTTGGAAAATCTCTTGAGAAACTAAACAACTTAACTTCTTTAAACATTAGTTTAAGGTAATCAATTTTTTATTTTAGAGAAAATAAAAAATTTAAATTAAAATACCAAATAATAAAATTCATTAAAAATTATTTCTACTCTTATTCTTTATTTTTTAATTAATTAATCGCAGTTGCTTTATTCGCCATTTCCACCGCCATTATTATTACTCATATATTATTTTTATTATATTTTTAAAACTTAAAACTAATTTATCTCATCTAAGTAATTATAACATATATTAATTATTTTTTTAATAGTTATAATAATTCTATTGGTGAAAAAGGATGCATTGAATTTGGAAAATCTGTTGAGAAACTAAACAACTTAACTTATTTAGACGTTAATTTAAGGTAATTATTCTATAGTTTAGAGATAATAAAAAAATTAAATTTAAGTTTTAATACCTAATAATAGAAGTTTATCAGCCATTTCTATCGCAATTATTATTATTATTTATATTATATTACTAAAACTTAAAACAAATCAATCACATCTAACGAATTTTAACATGGTTAAATTATTTTTTAATAGTTACAATAAATCTATTGGTGAGAAAGGATGCATTTAATTTGGAAAATCTGTTGAGAAACTGAACAACTTAACTTCTTTAAACGTTAATTTAAGGTAATCAATTTTTATTTTAGAAAAATTAAAAATAGAAATTTTAATACCAAAAAATAAAAATTAGCTGACAATAGATTTTTACAAGTTCTATTTAAAGAACGAAAATTGATTCATTAATGATCATTTCTAAGTCATTAATAAAATTAAGAAATGGAATTTTATTTTAATCAATTTATTACTTTTTTATTCCACACAACACTATTCACTAATTGGTAATATTTCAAATTTATATATTATTTTTTTAAAATTCAAAAATAAAGAAACAAATAAAATTTATAAATTAAAGATTAATTTAAAATTATGTTTAAAAAATTATTTTTCCACTTATTCTTTATTATTTAATTAATAAATCGCAGCCTTTTACACCGCCATTATTATTATTATTCTTATATTATTTATATTATATTTATAACTTAAAACTAATCCATCTCATCTATTGAATTTTAACATTGCTAAATTATTTTTTTAACAGCTAGAATTCTATTGGTGAGAAAGGATGTATTGAATTTGGGAAGTCTATTGAGAAATTGATCAACTTAACTTCTTTAAACGCTGATTTATCGTAATTATTTTTTAGTTTCAAAGATTATATAAATATAATTTTAATACCAAATAATAAAAATTCGCTGACAATGGTCTTTTACATGAATTTCTCTTATTTAAGAATGAAAATTAAATAGATTAAACTTATAAATTTAGTATATTAAACTTATATTATTAAATAATCTTAATTTATTAATGATCATTTCAAAAGACATTAATAAAATTAACAAATGGTATTTTATTTAAATTAATTTATTATTTTTTTATTGCACACACAACCCTATTCACTCATTGGCATCATTTCACATTTATATATTATTTTTTTAAAATTCAAAAACAAAGAAAGAAATAAAAAAAAGCATTAAAATAAAATATTAATTTCAAATTCTATTTAAAAAATTATTTTTACACTTATTCTTTATTATTTAATTAATCAATCGCAGCAGCTTTATTTAACAATTCCACTGCCATTATTATTATTCTTCTTATATTATTTTTATTATATTTTTAAAACTTAAAACAAATTTATCTCATCTAAGTAATTTTAACATGGCTTAATTATTTTTTTAAATAGGAATAATTCTATTGGTGAGATAGGATGCATTGAATTTGGAAAATCTGTTGAGAAACTAAGCAACTTAACTTCTTTAAACATAAGTTTAAGGTAATCAATTTTTTATTTTAGAGAAAATAAAATATCAAAATTTTAATACCAAATTATAAAAATTCGCTGATTATAGTTTTTTCATGAATAGCTCCGATTTAATGAACGAAAATTGATTTGTTAATGATCATTTCTAAAGTTTTTAATATAAGATATGGAATTTTATTTTAATTAATTTATTTATTAATTTTTATTGCACACACATCCTTACTCACTCGTTGGTATCATTTCACATTTATGTATTTTTTTTTTAAAATTCAAAAACAAAGATGTAAAGAATAAAATGCTATTCAACAAAATATTTTATTTCAAATTCTGTTCAAAAATTATTTCTACTTTTATTCTTTATTTTTTAATTAATCAATCGCAGTTGCTTTATTTGCCATTTCAACTGCCATAATTATTATTATTCTTATATTATTTTTATTATATTTATAAACTTAAAACAAATTTAACTCATCTAAGTAATTATAACATGTATTAATTATTTTTTTAATAGTTATAATAATTCTATTGGTGAGAAAGAATGCATTGAATTTGGAAAATCTGTTGAGAAACTGAACAACTTAACTTCTTTAAACGTTAATTTTAGGTAAATATTTCTTAGTTTTAGAGAAAATAAAAATAGAAATTTTAATACCAAATAATAAAAATTCATTAAAAAGGGTTTATTACAAGAATATCTCCTATTTAAAAAACGAAAATTTATTAATTAATAATCATTTCTATAGTCACATATAAAATTAAGAAATTGAATTATATTTTAATTAATTTATTACTTTTTTATTGCACACACAACCTTACTCACTCATTGACATCATTTCATATTTATATATTATTTTTTTTAAAATTCAAAAACAAAGAAAGAAATAAAAAAAAGCATTAAAATAAAAGATTAATTTCAAATTCTATTTAAAAAATTATTTTTTCACTTATTCTTTATTATTTAATTAATCAATCGCAGCAGCTTTATTTAACAATTCCACTGCCATTATTATTACTATTATTATTCTTATTCTTATATTATTTATATTTTATTTATAACTTAAAACAAATCTATCTCATCTAACGAATTTTTAGATGGCTTAATTATTTTTTTAATAGTAATAGCTCTATTGGTGAGAGAGGATGCATTGAATTTGGAATATCTCTTGAGAAATTGAATAACTTAACTTATTTAGATGTTAATTTGTAGTAATTATTTTTTAATTTTAGAGAAAATAAAAATTTAAATTTAAATACCAAATAATAAAAATTCGTTGACATTGGTTTTTTACATGAATATCTCCTATTTAAAGAATGAAAATTAATTTATTAATGATCATTTATAAAGACATTAAAAAATAAAGAAATGAAATTCAAAAACTAATATATAAAAAATAAAATGCTAATCAATAAAAGATATTATTTCAAATTCTATTTCATTTTTATAATTATTATTATTATTCTTATATTATTTAAATTATATTTTATAAACTTAAAACTAATATATCTCATCTAACGAATTTTAACAAGGCTTAATTATTTTTTTAATAGGAATATTTCTATTAATGATAAAGGATGCATTGAATTTGGAATATCTCTTCAAAAGCTAAACAACTTAACTTCTTTAAACGTTAATTTAAGGTAATCAATTTTTTATTTTAGAGAAAATAAAAAATTGATATTTTAATATCAAATAATAAAAATTTTCTAACAATGATTTTTTATATCAATAACTCATATTTAACAAAACGAAAACTGATTTATTAATCATCATTTCTAAAGACATTAATAAGAAAAAAAATGAAATTTTATTTCAACTAATTTATTACTTATTTATTTATTTATTTATTTATTTATTTATTTATTTATTTATTTATTTATTTATTTATTTATTTATTTATTTATTTATTTATTTATTTATTTATTTATTTTATTTATTGCACACACTCCACACTACTCACTCATTGGTATCATTTAACATATATGTTTTATTTTTTTAAAATTCTAAAACAAAGAAATAAATAAATAAAATTTATAATTTAAAGATTAATTTAAAATTCTGATTAAAAAATAATTTTTACAATTATTATTTATTATTTAATTAATAAATCGCAGCCATTTCCACCGCCATTATTATTATACTTATATTATTTATTTATATTTATAACTTAAAACAAATCTATCTTAGCTAACGAATTTTAAGATGGCTTAATTATTTTTTTAATAGTAATAGTTATATTTCTGTTAGAGGATGCATTGAATTTGGGAAGTCTCTTGAGAACTTGAACAACTTATCTTCTTTAAACGTTGATTTATCGTAATTATTTTTAGTTTCAGAGATTATAAAAAATAGAATTTATAATACCAAATAATAAAAATTCGCTGACAATGGATTTTTATAAGAATAACTCCTATTTAAAGAACGGAAATTGATTTATTAGTGATGATTTCTAAAGACATTAATAAAATTAGGAGATGGAGTTTTTTTATTTTAATTAATTTATTTCTTATTTATTTATTGCATACACAACCCTACTCACTCATTGGCATCATTTGATATATAAGTATTATTTTGTTTAAAATTCAAAAACAAAGTAAGAAAGAAAATAAAAAAAGCTATTCATTAAAAGATTAATTTCAAATTCTATTTAAAAATTATTTCTACTCTAATTTTATATTTTTTAATTAATCTATCACAGCAGCCTTATTTGACAATTCCACTGCTATTATTATTATTCTTATATTATTTATATTATATGTTAAACTTTAAACAAATCTATCCCAGCTAGCGAATTTTTAGATGGCTTAATTATTTATTTAATAGGAAAAATAAAATTGGTGATAAAGGATGCATTGAATTTGGGAAGTCTCTAGAGAAATTGAACAACTTAACTTCTTTAAACGCTAATTTAAGGTAATTATTATATAATTTTATAGATTATAAAAAATTGAAATTTTAATACCTTATAAAAAATACATTGACAATGGTTTTGTACATGAATTACTCCTATTAAACAAAACAAAATTGATTTATTAATCATCATTTCTAAAGACGTTAATAAAATTAAGAAATGAAATTTTATTTTAATCACACACAACCCTACTCATTCATTGGCTTCATTTCATATTTATGTATTATTATTTTTAAAATTCAAAAACAAAGAAGGAAATAATAAAAAGCTATTCAACAAAAGATTTTATTTGAAATTCTATTTCAAAATTATATTTACTCTAATTTTATATTTTTTAATTAATCAATCGCAGCAGCTTTATTCTTCATTTCCACCTCCATTATTATTCTTATTCTTATATTATTTATATTATATTTTATAAACTTAAAACAAATATATCTCATCTAACTAATTATAACAAATCTTAATTATTTTTTTAATCAGATATACTTCTATTGGTGAGAGAGAATGCATTGAATTTGGGAAGTCTCTTGAGAACTTGAACAACTTAACTTTTTTAAACGTTGATTTATCGTAATTATTTTTAGTTTCAGAGATTATAAAAAATAGAATTTATAATATTGTAAACTCATATAAAAAATTCAAGGATGAATCACTAATAATTTTATATTTTAATACTTGAGTGATAATATTAATATTAGTGTGTTAATATATGAAATATTAGTTACTTATAATATTAATTAATGCAAGTTTTAAATATTAGCTTCTTAATATATATATTCGCTCCTAAAAATAAAAATTTGGAGCGAATATAAAACAAGAAATAATAACATTATTATAAATTTTTTATATGAGTTTACAATAACAAATAATAAAAATTCACTGACATTGGTTTTTTACATGAATTACTTCTATTTAAAGAAATAAATTGATTTTTTAATGATCTTTTATAAAGACATTAATAAAATTAGGAAATGGAGTTTTTTTTATTTTAATTAATTTATTTCTTATTTATTTATTGCATACACAACCCTACTCACTCATTGGCATCATTTGATATATAAGTATTATTTTTTTTAAAATTCAAAAACAAAGTAAGAAAGAAAATAAAAAAAGCTATTCATTAAAAGATTAATTTCAGATTCGGTTTAAATATTATTTCTACTCTTAGTCTTAATTTTTTAATTAATTAATCGCAGCAGCTTTATTCGCCAATTCCACCACCATTATAATTATTATTATTATTCTTATATTATTTATATTATATGTTAAACTTTAAACAAATCTATCCCAGCTAGCGAATTTTTATATGGCTTAATTATTTATTTAATAGGGAAATAAAATTGGTGATAAAGGATGCATTGAATTTGGGAAGTCTCTTGAGAAATTGAACAACTTAACTTCTTTAAACGTTAATTTGTGGTAATTATTATATAATTTTATAGATTATACAAAATTGAAATTTTAATACCTAATAATAAAAATGCATTGACAATGGTTTTATACATGAATTACTCCTATTAAACAAAACAAAAATTGATTTATTAATCATCATTTCTAAAGACATTAATTAGATTAAGAAATAGAGTTTTATTTTAATTAATTTATTACTTATTTATTTATTGCACACACTCCACACTACTCACTCATTGGCATCATTTTCCATATATGTATTATTTTTTTAAAATTCAAAAACAAAGTAAGAAAGAAAAAAAAAAAGCTATTCATTAAAAGAATAATTTCAGATTCTGTTTAAATATTATTTCTACACTAATTTTTTATATAATCAATCGCAGCAGTTTTATTCACCATTTCCACCGCCATTATTATTATTATTCTTATTCTTATATTTTTATTATATTTTAAACTTAAAACAAATCTATCCCAGCTAACGAATTTAAACATAGCTAAATTATTTTTTAATAGCTAGATTAATTCTAGTTGTGATAAAGGATAATTTGAATTTGAGAAATCTATTGAGAAATTGAACAACTTAACTTATTTAAACGTTTAATTTAGGTAATTATTATATAATTTTATAGATTATAAAAAATTGAAATTTTAATACCTAATAATAAAATTACATTGACAATGATTTTTTACATGAATTACTCCTATTAAAAAAACGAAAATTGATTTATTAATCATAATTTCTAAAGACATTAATTAGATTAAGAAATGGAATTTTATTTTACATAAGTTATTATTTATTTATTTTTATTTTTTATTTATTTATTTATTTATTTTTTTATTTATTTATTGCACACACTCCACAATACTCACTCATTGTCATTATTTCACATATATGTATTATTTTTTTAAAATTCAAAAACAAAGTAAGAAAGAAAATAAAAAAAGCTATTCATTAAAAGATTAATTTCAGATTCTGTTTAAATATTATTTCTACTCTAATTTTTTAACTTTTTAACTAATCAATCGCAGCAGCTTTATTCGCCAATTCCACCGCCATTATAATAATTATTATTATTCTTATATTATTTATATTATATTTTAAACTTAATACAAATATATTTCATCTAACGAATTTAAACATAGCTAAATTATTTTTTTAATAGGATGAAAACTTATGGTTGAGAAAAGATGTATTGAATTTAGGAAATCTATTGAGACATTGAACAACTTAAATTCTAAAAATATATAATTTTGATAATTACTTAGCCATTATTTTTGCATTAAAACTATTTTTTGTTTATTTTATTTCTTTAAATTATTTTTTTTTTTATATAATATTTAAATTATTTTATTTTTTTATTTTTTTTTTTTTGATATATATTTATTTCAAATTTATACTGTTTTCTTAATAAATTAAAATTGTTATTTATTCTTTAATTTTATTATTAATTGTTGATAATTCAATATAATTTTTTAAATGATTTATATATTATTTGACTTAGTGTATTTTATAGAAGGGTTATCACATAATTAATATTTAAATAATTGAATCAATTGTTTACAAATAGTCTCAATTGTTGAAAACTATTAAGTTACCTTGAAAAATCAATATAATTTATTTATTATATATTTAACATAATTTTTTAATTATTATGTTGATTTTGCTATATTATAATTATATAGATATTGTTATTTCAGAAAAATATAAAAAATATAAAATTACAAATTTATCGCTGTTTTTATATTAATTTAAATTTTTACATTATTTTTAAACTTATATAATAATTTATGAAATAAGATATAATCTGAAAATAAAGAACATGTTTTATATATGTGGATTATTATTTAATTAAATATTAAATAATTAAATAAATTCTTATAATAAGATTGATATCTGAAAATTATTGGGCAATATGAAAAATTTATAATATTTTATTTATTATTAATATATAATAAACTCTAAATTTTTTTTCTGGATTGACATTGTATAAAAATCTTTTAAATAAACAAATAAATAAATCTATAGGAACAAAAAATAGTCAAATTTTAAGATTAAAATTTAATTTAAATATCAAAATAATTATTTTTAAACTCTAAATATTGATTTAAAATATATCAAGATCCAACAAATATTTCAACTGAGAATAGTTTATTTATAAAGTATTTTATAATTTTGTTCTGAATATTACAATCATATATTGTTATAAAAAACAATAATTCATTTATTTTATATTATCTACTTTGAAACAAAGAAACTTTTAAATGTCATATATTTATTCAAATTAATGTATAAATATTACTATTTAAATTTGTATTAGATGTAAATATAAATTACTAGTTTAAATAAAGTTTGTATTCACTTTGTTATATTTGTTAATTTTTATTTGAGTGAGATTATTTTATTAAATTACAACATTACAAATAATAATATTAAACTTATACAAGTTTTCATTAGCTTAAATAAATTTATACTAATATGAATCGAAATAAAAAATAATATGCCAATTTATTAACCTATTCAATTTAAATGACTGACTTTATTATATATAGGGGATATACTAATATCCCCCATATATACTCATGATACCTTTTTAAAATATATATAAAATTATTTCAGAAATATATTACAATTTATAACTCATTTATATTCTAGATATCAGTACTACACTGACTAGAATCTGATTCTTCTCCAATTATTTGAGTTATTTAATTTTGTAATAATACTTTTTTTTTCTGAATTTTCTGCTATATATTTTATTATTAAAATATAAATATAATATAAGGATGGAGGAATAATTATGGATGAGGTGGTACCTAATTTTATATTAAATCACTACGGTTCGAAACCTCGTGATGACAATTGTTTATTTTGTCAAAAATTTCATCGTTCTCTCGATTCCAGTAAGTAGGATAACAATATATGATATCTTAGGTGTATAGAGGGGGGGATCCTACCGTACGGTTTCTTGGAGAAATAAAAATTTAAAGTAAGACCAGGTAGTGTAGTGGCAGGTGACCCTTGCTACCCCCTATGGATCTAATAAAATATTTGGGAGACAATAGGCATCAGGAAACCTGACAGTATAAACACCTATAGATGGAAAAATAAAATGTAGTTCCTGCTATCTCCAAAAAGGAGAGATCTTGCAGAAGCAGCCTTCAGGTGTAACTGGTTTACCTGTAGGAATTAAATATGCAATTCTGAACAAGATTGCATTAAATAGCATAAAATAAATTCAGATATTAACATAAAGTTAATAAGATTTTAAGTACACTTAAATGTGTACTTGAAACTTTATTAAACCGGTATATACTATCTATCTATCTATCTATATCTATCTATCTATCTATCTATCTATCTATCTATCTATCTATCTATCTATCTATCTATCTATCTATCTATCTATCTATCTATCTATCTATCTATCTATCTATCTATCTATCTATCTATCTATCTATTCTATCTATCTATCTATCTATCTATCTATCTATCTATCTATCTATATCTATCTATCTATCTATCTATCTATCTATCTAATATAAGAATGTGGAACGCATGCTAATATTTAACTTCTACTATCAGAAATTAACAATTTAAAAAATCATAGAAAATGTCTATTGCCTACATTGATCTAAAAAGTGCCTTTAATACAGTAAATATAAATAAATTATTTGATATTATAAAAAGAAAGGGATTCTAACAGAACATGAGAGTTAATTCCTATAGACTCTTAACAATAAACTATATTTTAAAGCTCAAAGAAAAAAATTTATCTTAAAAATGGTGTCCATTAGGGCTCTACATTAATGCCTGCGATGTTTGATATTTACATGGAAGAAGTACTTATTAAAATTAAACAAAAATTCAATAAATTTTGGTATAAATTATATGCTGACGATATGGTAGTTATTTTAAAACATAGATACTAAAAAATTATTTAAAAATTATGGTTTAGTCGTTTTAACGTGAAGGTCTATTATTTAATCCTAAGAAAAGTGCTATAGTTAACATAAAAAACCATAATAAAAAATAAGAATCATAATTAGTATATAATATACCTTATGTACAAGAATACAAATTTTTAGGAATATGGATTGATGCAAAAGGATAAATTCAAAAATTAATTGTTAAAATTAACTAAAGAAGTAATTTATAAGACAAAAATTATACTTTATTTTGAAAAAACTAGATTGGGAAAATAAACATTTATTATGGAATGCATATATACGACCATATTACATATACACTATTCCAATAATCAACACACAAAAAAAAAATATTAAAATTATTCCATAATAGTTGGAAATAGTTGTATAAATAATTTATGGGAATTCCTAAAAATATTGCTTACGTAATTATTGTTAGGATTTTTGAAAATAGTTTTAAAACTACATTATTTTAAAATAATTATAAAATCAATTAAAGATTTGGTTACGATATATATATTCTATAGGAATCGGAAAAAGAAGAATAGAAAAACATTAGAAGAATTCCTAACAACATCAATTAAAATTTTTTATCATTCTCAAAAAGTATGCAAATGCCACAATTAGCATTTATCACTAAAAATTATCTAGAACATTGCAATGAGAATTAAGATAATTTTTTTGAAAATCTTATTAGGAACATAAATGATTAATCAGAAGAGAATATTAATATTAATACGAAAACTAAAATAAAAGATAAAAGATAGATAAGTCAAAAGACTTTATTATAGAAAAATTATCAGGATACAAGAAATGGTTTCTTAAATTGAAAAAAAAATGTTTCAGAACATGTTCAAATGATATAATATAATAATTTTAAATATCATAATGTAATTATCTTATTGTAATTACATATCAATAGTAGTGGTTTATATTCAGTTATGTGGTATATGTTATGCTATTATAAATATAACAATACTTAAATATTAATTATATGAAAACAACATTGAGAATTTATATATATTTGTTAAAAAATAATTGATCACTATTCTATTTAATGAATTTAATGATTGTCATCACTGTTTAAATGTTTTGAAGTTATAGAGCCAAAGCCATCTGAACTTTTATAAATATTATTATTATTCTCACTTTCTCTATCTTTATTAGAGAAATTCGAAAAACTTTTTATGCTTAAGTCTTTAAATTAATTTATAAGTCCTTTTGCAATTCCAGCTTGCATAAATAATAGAAAAATTAGTAGGGAAACTGAACAAGCTATTATGACGGTAGTGTTATTAAGTTTTGTATATAGTTTTAATTCACAAATGGATTTTATCTCATTTTATATTGTTGATTATGGACATTAAAATAAGCATTCTCCTTCATAGTAGTAGCATTTTCTGCACATTTAAGTTTTATTTTTATCCAACTTATACCCCAATAGACATTCACATTATCCTGTAAACAAATTTAAAACTCTATTCCAGTCACTTCGGCATGAAGTACATTTATTAGAACTAGTACAGGCATAGCAAGATATCGGACAAGGAATACAATTAGTTTATGTGTTATTTTCATCATGATACCCATCTTCACAACTGCATTAGGGAAATATTTGACTTCTTTTATTTCCTTATATACATTATGTACAATTCTCAGGAGAATTATCACATTTTTTACACTTAATGCTACAATTTTTGTATACAATTTTATTATTTTCTGGGTTCGGAACGGTGAAGAATCCTTCTGTAGTCTTAGTTTATGTACAAGAAGGAGGTTTCAATTGATCGTCTAAACACTTTAAGCATTGTTCTTAACTATTACATTCTAAACATTATGATGGACAAAGAATACAGTGAGCAGAATCTTTATGATGGTAATACCCAACAAGACATCCACACTTCGAGTCTAAGATATTTCTTCCCAATCCGAAGGCGCACTCAGTACAATTACTTGGGTAATTTTCGCAAGATTTGCATTAAATAGAGCATTCTGTGTTATAAAAAAATAAATAAAAAAATTTGTAAAAATAATAAATTAAAATTTTTACTCTAGCAATCAGGTTATCCATTTTCCAAAAATCCTTCCTTGCAAGTGCACTTCGGGCCACTTCTATTCGGTGATTGGCAAGTCAAACAGACACTTAAAGATGTACATGTGGCACAGGGAAGCTAGCATTTAGGACAGGATTTTTACTCCCCGTCGTCGTAATAAGTGTCATTACAAATGCAAGACGGAGGGTTTTTTCTTGTAGTATCTAAACATTCAACACAATTATCCTTACTATTTTTACATTTTCCACATTTAGAACTGCAAATATCGCAATCTGCTTTCCCGACATCGAAAAATCCATCTCTACAGTCGCAGTTCTTAGAAAGATCTCTCGAAGAATTAATGCATTCTTTGCAATCATCTGCAGAAGTATTGCATTTTTTGCACTTCAAAGGGTTACAAGGTTAACATACTCCATTATCATCGAAAAATCCATCTTAGCAAGAGCAAAGAGGAGGGTTATTATTTCTATTGGCTCCCTGACATTACTAGCAATTGGATTTGCTTGTAGTACATGTCCGGCAGTTGGGTGCACATTCTTCACAGTTTCCAGATTACAAAAATTAACCATTTTCACATTACAGACAAGTCTAGTGACTAGAGCAGGATGTACATTTTGGCTTCCAATCAGAACAGGTCTTGCACTCTGTTCCTCCCAACAGGTACCCATTCGCACATGAAGTGCAAGAAGTTTAAGAGTTACATGTAGAACACTAGGATGGACAGTTTTAGCATGATATTGATTATAAGTATGATCCAGTGTCACAGCTAGTACAGGTTTGAAAATTAGAACATTGAAGACATTACGGGCCCATCCAATCTTGACAACTTTTACATTCAGAATTTCCTAAAAGATATCCACCTAATATAAAAGAGTTTATTTTTTAAATTTTAATAATTAAATAAAAATTAAATAATAATTTCCTACTTTTGCAACTCTAACACTGTGTAATAGAGGAACAAGTACTACAAGATGAAGGACAAGAGTGGCAAGACCCCCACTTAAATAAAATCCATCTGCACATTGAGTACATGTTGAAGAACTAGAACAAGAAAGGCAGGAAGTTCCTTTCCAATCTTGGCAAGTTTTACATTCGGTGCCTCCTAGAAAATGATTTGCTATACAGGAAATGCAGTGAGTTTGAGAAGTGCACTCAACACATGGAGATTGACAGGGAATGCAATATCCTTATGCAATAAAAAACTATGGCTTACATAATGTACAGTTTGATTATGAAGTGCATTCAATACAATTAGATATTAATTCATAGCCTGAAAAAAATAAAAAAAAATTAACCAATTGATAAATACTATTATTAAAAATTACATAATTTGCATCTGGCTCCAAATTTAATATATTAAGGTTCGCAGGTTATGCAAGCATCGATTGTACTACCGTAGCAAGTCACACATGGAGATGCACAAGGAGTACAACTTCCAAAGTTCATAAAAGAACCTTCTTTGCAAGTAACGCACTTTTAAAAATCAACACAAGTCTAGCAATAAGGACCTTTCCATTCCTAACAGGTTTTGCACTATTAATTTCCATACATATACCCAGGCTAACATGAAGAGCAAGCGGATGCTGAAACACAATTTTAGCAAGGAGATTAACACTATGCACAAGAACCGCCGTTAACGTAATAACCTGCTACGCAACTTGCACAGGAAGATCCTGAACAACTAGAGCATAAATTTCCTTAAATTTCTTAACATCCTTTACATCTGTTCCCAACTAATATATATCCAGTTTTGCATGATGTGCAATTTGAAATTGGTCCGTCGCAAGTTTGGCAATGATATTCATCTGAACATCCATTACATTATAACATTCTTATCATTTTTTCCTTTTCTGTTAAAGTTGAAACATCTGCTTCTAATAGTCTCTTGCAATTATGATTTCTCTACCCATATGTAAATTAAAACTATAAAATTACAATAACTAATAATTACAAAAGTAGAGGCTTTTTCATATTTTTTTATTATTCTTATTTATTTTCTTGTTTTGGTAAATTTGTTTTATTAAATAAATATGTTGTTTTTAATATGTAGCTATTTTACTTATACGACTTATAAAAATATTCCTTAAAGCACATAAAAATTGCTATCAATTATTAATTAGCAAATTATATCATTTTTCTTAGAAATTTATACAAAATAATAATTTTATTATAAATTGAAAATAATAATTAAACTTTTTTATATTTGAAAATATATCAAAACTTTTTATTTTTTAATATAAGCTATTCCATATCAATACTACATTATAAAATAATCGATTACTTTATATAATATATCTATTTTTATGATTTTAATTCCTTTAGTTTATCTTTTAATTTTTTTCTATAATATGATATAAGCACCTAAAAATAAATAATATTTATTCAAGTAATTAGAAAATATTGAAAAAATTAATCTATTCTATATATTTTTACTAAATAAATAAATATGCTAACTTAAAATGAAATTATTAACAAAATAGAAAATATGATATTATTTCTTAATTACATTATGATTTTAATTTTTAAATTTGATTTTAAAAAATTTTCAATTATTTTGTATTCTTAAAATCAACACTAATTTAGAAATTGATTTATTTTTATTTAATATATTCTTTCTTTATTTTGTTTTATCATATCAATTTAATTAAAAGCCACTATACAATTACGTAGTTGTATTAGATAAAAATCATGGCTATTCTAAAGTACTAAATATAAAATAAAAAATAAATATCAGTTCACTAGAAAAATATTTTACTATATGATAGAAAAAATTTAAAGACATGACAATATAAGGGAATAATTTTAATTATTATTTTCAATTGTAAAATAATTATCTTAATTTTATAGATATATGTATGATATAATTTATATATTTGAAATTCATTGGAATTAAGCTATTTATAGAGAAATTTATACTTTTTTATAGTTTGTCTTCTTAATAGAATATCATTACAAAAAAACAATGTAAACAAACAATAAAAATTCTATACTATTCTAAATTAAATTTTAGAAAATGATACAGGCAAAAATCGTATTTTTTTATTTATGACTCTTTAAATAAATGTATTACAACATCATATAGTTAAATTTATAGTTTATCAATGTATGGCTTATAATGCATATATTAATTACATTTTTATTTTTCCAATTGAATAAATACCAATTTATTATAAATTTTATTAATTCTAATAATAAATCATAAAATAAATATATATTATCATAAAGAATTGGTATCATATTTTATATATATGATCATATTTTCAAACCTTCTATTTTATAAAAAATTAAGTTATAAAATACATAATGGATTACAATAAGAAAATTATTATATGATATAGAATTAAAAATTATCAATTTATTTTGGCTTATTAATTTGAAAATCAATTTTTTCACTAATAAATCAAATTAAAAATATTAGAAATAATAAGAAGTTTATATTTAAAATCAACAAAAATATTATTTTTAATTATCTAATCAGTGACATCATAAAAAGGACAAAATATTATCATTTTATTTATAATGAACATTTTTTCTAATTTTTAGTATTTTATTAGAATGTTATACACGATTATAAATATTGATCAATTACTACTTTTTCCTTCAAATTTATATTTTTAGAACATCGTAAATAATTATTAGAAACACTGATTTAATTAATATCGTCATTTTACAAAATTATCAATCATATTATATATATTCTTAATATTGCTAAGTAATTAAATTATGTTATTACGACTAAATTTAACATATAACTAAATAATTTATAAGTATTAATTAATTATTTTTCAATATTCCAGTTTTGAATTTTATTGCTTAAAAAAGACAATAAAATATTAGTTAAAAATATTTAAAAGCATTTTCCCTCTATTATTCCATTATGAGAATGCTTTAAATTAATTTTAGCTAAAGAAATTTTTATACACAGCGAAATAATCTATAATATATCAAAAAATTGATATAAGAATTCTAAATATATCAATTATATTAAATTTATAAATATAATTTTTGGGGGAGGAAATACCCATGGTCAATAAATTTTTTGACCATGGATAAAGTTTAATACCCTTTGAAATTTGCATCAGTACCAAAATTTATCCATGGTTAATAGTATGTTGACAGTAAATAAATATTATAAAAAGATAAAAAATATAGGTAATATAAGATATAAAGAATTATAAGTAAATTTAAAAAAAAAAATTGATATTAACATTAATTATTATCTCATATTTTAAGTTATGAATTAATTCCTATACAATTAAATATAATCATAAATTTAACTAATGTTTTTGTATAGCTTTGCACAAACTAAAAAATTATAATAATCCTATAGGAATTGATATAATCCCATAAAAAGTAATTAAATAATTAATTTTCTATATTATGAATTTTTTATAATAAATTATATTTAACCTTTTATGTAAAATTAATTTTCTATTTTTTTTATCTTTTTATAATTTTCTACAATGCTTTATAAATTACTGTAACATTAACATCAATATTTTTAATATTTATCTAATTATTAAACACAATCATTGTAACTCATTCTAATTATATATTTAAATTAACTTCAAAAATTATATATTTACCAAATCTTATCCCTTCTTTAATAATTTATTGATCAGGGATATGCTTTTTTTAACATATATAGTTTTCAAAGAGTGGTAAATTTTATCCTTGGTCTATCAATTATTTATCCTGGGATATGTTTTGGTACCTATATAAATTTCATGAGGTATTAAACTTTATCCATGGCTAATAGGTATTAACCATTGATATTTCCTCCCTCCCCCTAAAAAAAGTTTTTTTTTAATGTATTTACTCTTTAATACTGTCAAAAATAAAAATGAAATAATAATTTATTTAATTCCATATAATTTATTGAAATTTTGTAAGCTTCTATAATATGGAATAGTTTAATTTACAATATTTTAATTATTAAATTTTCCAATTAATATATTCAAAAAAAGAAAAAATTTGAGAAAGAACAAGTAAAACATATTTAACTAAATATATATGTAATTATATTTTATAATATATGAATTATATTATTAATATTTTCATATTCATAAAGCGAAAGCTAATAATACGGCAATGATAGCAAAAGAGAATGAAACAATAGATCCGTTTGAAGCAGTTGTACTTACACATTTGGTATTATCACTGGAAAGTTTGTACTTTGTAGCGCATTCTTTGCATTTATTATCACTATACTTAGAGCAGTTGGCTATATTAGGAACACATTTTAACTTTGATTCAGAAAGAGTGTGATTTTTAGCACAAGTATCACATTTAGTAGTTACAGAGTCATTCAAGAATTAACAGTTGGCGATAGCAGTAGCACATTAAGATTAGTTTTTAGTAGGTAAATAACTTGTAGCACAAGTATCACATTTAGTAGTGGTAGAGTCATTCAAGAATTAGCAGTTGGTGATAGCAGTAGCGCATTAAGATTAGTTTTTGGTAGGTAAATAACTTGAGGTACAACTTTTACATTTGGTTATTGAACTATTTTCAAGAGTAGTACAGTTGGAAATACTAGTTCCACATTTAGTTTTGTCCTCAGAGGGGAGGAATCCTGCTTTACATTGATGACATTTATTCAACATGGCGTTATCCAAAGTTTAACAGTTAGCGATTATGAGTCCACATTTTTATCCATTTTGTGAGGCTTGATGAGTAGCAGTAATACACGAATTGCATTGTTTACTCGAAGTATGGAGTTAAAACCCAGTTTCACAAGTATCACAGTGGGTGTTAGTTGTATTATCAGCAAATTTGCAGTTAGAAATTCCAGTTACACATTTAGTTTTGTTCTTTAATAAAGTAAAATTGGAACTACATTCATCACATTCTGTAGTACTTCCACTTTTAGGAGTTTTACAATTTAAAATCGGAGCAGCCTAGATATTGGGAGTCATAATACATATGACCAAACAAGCTAACATAATAACTTTCATTAAGATAGGATAGTTAAATTTGTTTATTTTTTTTATTTTTATTTTTATGATTTTTGATTTATTTTTAATTTTTTCTAAAAACTTACCTACCATTTATACTTAAATATTTAATATTCTCTTATACTTAAAAAGGATAATTTAATTACAATTATTTACAAAAAGTTAGGATCAACTCAGTAAATTATATATATTTATATGATTAACAGTAAACGATTTAAGCTATACTAAAACATATCGCTACTAATATATAATACAGATGATTTATATAAATATAGCAAAAGATATTATTATTTTCAATAAAGAATCATTTTATTTGACTTTATAATAAAAATTCTATTTTCTTTAAGTAACTTACTAAAATTGATTTATTCCATAAATAATCTATTAAATTTCTAGGTTTTAATTCCATTAAATGTATAATAATACAAAATTATAAGTAATAATTGGAAGGAAATATTAATTGTATAATTATTTATGCTATTAATATCATTAGCACTCACTTTTACAACTAACACATATTAAGTTTATTTAATTGATCCTTATAAATGAAAACATATTATTATGAAATTCTATTAATTTTTTTGTATAAATTTATTTATATATATATTAATATTAATAAATAGAAATATATTTCTAGTCATGCTAAAATAATTATATGATAAAATTATTTCTTAACTTCTAATAAAATAAATTATAATATATAGTTCAACATTCTAAATCATAAACTATAATAACTATAAAAATACATATAATATATATATATATTAAATCTTTTAAATAGAATAAAAGTAGATATGTATATAATAATTATTTAAAAGCAAATAAACTTTTATATAATGTTTTTATTATAGTTTTGATTGATTAGCATTTATTAATACATATATATTCTAAATGTATAATTTAAAAATTAAATAATGGCTAAATATAATTTTACAATACTGATTATTTTTATTTAGTAGAATTAATTTTTTTAAATAATAAGTAAAAATATTTTAAATTGTTTAAATATAAATTTGTAACTTAGAAATAAATTTTTATCATAATTTATTTCTATATGTATAATAATATCATTTATTTAACTTATTAATAAAATACTGATATTTTAATATTTTAATTATCATGCAAATTTGATTTGATTAAATTAAATTATTATTGTTGTTTCTTATTTGCATCACCGTTAATAAAAATATTATAAATTAATTAATTTTGTAATATAGTAATCTAAGTTGGTTTATTAAGTATAGAAAATAAAGGTGATGAGGAGGCGAATTGTAAAATATTAAACTCTGTAGTAGATTAACCAAAAATAATTTTTAATATAATATAGATTGAAAAAATTTTCTTTTAAAATTTATCATGCTCCTTTAGGAAGAAATAATTATTTAAAATATATAAAAATTCATAAAGGAGTATTACTATATAATTTTCCCTATGGTTATAAAAGCATAAATTCATATCCATAATTATACAGTATACAATTAATAATAAATAAAAATTCCGAATAATTAAACAAATATAAAGTAAAAAAAAAATATGATAAAAAATTATTCAAATATGGTAAATATTATATTATTATTATTAGTATTTATGGTTTTAAAATCAAAGAAAAGTATATAAATTTATATTCTATAATATATATGTATACAATTTATATAATATACATCTACTAAAAACAGTAATGTTCTCCAGTTTAAGAGTTACAATTGATGGTTATGATAACTTAAAATAGAATACAAATTTTATAAAATCGAGGGATATCTATCTAAGAAATAAACTTTTTCATATATTTATTATATATCCTTTTGCATATTTTTTATTTACAATTAATTTTTTAAAATATTTTTTGATCATACAATTATTTTAATAATAATATATTTTATTCCTTAGATAATTTAAAAATTTCTACTTATATTTTTAAGAAGTAATGTCCTATATCTTCTATTTAATTTATATGAAACACCTAATTTACTATTTTATTATTTGAGTAATTAATAAATTAATATTTAATAATAGTTAAAATAATAATTAATTAATATTTAATTGATATTTGTATATTTTAAGGTGAATTATTAAATTAAATTTAAAAATTAGTTAATTTTATTAATGTATATAGTTTAGATTACAAAAAATAAATATTAATTTGCAAAAGTAAGCCTTCTATAATAAAAATAAATAATTTCAATTAATTATAAAAGCTATATTACATAAAAAATTATTAAATTAAATTATAATTTGCAAAATGTAAAATTAAATATTAATTTATTTTATTCTTTAATTTATATATCAAATTTTATTTATTTATAAAATGAATAAAAAAAGTATACATATAGGAAGTAAAATATAAGAGAGAGTTCTAATATAAGCATTATAATTAAATTTAGAAATCAATTTAATTACCCAAATTAGATATTAGTACTAATTACAATTTGATTATTATAGTGTGATATTTATTTTAAATTATGTTTACAAATCATAAATAAAAATCAAGATAAATATGAAATTAGTCTATTATAGTAATTTATTTAAAATTTATATTTGCTTAAATTGATAATTTTTATCTTTCAAATAACAAAACGCTTGGAAGTTCGAGAACAAGAATTATCCATTTCAGCAATTTCAATACCTTATTCTTAATATTTTTTTTCTTCAATATTTTGTATTTTTTAGGAGGAGATACTTTATTTTTAAATTTCTTTGCAATACCTTTAAATATAGCAATATACAATGAAACCAATATCAAGAAGAAAGAAGCTGCACAAATGACTATTACTTTAAAATTGTTGAGTTAAACAATGTTTTTTTGTACACAAATGTAACTTTCTTCATTCTAAATTGTAGAGTTTGGACACTTTTTCAAACATTACCCTTCATAATAATAGCATTTCTTACATTAAGAACCGTTCAGACTTTGCTTGAATCCCTCTAAACACTCACACTAGTTCGTAAAGGTATTTAGATATCTATTTTGTTCTGCTTTGCAAGAGTTGCATACAATAGAACTTTAGCACGTTTAACAAGCTGAGGGACAAGGAATACAATTTGCTAAGGTATTGTTTTCATCATGGAAACCATCTTAGCAGTTACAGTGGGGAGGTACTTAGTTTCTATTCTATGCATAAACACATTATGTGCAATTGTCTGGAGTATTTTTGCATTTTTTGCATTTTAAACTGCAGGAAAAGTATTAATCTTTGTTATCTTTAGTTGCAATTGAGAAAAAGGAACTAGTTTTTTACAAAAGAGTGCAATCAGGAGGCATGAGATTGGAGTCGAGACATTTAGTACATTATTTAAATTTATTACATTCCAAACATTGTGAAGGGCACTAAGTACAATGTAGTACCCCTTCTTCTGCATAAAACCCTGGATTGCACCCACAGTCATTGCCGTTATCCATACTTCTCTACCATCCAACTGCACATTTAGTACAATTTGAAGCTGAATTTATGCAAGTTAGGCAATGGGGAGCACATTCTTTAGTTCAAAATTAATCGATAAAGTTAAATAATTATTTTAAAATTTATAAATTACATTAGCATTCATCTTTTCCTACTTCAAAATATCCATCTACACAAGAACATTTTGTTCCACTTCTGGTTTTGTTTATACAACTCTGACAAACATACAAAGAAGTACAAGTCTGCATAAAATGCATGATGAAGATAAGTTATCGTCGAAATAGGATGGCTTGCAAATGCATTGGGGCTCTTTAAATCTAGTGTCATCGAAACACTTACCACAGTTGTCTTTATTGCCGGAACAAGTAACACACTTATTACTACAAGATCCACAAATTGCCTTCCCTTCATCAAACAATCCATCCTAACACTGGCATTGCTTTTTTAAATTTCTTGTTGAATTAATACACTCCGTGCAATCATCTGGTGAGGAACCACATTTTTTGCATTTCAAGAGATTGCAAGGTTCACATACTCCCGCTTTATCGTAAAATCCGTCTGCACATGAGCAGATCGGAGGATTATTGTTTCTGTTAGATCCTAGACAAGACAAGCAATTGGACTAGGAGTTTTAGCAAGCTCCGCAATTCGGACTGCATTTTTCACAACTTCCATTGAGTAAAACATACCCGACTTCACATTTAGTACAGGTTAAGTAGTCCTAACATTAGTTACAGTTTTTCTTCCAGTCAGGGCAAGTTTTGCACTGATCATTAGTTCCTAGGAAATAGCCGGTTATGCAAGATTTACAAGCACTATCTGATGTGCATTCTTCACAGGGAGACTTGCATTTTTCGCAGGATTAAGATTTTACGTAGAATTTAGGCATACAACTACTACACGATTGGAAATCAGAACATGAAAGACACTGAGAACCCTTCCATTCAGAACATGGTTTACACTCATTGTTACCCAAAGTGAGCCCATCTTTAAATTAAGGTAATATAATATAATAAATAATATTATTTTGAAATATATAATTTAAGTACTAGTGCATGAAAGACATTAGGTATTTGAAGTGCAATTTACGCAGGGAGCAACGCATTTTTTGCATTAGCCCCCATCTAAATAAAACCCATCAGAGCATTTGATACAAGTGTTTGAATCTGAACAGTTAGAGCATTAAGGACTTATCCAATCCTAACAAGTTTTGCATTCATATCCTCTTATTTAATAGTTAGCAATGCAAGAAGAGCATTGGGTCTCGGAAATGCAAGTATAGCAGGGAGAAACACATTTCTAACATTTTCCGTCTAGTATGTAGTATCCTTAAGAACATTTGGTACAATTTGTCGGAATATTGCACATTATGCAATTACTTAATAAATCAGGACCTTTTTAGTTTAATAATGTTTAAATTAATTACAATTAAATACAATGAAGTTTTACAAGATTTGCAAGCATTTCCTATAAGATGGTAATTGGAAACGCAACTGTAGCAGAAATTTGCTGATCTACAAGTTAAACAAGGAGAGTGGCACTGGTAACAGCTGCCTAAGGAAAGAAAATGCGTATTTTGACAGTCAAGACATGTGTTAGAATCAGCACAACTTTTACATTGTGGTCCTTTCCATTCCTGGCAAGTTCTACATTATTGTCCTTATTAAATATACCCAGCAGAACATGCATGGCAAACTCCAGGAGAAGAACAAGTGCTACAGGGAGGCTAACATGCATGACAGATTCCTCCTGAATTATAAAATCCCCCTGAGCAACTAACACAAGAATCATTAGAGCAGCTAGTACATGAAGATCCCCCAACTTATTAGCAAGTATAGCATTATTCATTTTTCAATATATATCCATTTTCACATCGTGTACACGCATATCTATATTTATGATGGCAATGAACACATGGGGGTTTTGTAAAACAACGATCATCATCTCTTTATTCTAAATGTCTTAAATATTTTTATCTTAATTCTGGTTAGTTAAAATTCATATTTTTTTCATGCGATAGAAGATAAGTTTCTTCTCCATTTGGTTTTTCATAGGAAAATTGACAAATTAAAATAAAGAATACTATAATAAAAAGACTAAAGCTATTTTTATTCATTTTTTTTTTTCTATCTATTTTTACAATTTTAAATTAAATATATGTTTTTAATATCAAGTTCATTATAAATTATCTCTAATATATATATATTAATATATAAATAGATTCCTTTAAATACTCTAAATGTGCATATCGTCAAAAAATTTATATAGAAAACTTGAAACTCCTTAAAACAAAAAATGTAAATAATCATTGTTTTATATCAAATTAGATAAATACTTCTATAGAACTTAGAATATTATATTTGTATTATATAAATGTTATTTGCAATTATATAAAATGGTATATTATATATATATAATATCTCATATTTTGTAATTTTAATTTTAGAAAATAAATTAATATTAAGTGTTCATATTATTCTAAAACATACAATTTAACCATTCTTTTAGTAAATAACTTAAAATAATTTTATAATAATTTTTTTAAAAATTTATTAATTATAATATTTATAAATTAAAATATAGTATTTTATAAACATTTAAATTATATTTACTAATATATTTTTAATTGGAGATATATTTGTTATTTCTACATTAACTTTTAGTCCTCAAATAATGCATGTATTATATTTTACAGGTATATTTTCGTTAAATATGATGCTATATATATATTAATTGAAATTATTTTTCTACCATAATATTTTATTAGAAGATTTAAATTAATTAAGTATTATAAATGATGATTAAGAATACTTATAAAATTAAAATATATAACTACCAAAAATTTAGAAGTCAATAATCACGTTGTCATATTTAACAATATTTAGACATTTTTATTTTAAGGGAAAAATCGAATTTCATTTCATTTTAAAATGATTAGTGATCTAAATTAAATAAATTAATATTAATAAAAATTTATCGACAAAAAGTGGATTAATATTTTTTTTTTTTTTTTTTTAAGAATTATTTAATTCTAAATTTTTGTTCATAACATGATAATAAAAAATAATTAAATCAAGTAAAAACAAAATTGATTTTTTCATGCATTTAAATACTTAAATGTAAATTTATAAAAATTTATTCAACAAATAAAATATTTTAAAATATGATATTAAATATTTTTTATGAAAAAAAGGGTGTAAAATTATGAGTTATATTAAAATTATATTTCTAAAAAATGATATAAATTTAGAAATTATTTACTCTAATTTTTATATCATATTTTATGATATATTCTAGCCTTTAAATAATACCAATTAATTTATACAAAATATATTCTATTAATTATTAAGGTATGAGATTTTAAACAAATAATTAAGAAATATATTGATTTTTTATACTAAAATAAATTAAATTCAACGATATTTTTAAAGGAAATAAAAAATATAAATATTATTATAATAAATATAATAATTTTTTTTTTACCTATTTAGCGTAAAATACTTAATATGCACTCATAAAGTATACACCCAATTAATATAAATTTTAAATCGTTATCTATAATAAATAAAAACTTATGTAGTTAAAGTTCACAAATTATTATTTTTAAATGGTGTTTATTAATTTTATTTAGTAATTACATAATAAGTTTAGTTTATGTATTAACAAATAAACTATTGAAATGAGTTTAATAAATTTAAAATATTAATTAAGTATAAATTATATACATATATAGCAATTAAGGTATGATATTATGTATAAATATAAAAATATTAGCGGAGAGATAAGGTGTAGTATACAATTGGTATAGAAATTAGCAAGATGAACAAATAAAATAAATTTTTATTATTATTAATATAAACCTTATATAGACTAATAAAATATAAAGTCAAGCCAAAATTAACATATTTAATTTACAGTACTTTTATATTAATTGGTTAAAATATAAAATTTTTTCAGATTGAATGATTATTTTCTGAAATTTCAGATATTAGATTAATTACACAATTTTAGTTTAAATAATAATTTTCATATTAAAATCACTATATAAATTTTTAGTATTTATATTTCACAATTAGCTTATATTCTAAGAAATTAATATAAAACTAACATATCTCATTAAAATTAAATTAATATAAAAAATCTCTGAATTTGGAATAAAATATGTAAAACAATGATTTTTGGTATAGACAATATTTTTTCATATTAATAAGAAAATAATTTATATAACGAATGTTAAATATTATAAAAATAGAATTATCTTAAGATATAATAGATACATTTAAAATAAAGTGGTCATTTCCAAAAATTTATTATAGAATTATTTAGTATTGTAAAAATGCCTAGTAAAATCAGATATTTTTTTTTAGATAAAAAAATTATAAAAATAATCAAAAGAAATTTATATTTTATAAATTAACTATTATTTTTATTATATTTAGAGTGTTTATTTAATTTCTAAAGATGTCAATAATTATAATAAGATTTTTGGTATATTTCATAAATTTTGATAAAGTTTAAATAATAATATTTAATTAAATCTATAGTATAATTCAAAATCCAATAGGATATGATATAATCCCATAGAAATAAAATAAATACTAAAAATATAATAAAATTAATTAATCCATATAATCCAATTTCTTTAAATAAAATATATGAATAATATATTATGAAATAATCCCTAATTTTTTTGTGTGTTTTTAAATTAATAAATAGTTTATCTTAATAATATATATAGCAAAGTTACAAATAAAATTTTTAAATTAGTTTATTTCAAATTTTGCGCCATTTTCTTAATAATTTTAAATTGTGAACAATTTTATAATTTAATTATTGATTATTGAGAATCATAGCTTATTTTTTAAGTGATTACGTAGTATATTATTTAGTATATTTTATAAAAAGGTTATCAATTAATTAATATTTAAATAATCAAATCAATTGTTAACAAATATACTCAATTGTTAAAAATTATTACACTACCTTAAAAAATCAATAATATTTATTAACATAATTTGAAAAATTTTTTGTCGATTTTGCTATAATAATAAATTATGGTTTATTTAGTTGGTATAGTATATATTTTGATATACATATAGATATTTGATTTTTTTTAAAAAATAAAGTTAATTAATTATAATTGATAAAATTATATAATTTACTATTTTAATGGAGATATTACCACCAGGGAAGTGAGGCTTAAAGCATTAAGTTTTTAATTATTGTTAAATAAATTAAAAGTTATTTATAAATAAATAATAAATTAATATTGGATAAAAATTAATAAAAATAACATAATTTTCTAAAACTATAAAAATACAACATATATATTTTATAATGTTTATTTATTATATATATAATGAAATGAAATATTTTTTAATTATAAATAAATAACTCATTATATAACTCCTGATAATTATGAGCTTCCAAAATGCTAGGATACAGAAATACTATTTGAAGAAACACTTTAAGAATCATTTTATTATTTATTATCATCTTCATCTAAATTATCTATTTAGCAATCACTAGCATCGAGTTAATGTATTTAATAATTATTATCATATGTCAGTGGCTTAGAAGTGACTGAAGCAATATCTGATTAACTCTAATCCTTATCACCCAACTTTTTAGCAATTTCTTTATTTTTCTATGGCAAATTATTAACTTTATTAATCCCTCCTATTATACCATTTAGCTTAGAAAATACTCCACCTTGGAGTAAAAAGTACAATAGTACTTACATACCTATGAAAACAGCTCCACATATAGATATCAAGACTATCATATTAAGCTTTTCATAATGTATTTATTGACAAATTGATTGCTACTCGTTTTAAATTGTTGAAGGAGGACAAGAAAATAAGCAGGAACCCTCATAAAAATAACATTTTTTGCAACTCATATTATACGGTTCATTTTCATCTACTTTAAAACCAGATAAACATTCACACTCTCCTGTAAATTCATTCAAAAATCTATTAAGATCGGGTTTACATAGTGTACATTTTGTTGAACTAGTACAAGTCAAACACAGAGCAGGACAAGGTTGGCAGTCGATTTAGGTGTTATTTTCATCGTGAAAACCTTCTTCACACTAGCACATGGGTTGAGTCTAGCTTCTACTAATTCCTTTAGCACATTGAGTACAATTGTCAGATTTCTTCTCACATTTTGCACATTTTTTATCACACTTGTTGAATTTAATTTCATTAGAATCAGGAGTTGAAAGGGAATAGAAGCCTCCACCTTCTTAAACTTATTCTGTGCATGAGGGGGGTAAGAATTTATCGTCAAGACACTTCAGACATTGTTTCTTATCATTGCATTCCAAACATTGTGAAGGACAAGGGAGACAGTGTAAAACATCACTTTAAGCATAAAATCCAGGTTTACAACCACATTTGGGATCTTTTTCATTTCTTTGCAATCCGACATTACAAGAAGTGCAGTTCGAAGAAGAATGCTCGCAAGTTCGACATTAAGGAGAACATTCTATAGAAAATAGAAAGATATTTTAAAACCTTATTAAAAAATAATTATGTTTATTTTAGTAATAATTACATTCGCATTCGTCTTCACCTATGTCAAAATATCCATCATTACATGAACATTTAGGAGCCGTTCTATTTACAGAAACACAGGTCAAGCAAACATCTAAGGATGTGCATGTAGTACAAGGGGATACACACTTAGGACACGCTTTATTCTTAAAATCATCGAAAAAGGTTTCTTTACATATACATTAAGGAGCATTGATTCTTGTAGAATCAGCACATAAAATGCAATTATCCTTAGTACCTACACAGGTGCTGCAATTGAGTCCGCATGGAGCGCAAATGGCAGTTCCATCATCGAATACACCATCAAAGCAAGCACAATTAGTAGCTATATCCCTTGTGGAATTAATACACTCAGTACAATCATCAGCAGAGTTCTTGCAGGTTTTACATCTTAATGGGTTGCAAGGTTTGCAAACTCCAGCGTCATCAAAGAATCCATCCTAACAAATACAACCTTGTTCAGGTGAAAGTCTGTTTGGTCCTGGTATACAAGATAAACACTGGGATTCATTTCCAGTGCAAGTTTTGCAGGGAGATTTACAAATTTGACAGTTGAGAGATGAGTTTTCAAAGTAACCGTCTTCACAAAAGCAGGTGCTGTCTTATTTTCTGTGAGGTTAAGGTACACAACTCAGGCAAGTTGTTGGGGAAGTACAGTTTTGACAAGGATGTTGACAGGATTCACATTTGAGTTGAGCATTTTCAAAGAATGTATCTAAACATAGGCAGGTGGGGAACGGATGAGCATGATCTCTTACGACGCACGACTTGCAGACAGTTTGAGAGGTGCAGTTTACACAGGGGTGTTGGCATTTCTGGCAGTCGGAATTAGTATTGTCATCATAATATTTATCCTCACATAAACAAGCAGGAGCGACATTCGTTCTTCCGATTGCCGAAATTGCGCATTAGATACATTATTAGCTATCCTGCTAGCAAGTGGAACATCTGCTGTGGCATTAATCGCATAATTTAGTGGAGGAATTTTCGAAATAACTGTCTTTACAAACACAAGTTGGTATACTTATGCTGTTAGTTCTAACTGTGCACTCTGTGCAATTATTAGCTGATCCAACACATTTGGTACACGGATATTAGCAAAGTTAGCATTGTTTGGATGCATCTTCGAAATAACCATTTTTACAAGTGCAATCAGGTGCTGGGTTGGCATTAGCTCTTATTACACAGGTACTGCAAGTTGTCGGAGATGAACAGTTTACACAAGGGTGTTAACATGAAGAACATTCATCTTTTTCCTTTCCATCATCATAATATTTATCCTTGCATCCACAGACAGGAGGATTATGTCTTGTGGAATCGGAACAAGTTAGACAGTTGGAAGCAGAGCCAGAGCAAGTGTCGCAGGTATAATCGCATACTTTGCATTAAGCATGAGGAGAGTGGTTCCAGAGTCCATCTTTACAAGCACATGTCGGGGTATTTTGTCTTGTAGCGTGAGAACACTATAGGCAGTTTGTGGCTGAAGTTACACAGGTAGTACATTCATGACTACATTGCGAGCAAGAACCCTAGTTTGGCACATCAAATTACCCATCTACGCAGTCACAGCTTGGTGAGTTCTTTCTTGTAGCATCGAAGCAAGTCAAACAAGATGTTGAGGAGGTGCAGGTTTTGCATTTATAGTTACAGACTCCACATATAGCTACTCCATTTTCGAAGAATCCATCAATGCACCCACAACTGGGAATAGAAGCTCTCTTATCATTCGCACAAACGGTACAATTCGAAGCAGATCCACTACATTCCCCACATTTATAATGGCATTCTATATTATTATAATATATATGCTTAATAGCTTTATCAAATTTTATCATTAATTACATTCACAATTAGACCCATTATCGAAATATCCTTTATCACATTTACAGTTGGGGGGAGAGCCATTTCTGTGAATATCAGAAACACAAGTTAAACAATGGGTAGGAGAGGTACAGTTTTGGCATGGATAAGAACAGGATACACATTTTTTTAATACATCTTCGAAGGATCCATCTGCACATCCACAATCAGGAGCTGCTTTTCTATTAACATTATCAACACAGGTTAAACATTAAGATGGAGAAGTACAATTAGTACAGGGATAAACACATGACTAGCATATTGGGTTAACTCCATCATTATAAAATGTATCTATACAAGCACATCCACTATTTATATCTCTATTGGAATCAGAGCAAGTTAAACAATTTGATGAATTAATTTTGCAAGTTGAGCAACTGTGATCACATTCTATTATTGTATAATTTCATTAATTTTAATAATTATAATAAATATAATACATTGACATTTCGAGGTTCCTGCTTCAAAAGTACCATCAATACATGTGCAAGAAGGAGGGTTTTATCTACTTGAGTCAAAACAAGTCAAGCAGTTAGAATTAGAGATTTTGCAAGTTGAACACTTTATATGACAAGTTTAGCATGCTACTATATTGTTGTCATAAAAACCGCCTTTACAATCACAGGAGGGGAGTGAAATTCTATTGGCGCTATCAGAGCAGGAAAGACAGTTGCCTGCAGAACTAACGCAAGTTGAGCATGGATAGCTACATTATGCGCATGTAGGAACCCCATTATCGAAAAGAGAAGGCTTACAAGCACATCCTGGAGCTGGCATTCTATTGGCCGAGTCCGCACAAGAAAGACAGTTCGTAGCTGTAGATGTACAAGTGGCGCAGGCGTGGTGACATTTAACACAAGCAGAATTGTTATCATAGTAACCAGGAGAACAATCACAATTGGGGGTAGATCCTCTGTTAAGGGTAGTTTTACATTCTGTGCAGTTTAGTTTACTTGTTACACATTTGGAGCAAGGATAGCTACAAACTACACAGTTAGCGTTTGAATTATCATCAAAATATCCATCTTCACATAAACATGCGGGAGCTATAGAAGTTCTATTGCTTCCATCACAGGTTAGGCATTATGTGTAAGAAGAGCAAGTTTTGCATCTAGGATGGCATTTTTTGCAATCACTATTTCCATCATCATAGTAGCCATCTGAGCATGTACAAGAAGGGGCATTATTATTTCTATTGGCTCCTTTACAGGTTAGACAGTTCGATTTAGAAGAAGTACATGTACTACAATTATATTCACAAACTTCACAATTACCAGATAATAAGTAATATCCTGATTAACAGACTGAGCAAGTATCTGCATTAATACATGTTAAACAGTTGGGCTTCCATTAAGAACAAGTTTAGCAAACAGATCCTTTTAAGATATACCCTGTTACACATGATCCACATGAAGTAGAACTAGAGCAAGTAGCACAAGGACTTACACAATCATGGCAAGACCCACTATATAATATAATTATTATTATTATTAAATGAATTTATTGTTTATTTTACCTTTATAAGTAAGATACTGAAGAGCATGATGTACACGTATCAGCATTACTACACGCTAAACAATTAGATCCTTTCCATCCTAAAATAATTTTTATATATAATTTTGATATTAAAGATAAAATAATTTAATTAAAATATATTTATAAGCACAATTTAGTAATAAATTATAAACTTCGATTACCTTAACAAGTATTACAGGTATTTCCCTTAAGTATATAATTTGAAACACAAGATGTACAAGCAGTAGATGATATACAATTAACACAAGGACTACTACATTATATACATGATCCTGAATCAGCATAATATCCTGCAACACACGATGTACAATGTGTGTGGGTACTGCAAGAAAGACAAGTTGGTCCTTTCCAATCCTAACAAGTTTTACATGTTGAAGAGCCGTGTAAATATCCACTCACACAAGATATACAAGCACTAGCTGAAGAACAAGTGGAGCATGGACTTATACAAACTTTACAAACACCTCCCTCTAAATAGTATCCACTTTAACATGAAGTACAAGTAGAGCTGTTTGAGCAAGATTAACAACTATTTCCTAGTAATTCTTAGCCTGATTAAATTTATATTTATTATAAAAGTTATAATTAATGATATTGATTTATTACAAGTTTTGCAAGTGCTGCCTGATAAAAAATAATTGCTTATACAACTTTAACATGTTGAAGATGAAGAACAGGTATTGCAAGGAGAATTACAGGCACTACAACTTCCACCAGAAAGATAATATCCTGAAGAACACCCAGTACAAGTAGAAGCATTTGAACAACCAGTACATTGAGATCCTTTCCATTATTAACAAGTCTAACATGTGGACCCTGATTATAAATACCCTCCTACACATGAATTACAAGCAGAAGATGAAGAACAAGTAGCACATGGAGAAATACAAGCACTGCAACTTCCTCCAGAAACGAAATATCCAGCTGAGCACCCAGTACACGTAGAAGCATTTGAGCAATTCAAACAATTTGACCCTTTCCATTATTAGCAAGTTTAGCATGTTGATCCTGATTATAAATATCCACTAACACATGAATTACAAGAGGAGGATGAAGAGCAAGTAGAGCATGGAGATTAACAAGCTACACAGTTTCCTCCAGATACATAATATCCTGATGCACAAGATGTACAAGTAGAAGCATTTGAACAACTCAAGCAATTTGATCCTTTCCATTCCTAGCAAGTTTTACAAGTGGTTCCAGAAAGTATATATCCCCCTCCACAAGAATTACATGAGGATGAGGAAGAGCAAGTCGAACAAGGAAAGCTACATTGGACACAACTTCCAGAAGTTAAATAATATCCTGAAGTACAAGAGGTGCAGGTATTTGCATTAGAGCAATTTAAACATGATTAGCCTTTCAATTCTTAGCACGTCTTACAACTTGAACCTGTAAGAATATATGATGCAACACAAGAAATGCAAGAAGATGCTGCAGAGCAAGTACTGCAGGGAGAATTGCAAGCACTACAGCTTCCCCTGAAAGATAATATCCTGCTATACATCCAGTACAAGTAGAAGCACTAGAGCATCCAGTACATTGGGATCCTTTCCATTGTTGGCAAGTTTAGCATGTTGATCCTGATTATAAATAACCACCTTAACACGTAATACAAGAGGAAGATGAAGAGCAAGTAGCGCATGGAGATGAACAAGCAACACAATTTCCTCCAGAAACGAAATATCCAGCTGAGCACGATGTACAAGTTGAAGTATTTGAACAACTTAAGCAATTTGACCCTTTCCATCCTTTATTATTTATAAATTATTAATTAAATTAAATATAAATTATTTTTTATTTAGATTATAATAATAGTTATGTATATTAATTTAACTTTAATTAATAATAATTAATTAGTAATTAATAATAGTATTAGAATCGACAAAAAAAAAAACTTTAAATAATAACTTTATCATACCTTGGCAGGTGTTACATTGATTTCCAGAAAGTAAATATCCTGAAATACAGCTTAAGCATGAAGAAGCTGAAGAACATGAGGAACAGGGAGAGGAACATTAAATACAATTTCCTCCAGAAACATAATAACCTGTTTGGCAAGAAGAGCAAGTGGATGAATTTGAACAACTACTACAATTAGATTTCCATTCTATATGTAAAAATTCAATAATATACAATCTTTAATTAAATAAAATTGATTGTAAATATAATTGGTTACAAGAACAGGTTTTGCAAGTAGAACCTCCCAATATATATCCTGATACACAAGATGTGCATGTAGAAGATCCTGTACAATTCTAACATGGGGAGCTACAGTTACTACAACTTCCACCTGACAAATAATAGCCTGAGCTGCATCCCGAACATGTACTGGCATTAGAACATGAAGTACAACTGGACCCTTTCCATTATTAACAAGTTTTGCAAGTCGTTCCACTCAATAAATAACCAGAAACACAAGAGGTACATGAAGTACTTGACCCTGAGCAAGCTGCACATGGGGAAGTAGGAGAACAACTACTTCCACCTCCTCCACCACCCCCACCTCCACCTCCTCCACATAAAATTCTAAGTTCTTTTTCTTCTTTTGTGAGAGATTCTATATCTGCTTAGAGCAATATTTTACAATGTGTTTTACCTTCTGTTCCACACCTATACCTTTACACCCATATAGATAAAAATATTATGAGTATAGTCAATTTGTATGATTTCATTTTATGATATTTGATTTTTATTAATTTTTGTTGTTTCTTTTAATTTTTTTATATGATTTACTAATTAACTTTTTTATACCTTTATATTAAATTAATATATATAAAAAAAACAATATGTATTTTTCTTGTAAATTATTAGCTATTTCTCAAATTCTAATTCATTCAATTTTATTTATATATTTCTAAATATGTACAGTGATTAAAAAATAGATTAGAGTAATTATTCATATCATATTTTTAACAATTATTATTCGTATAAATGTAAAAAGAATATATTGATCATATGTATAAGGGTAGTGAAAATGATTACTTTCATATATAATATTTAGAAGAAAATATAGAAATTTTAAGGGTTTAATTTTGTTTATAAAATTATATGATTTTAAATCATTTAATTCCTTTTTTTTGCATTTTTTAGTAAAATATTATTATATTGTATTTTCTAAATAAATATTAATTATGTATTTATTAAAACAATGTATTTAATTATGAATTTCAACTAAAATGTTAAATTAATGATATTAAAGTTATATTCTAAAATTTTATCAAATTTATTGCTTAATTAAACATTTTAATAGTCAAATTAATTAAACTCTAAAACATATTGTTAATTCATGATGCTTATGGATAAAATCATTTAAACTCCTTTGGTAATAATTAATTTTTATTTTATAATTTTAACTTAATAATCAATATATATAATAAATTAGTTTATCTAATATTTATTTATTTATTATAAAAAGTTTTATAAATATGAATTTTTTTATAAATAATATATTATTCATTTAATTTATAAAATATCTATTTATTAATTGACTAAATTTATAAACTATAAATAAAATTGATATAATTTCTAATATTTTATATATTTTATTCTAACTTTATAATTAAATAAGGTAATTTTTTATGTGATATATATCTTAAAAAGTTTACTTTAAATTATTATTCAAACTAATTATATAAAATAACCATTTCAGTTTTTATTGTAATATTTATAATAGTCATATACATTGTGAATTAAAATATTCACTGGTTTATGCTATAAAGTATCTAGGCATATAGATGCTAGCAACATATAATTTTCAGATCATTTACAAAAAATTTTCTTCATGCTTCATTTATTATATCAATATGAGAAATAGAAAATAAGTATGCAAACAAATACAATAAACAAAAACTATATTTAAAAATTCTAATAACCAAGCCTATAAAATAATATTGGATTATTTAAAAACTAAAATACTTGAAAATGTAAAACATACCTAGTAATATTATAATTAAATATAATTATTTAAAAATTTAGTTGAGACTAAAGTTTTTATTATGATTTTAAAATTATAAATTCCGTTTATTTATATATTATTAATTGATTGATTTTTACATTTTAAAGAATTATACTACTTATACGATAAATTAAAATTGTCTATGAAAGAGTTATAATTCGTGTGTAATAAATATATTATTTTATGTTTATGAGCAGTTTTTATTTCCAATTAATGGCTTAGTTAATTATTATGCAAACTAATTTTATCGCGGGGATTATATAAGTTTGATTAAAATATAAATACTTGGTAATTAATTACACTATATATACTATTAATACTAATTAAGTTAAGTCAATGTTGGAGGGGTGGGGGGATGAAGCATACAACCAATTGAAATTTGAATAATTCCTAAAACTTATTACTTTTCAATTAATTTATTAAACTGGGATTAGTTTTGATAAATATAAATATTTTTCTTAACTATATTTATCATAGTTTCACTTTATATCTTGGCTTTCTAGGGATTTTGTTTACACATTCTGACGCACTTTATTCTTTCGAGACATATCATTAAAAATCTAGTAATTCTTAAAATTATAATTATTCCTTAAAACATGCCAGACAAACTTCTTTTTCTATATTATTTATTCTCTTCTAATACAAATACTCATTTATTCACTATATTTAATCAATATGGAATATATCGCAACTTTTTGAGAATCAAATAAGCTTTATTATTTCATGTATTTATACACATTTACTTTATTACTTAAGAAAATATATGCAACTTGTATTATTTTTATATTGGGTCTTCTCATGCTTTATTTTCATATTTATTGATCCATCAATTTCCAAATTTTTAAGAGTATTTTTTATAAGATGTACTTTAATTTCATTTGATCAAATAATAGATGTTATACCAATAAACTTTATTATTCTTTGATAATTTATTTAGTTACTTGCAATATTCTACAATGCAATTTTCAGCTAGTAAAATTATTTCCTCATTTAGTTAGTTGTGATGTTAGAGACTCTATAATGATTCATTTTTTCAGCAAATTATTTTTAACTGCTAGTTCACTCCTGGTTTAATTTTACTAAAGAAAGAACTTTTTCCTATTAATAAATTTAAAAAATTACTTCTGCTCACTAATAATCCTTGATTTTTATTTGTTTTATTTATATGATATCTTATTCATGTTTACTTGAGAGAATATGGTGCTTTTAATAGTATTTCGTTTAATATAGATAAGTTATTTTTCTTTTAATACTTAATAAAAAAATTTATAGGAAGGCAAGTTATAATTCTCAAATCTTGTTCCATTCCATATCATATTTTTTTATACATCAGAGAGTAGTTAGTGTCCATTTTATTTTGTAATTTATTTTATAGAAATTTTAAAGGATTATAATTTACTACTTTGAAATTTATTTAGGTATTAATTTAAATATAAATAATTCTATAATATTTTTTTTTTTTTAATAAGAAATAGCTGAACATTTAATACATTAATCGCTTTTACATTATTAACAGGTTTTTCAAGTTGACCCAGAAAGTAGATATCCTCTAAAACAACAAGAAATCAAGATGACGATGAAGTGCAATCATCGCAGGTCGAAGAACAAACTGCACAATTTCCTGATTAAATATAATACTTTACAAGATTTACATGTTTAAGCATGTAAATAACTAAACTATTTGTTCCTTTCCATTTTTTACATAAAATATAATAATTTTTAAAGTTAAATAACTAACTTTGTTATATTTTTAATATTTATTTTTCTATTATTTATAGAAGGTAAATAGACATATGTATTAATAATATAATAAATATTATAAATTAAATTTTTTTATTAATTATTTAAAAGTTCTCAATATTTTATAATTATTCTAATAATTTTTTTTAGTAATTAGGAATAAATTTTCAATTTATTTATTATCATAAATTATATATAAAAATATATTATAATATTAAATCAATTATATTTAAATAGTATAAATTTGTATAAAATAAAATTATAACTTGCTCAATATTTAAACCCTTATTATGTCTATTACTACCTATTATTTTATTATATTTCTGGATACTAGTATTTTTCTAAATTTGAAATGGATTCTTGTAAAGGATTCTATTAACCATTCTAAACAGGTTATTCAAAATAATATTAAGTTCCATTTTCATTACCTACCATATTTCCAATATAATCTATATCATCTTCTACCTAAGTTCTACAAGATTAGATAGAATAAGCTCTTTAAAATGGTTATTTTTCCCTTGGTTTCCTTTTAATTAACTGCATATATTCCTCAACCTAAAGGGGTAGTTCCTCTATTAAAATATAAAATAATCAATACATTTTTAATCAAAAAATCACTATTTGACTAATAATATACCTAAAACTTATTCAGCTAATAAAGTTGGATTTCCCTTAAATTTATTGAAAGGCACAAATTAAACTAGATCTCTCTGGGCTTTATTACCCTCCGAATCCCATAAGCCATCATCTCCATCTAAGATTTCCATATTTTCGAAATCAGCATCTCCGATTCCAATTATAATAATAGAAAGAGGTAAATGGGAAGAGTTGACTAGACATCTCTTGGTTTCTTCCTATAATTAATTTATTAATTAAAAATGATTAGTTTTTCTTTGGAATTTTATCTTACCATATCATGAATTTCTCCATCTGTCAATATTAACAAAATCTAGTATTGGTCATCCATTGGATTTTTTATTTAATTTTATTTTGCTTCTTAACAGACTTTCATAGTTTCTTTTATCAGAGGAGCAAATAAGGTCGGTCCACTGAAAATTATGTTATTTAGAGCAAAAGAATAGCATTTCATGATTCCATCCATTTCTTTTATAAAAATTAATCATTAATTTTATATGGTAATTTATATCTTTGTGATTAGATTTTTTACTGTCGACTTCAGGATTTTAGGGATTTCCATTCATAGGAAAACAATGAAGAACTTGGTCACTATTTAGATTAGGCATTTTAGGTTTTCCTCCAAAACCATACATTGGCACTTGTTTATCATGATCATATTGCAATAATATTTGACCTACTCCTGCAATCGCAGCTTGGTATTAATTTAAAGCATTGTGCTTTAAGGCATGCAAAGATTGTGGCGTATCAGGATCTCCATTACTAGCTGTAAAATCGACGGCAGTTATTAGAGCCAATTGTGTTCCTCCTCTTATAAAATCTAAAAATCTGGGTCTTATATCTAGTTTAGGGTTATTAGCTATGATCGTACCTTTAAGTTTTTACTTCTAAGAAAAGACTTTGAATTCTCTAATATTTTCATTGATTAAAGAATCTAAATATTTTAATGAAATTATTTAAAAGGAAATTATTAATTTTTATAGTTTAGAGTAGATTCAATAAATACTTGTTGTAAACTTGAAAGAACCCATCAATTTATGCTTTCCAGAACTGTTGTAATCCCATAGTTCAACCTCGACCGGAGAATTTATATCACCATTTGCCAATTTTCCTAAATTAATTTACATTTTTTCAAACTATGGATTTAAATTATTTTTTATCATTAATGTTTGGTAAACAAGAAGCGGCGGTTGGTTTTCAATAATTTTATAAAATCTCAAAAAAGGGCAAGTTTTTCCAAAAAGAAAGTGAGTGTCTACTAATTTTTTTCCTTCCCATTCTACTTCTAAGTATTCCATGCATTACATTACTTTTTCAGCTCTGAAAATTATCTTTCCCCTAAATAAAATTAAATAATGTAAATAATATATATCAATAATTGTACTCAAAATATGTATACGTTCTAATATTTTTTTATCTTTTAGTCCCAGAACTTGAGTTTAATTTTTAGCACCCACAATGGCTCCTAAAGTGGTTTCACAACTTCCAATAAAGTCAAATGTCGATACATTTGGTCCATCTATATCAATCACATCAAACTTTAATTGCTATTATTTTTCAAAATGGTAGTCGATTATAAAAGTTTTCACAAAATTAGGATTTAAGTTATCATATATAGCTTCAGTTTTAGCGTATTCATCCCATTTACTATATAATAAAAATAAAACTTATAAATTATAAAGTTCCTGAGAATGATAACAGCAATATGCCTATATTTTTAATATTTACTTTTAAGTGGGATTTTTAATGTACATAATGACCTGGGGATCAGATTTACTAAAGGTATCCATGTCTCTTAGTCCTCTACATGCTATAAATAGTTCAATTTTAGCTACTTCTTAATTATTTACAACTTCCATTATTTATAGGATTATTTAGGTTTATATATTTTTTGATTGAGTTTATTTTTTATTTTTTAAAATGGTTTTCCCCCTATAATAATAATAATGATTAATATTAAAGTAATACTACTTTAATGATGTTCATACCTGCTTAGTGGAAATTTTGATTAATGACCTGTATTTTCTAAATGAATAATATACTTAGTTATAAAATTTAAGTATAATAAAAGTTTCTATCTTGAAATAAGAATTTATTAGTCTCTACTTTCCAAAGTAATATATTATAAAATATTTATTACTTAAAAATAGGCTATCTCTTGTAAATTTAAAAAGAGAAAACCAAAAAATGTTGAATAATTCTTAAAAAATTATTTTAATATATAAATATAAACTATGATTTTATAAATATCTTCACACTTTTTGTATTTTAACTATGACTGACTGTGTTTCTATTTTTAGTATATATCAGTTACTTATAAAATCTGATTTAATTTTATTAGATTAATTTTTATTTTATTTACAAAATTTTATAGCAAAAAAATTTAATCTAATAAAACAATCATTTCCTTGATTTAATAATCGTATAAAATAATTTAGTAAATATAAACTATATTAATTATATAAATATTTAATTTATTATATAAAAATTAATATTTGTGTCTATTAAATTTTATAAATCTATATTATTACATTTTCAGTATTTTTTTTAAGAATGAAAATTTTTTCATACGTATATTATTAAAAAAATTATTAAAAAATATTTTTAGAATGGTAATATAAAATTAAAAATATGCATATACAATTTAAAAAATTTAATTTCCCAATATATATATTTTTTTTTACAAATTTATTTATGTTTTGCTATTAATTTTTTATTTTATGCTATAGTAATTTTTACTTTTAATTAATAAAATGCTTTTATTTTCAGCTTATTAAGTGTTTTTTAGAAAAAAATATTGATTTTAATTAAATACATTAAATATATATGTATTTTTGTTTTTATTTTTTTGAAGTTTTTTCTCATTTTTTGAAATTATTTTTCTATTTTTGAAATTAAATTTGATTTTTATATATTATAAAAATAAAATGTTGTTCTGAAAGAATAAATAATAAAAAAATAAAAATATTATAAAAATAACCATTTTTTATATTTTATTAATATTTTAATGATACTATTTTATTTATTTTAATAATAAGAATAATTTATTTTGAAATTATGAGTTTTGGTAAAAAAATTTTTATTCTTAAAATAATTTCTGAAAATGTAATATTACAACAATGATAGAAATATATAGATTTTAAAATACCTAAATATGACAATATATAGCCCGATAAAAAAGTTAATATTTTCAATATTTGTTACTAATTAACTTTCATAATGATTATTAATAAAAATAAAAATATTCTAGTTATAAATAATAACTAATACAAATAAAATAAAAACATTATTAAATATAGAAAATATGAATCTTCTAATAAAATCTCCTCTAGAAAAGAAGTTTGAATGGAGGATCAAAAACAATTTTTAATATCATAATGACTTTATTTTTCTGAGCTGTTTTCCCAGTTGGAATTTTCAATCTATGAAAACAACATGTTATAGGAGTATATTTAGATTCATTACTTCATTTATTAGCTCCTTGCGTGTTAGTTAATATAGTATTTATAGCTTGCATAAATTATGAAGCTAGAAAAACTTACAGCATATTTAATCAAATCATTTGTAGGGTGTAATTTTGGTCTTATTGCCTGGACCTCTATATATTTAAAGAAATTTAATAGACTATTTTCACTAAAAAATATCAAAAGGTAAATGAATGTAAAATTGAACATGAAATAAGCAATTAGAAAAAGACTAAACGGAATTTCAAAGCTTCATTGACACTTTCTTCTGTTTATTTTGGAAGTCATTTTAGTGGAAGTAGCTGGAGCCATCAACGAGCATAACTCTTCCCAATTATCGCTGGAATACAGACTACGCGAGCGGGAAAATGTCCTATCCATCTATTTTGAAGATATGAAGAGCTAAGTAAACATTTTTTCTGATGAGTCTTTGCTCAAATTTTCTCTTGAATTTGCTTGCTCTGTTACACTGACTCTCCGCACTTAAAACTTTGTCAATAATTCCCTCTAAAATTGTTCCTCAGAATTCTTATTAGATTTAATTTACTTAATCTATTAATAAGCAATATTGTTATTATAAAATCTGTGATCGTGCAAACTCCGTTTTTCTTCCGGAATGTATCTTCTTTTTTGGAAAAGCCTTAGCTAAGTCTAATTGAAACAAAAGGTCCTTTTTTTATGAAAATTCATTTCTTCCTTGCAATGCCAGCTTAAAATTAACCGCTGAAAAATAAAACTACAGAAATATAGCTAATAATAATAAATTATGAGTCAAGATAAAAACTTTTAAAATAATATAACTAATCCATTATATAGTTTACAATAATGAGTAGAATATAATAATTATAATGATGAAAATAAATACCAATTTTTTGAATAGAACTTTAAATAGAAAAGTAATTAGGATTATTAGGGATAGGTTGTGAGGCATTTTTTACTACCTTACCTGTAATTGATTATATTTATCTGAGGTGTCAGTTGAATATACTTACCATTAAGAACAACCTTTTGCAATGAAATCATACATAAAATCATGCAATTCCTAGGGCCTCATCGACTCACCTATTGTTTTCAACTGGGTTTTCTCTCTGCCATAAAGCTCTGATTCGAAGTCCTAAATTACAAATTTATAATCATTAATATATTTTTATGAGCATATTATTTTTTTTAACAAATATAATATTATAATATACTAATATCATTATAAAAGCTTTTATACAAATAAATTAATAGTTTTCAAAATTAATAATAATAAAATAGAATATTCTAACTTTGATGAAAAATCCTTTTATTGCATGGGGAGAGAATTTACACTTATTTTTAATTTTGTATAACTGAGACTCTCTTCCCGTAAAGTATCCTTCTTGTTGTAGTAGTCGTTTTCTTTTCCTTTCTTTGAAAACTTTGAAGCTTCGCAAACATATGAGTTCCATTTAAAAAATTTCCTGCTGAAATTTGCACTTTGACCGGGAAAATTTGAAGCAATAGCTTCCTGTAATTTATATTTCTTTATAAATCAATTGAGTCTTTTTCGGTAAATTCTATTTAATCGTCTTCTAAAAGCTCAGAATGAAAAAAATTAAAAATCTAGTGTCAATCCTTTATTATAATGTTTCAGAAAGTTTAAGAAAACCATCGCGCATTTTATGCTACTCATTCTTTCCTTTCCATTAATTAATTAATTAATTAATATAAAGCTTTTTAAATGCAATTTTTATATAAAATTCATTAATATATTGGCAAATTGAAACACATCATTAAAACTTGGACTAAAAAATTAATAATCCTAGATTTTTATTTATTTTATTTATACGATATCTTATTTATATTTTCTGAGAAAATATAGTGATCATCCTAGTATTTCATTAATAAAGATAAGACATTTTTTCTTTAATACTAAATAATAGTGTTTTTTGAAAGAATGTTATAATACTCAATACCTGTTACATTCAATATTATATTTTTATATATCAATATCAGAGCATAGTTAGAGTCCTTTTTTTAGTAAAGTATTTTATAAACAGGTTAAATGAATAAAATTTACAATTTTTTAGATTTATTTAGGCACGAATTTAAATATAAGTTATAATGGTTTTTTTAATTTATTAGAATATAAATTGATATTTCTCACAGAATAATAAAAATTCCTAATAGTATGTACAATTAAATATGCTAATTTTTATCACAAACTTTCAAAATATCCATCTTCACATAAACATCCAGGAGGCGAATTTCTATTATCACCATCACAACTTATGCAATAAGAGAAAGAAGAGCAAGATTTGCATTTGGGATGACATTTTTTGCAGTCACTATTTCCGTCTTCATAAAACCCTTCAGAACAAGTACACGAAGGGGGGTTATTGTTTCTATGCTATCCTTTGCAGCTTTAACAGTTTGAACTACTTAAGACACAAGTATTACAGTTATAGTCACAGACTTCACAACTTCCAGACTTTAGAAAAGATCCATCAATGCAACTAGTGCATGTTTAATAGTTGGCACAGGCCTTACAATTTAATTTCCACTCTTAGCAGCTTTTACATTCTAATCCTCCCAATAAATACCCTGAAATGCATGATGTACAGGCACTATGAGAATTACAACTACTGCAAGGTTAAGTGCAGGGGACACAAGAATTAGATTATATAAACGAACCTTCCTTACATTAGGTACAAGTAGATGCATCTTAACAATTTAAGCAATTCGATCCTTTCCATTCCTAGCAGGTTTTACAAGTGGTTCCAGAAAGTATATATCCCCCTCCACAAGAATTACATGAGGATGAGGAAGAGCAAGTCTAACAAGGGAAGCTACATTAAATGCAACTTCCAGAAGATAAATAATATCCTGAAGTACAAGAGGTGCAAGATGAGGCATTTAAACAACTTAAGCAACCTTAGCCAATGATTTCTTAACAGCTTTTACATACGGATCCAGATAATATATATCCTGGTACACAAGATTAGCATAACAACAAAGAAGAACAAGTAGCACAGGGATAAATACAAGCATAGCAGTTTCCCTCAACAAGATAATATCCTTAAGTACACCCCGTACAAGTAAAAAAATTTAAACATCCTGTACATTAAATTCCTTTCAATTCCTAGCAGTTTTTACAAGTATTTGCAATCAAGAAATATTATATCTCACATCCAGTACATATTGAAGCTGAAGAACAATATGAACAGTGAGAACTACAAGCATAACAATTTCCTCGAGAAAGATAATATCCTGACTTACATTAAATGCAAGTATTAGCATCAGAACATTCAATACATTAGTCACCTTTCCATTCTTAACAGGTTTTACAGGTTGATCCAGAAAGTAAATAGTCACTAACACAAGAAATCCAAGAAGATGATGAAATGCAATCATTGCAGGGCGAAGAACAAGCTACACAATTCCCCAATGAAATATAATATAATGCTTCACAAGATGTGCATGTTTAAGCATTTAAACAACTTAAGCAATTTGATCCTTTCCATTCTTTTTATAAAATATAAGAATTTTTATATTTTAATAATTGAATTTGTTATTTTTGTAATTATTTATTATTCTACTATTTATAAAAGGTAAATAAGTATATTTATAAAGTTACTTTAATAATATTATGAAAAATTATAAATAAAAATTTGTTGTTAATTATTTACAAGTGCAAGTTTTACAAGAACTATCTCCTAAAATATACCCAGATTCACACGATGTGCACATGGAAGAACTTTAACAATGTTTACATGGTGCAACACAGACATTACAGTTTCCACCAGATAAATAATATCCTTAAGTACATCCTGTACAAGTAGATGCACTAGAACATGAAGTACATTAAGATCCTTTCAATTGCTAACAAGTTTTACACCTGCTTCCTTATAGTAAATATCCAAAAACACAAGAGTCACATTAAATTCTCGATCCTGAACAAGATGAGCAAGGGAATATTGGGGAACATTAATTTCCACCACTAAATCCCCCACCTCCTCCTCCATCACCTCCACATAAAATTCTAATTTTTTTTATTCTTTTGTTAGAGTTTCTAAATCTGCTTATAATAATCTTCTGCAGGGTTTTTACTCAGTATTTTATAACATTATTTATAAAAATACTATAATATAACCAATTTAATAGATTTTCATTTGTAGATGTTTTATTTATATTTTAAAATTTATTAAAATTATTTATTTTCTTTAGGATTTTATTAAAATTAAATTTTTATTGTTTTTTTTTTTTTTGGTAAAAGTTTTTTTATTTAGAATTTATATAAATTAATATAATCATATTATTTTAGTCATTCTCTTCTAAAAAATGTATTTTGAAAACCTTTTATAATATAATAAAATTAAATTTTAAATCTGGCTGAAATATTTTTTATAATAAAAATATATATTTAGTTTATAGAATAATTTTCTACATTAGATATTTAAAATATAAATGAATGTAACATAATTTACTCTCCTTCAAATATAAGCTTATTATTCAATTCTAGTGGTAAATGTCGTATTGATATATACTAATCGGTGATATAGGTCGATTACCATGCATATGAATATACGTGAATTTATTGATAAATAAAATATAATATTCATGCATATGTCGATAAATTAATATTTTATTTATAAATAAAATATAATATTAAGTCATATGTCGATAAATTAATATGAAGAAATTAAATCAATATCCCATAATTATTCTTAAATATCATATTTTAATTTTGAAACCTTGAAATTTATTTAGAAAATCTGTATAATAAATTGATAGTTTAGAAGTAATATTGTCCTTAATAGAAATTGAAAAAATAACATGTAGTAGTATAAATATAAAATGAAAATAACTAGCAATTATTTAAATTAATCTATTAAAATATAAACAATTTTAAAAAAGATATTATAATATGCGACAAAAATACATTTAAATGAAAATATATTTTTGGTAAAAAATTAAAATATAAAATATATTTAACATATTAACTTAATTGAATTTGTTTATTGTACATTAATATATATTCTAAAATATAAATTAGAATTAATTATATATATAAGCAATTTAGGAAAAAAATTTTTAAATTTTTTTATTTCAAATTTGGCGTCTTTTTTATGAAAATTGGAAATTTTCTGAAATTACATATCTTTATTATTTATTTCTGAGAATTTAAGCTAATTTTTTATATAATTATATAGATTTGATTTAGTGTATTATATAAGAGGATTATCCTTAAATTAAAAATTAAATAATTGAATCACTTTTTGAAAAATTGACTCAATTATTAAAAATTATTAAGCAACCTTAAAAATTAACATAGTTTATTAGTTATTTATATAACATAGTTTGAAAAATTTTATGTTTAAATGATAATATATATTATTGATATAATTTTATATTTTGAATTAATATATATTACTAATGTAATTAATAGTTACAATTATTATTAAATTAAATACTAATTAATTTTGATGGGAGGTTTTATAAAAAATATAATTGTTATATTATAATTAAAAATTATTTTATATAAAGATTTGAAATAATATTAAAAAAGTTTAATATCATAAATTAAATAGTTAAAGTTTATATTTAAAAACAATTACTATAATTTTATAATAATATATAATAATCTATATATATATTGAATATATTATTAATTAAATATAAATATAAAAATAAAATAATAATATTAATATCATTATAAATCATGTGTTCCCTTTACTTTATATATTAGCTTTTATCTAAAATAATTCTTTAAAATTTAAATTAAATCCAAAATAGTATTATCTTATACATTAATAATAATTATTCTGATCAATGATATTATCATAATAAAATTATTTTTTTTCATAAAAAAGAAAAGAAAAGATTTAAACAAGGTATAAAAAATAATCAAATAATTTTAAAATTTTTATAATAAAGAATTATATAAATAAATATGAAGATTTTAAATCAAATTCTAGAAACATATCATTAATAAAAGAGAATGTATATTTTTAAATCTATATAACTATATTAAAATTATAATTATTTAATATATGACTATATTTAATAATTAACTCATTATATAACTCTAGAATTGCGACTTTCCAAATTTTATGATGCTGAAATACTGTTAGAAGAAACTCTATATGAATCGTTAGATGCATTATTATTACTATCATCGCCATCAATATTGTCTAATTGACAATCACTTTCATCAATTTAGTGGATCTAATGGTTTGTCAAAGGCTTAGAAGTAACTGAAGCAATATCTGATTAACTCAAATCATTATCACCCAACTTTTTAGCAATTTCTTTATTTTTCCATGTCAAATTATTAACTTTTTAAATCCCTCCTATTATACCATTTAGCTTAGAAAATACTCTACCTTAGAGCAAGAAGTACAATAGTACTTAAATACCTATGAAAACAGCTCCACATACAGATATCAAGACTATCATATTAAGTTTTTCATAATGTATTTATTGACAAATTGATTGCTACTCGTTTTAAATAGTTGAAGGAGGACAGGAAAATAAGCAGGATCCCTCATAAAAATAACATTTTTTGCAACTCATATTATAGGGTTCATTTTCATCTACTTTAAAACCTGATAAACATTCACATTCTCCTGAAAATTAATTCAAAAATCTATTAAGATCGGGTTTACATAGTGTACATTTGGTTGAACTAGTGCAAGTCAAACACAGAGCAGGACAAGATTAGCAGTTGACTTAAGTGTTATTTTCATCGTTGAAACCTTCTTCACACTAGCACATAGGTGGAATCTAGCCTCTACTAATTCCTTTTGCATATTGAGTACAATTTTCAGATTTCTTCTCACATTTTGCACATTTTTATCACATTTGTTGAATTTAATTTCATTGGAATCGGGAGTTGAAAGGAAAAAGAAGCCTCCACCTTCTTAAACTTTTTCTGTGCATGAAGGAGGCATTTATTTATCATCAAGACACTTCAGACAACGATCCTGAAGAAATAAAATACTCATGCTAGAAGCTTTAACAGGTATCTGCATTGCTGCAATCGGTACAATAGTTTCCTTTCCATTTTTAGCATGTTTTGCATTCTGTTCCTTTGAAGATATATCCACTAACACAGTTTTGGCAGGAAGAAGCTAAAGTACATGTGCTGCATGGGCTAGTACATTTCTCACAACTTCCAGATGATAAGTAATACCCAGATTAACTGACTGTACAAGTATCTGCAAGTTAAACAGTTGGGTTTCCATTAAGAACAAGTTTAGCAAACAGATCCTTTTAAAATATACCCTGTTACACATGGACTAATAGTATTATTACAAGACTCACTAAAATATAATTATTATTTTAAAACTACATATAAAATCGATATTTAATGATAAATGAGCAATTTAATATTTTTCATACCTTTATAAATAAGATACTGGAGAGCAAGATGTGCAAGTATCAGCATTAGAACATGTTAAACAATAGGACCCTTTCTATCCTAAAAATATTTTTTTATATAAAGTTTAAATTTAAAATAAAATAGCTTATTATACAAATAAATTAATAAATGAAATAATTAATAAGTTTAAATCTTATATTACCTTAAAAAGTATTACAGATATTTCCCTTAAGTATAAAATTTGAAACACAAGATGTACAAGCAGTAGATGATATACAATTGACACAAGACATGATGTACAATTTGTGTTGGTACTGCAAGTAAGACAAGTTGGTCCTTTCCAGGCTTGGCAAGTTTTACAGGTTGAAGAACTATATAGATATCCACTCACACAAGATATACAATCACTAGCCGAAGAACAACTGGAGCTTGGACTTACACAAACTTTACATATACCTCCCTCTAAATAGTATCCGCTTTAGCATGAGGAAATAGTACTGCTGTTTGAACAAGACTAACAACTATTTCTTAGTAATTCTTAGCCTTATTAATTTTTTTTATTTTAAAAATAAAAATAAATATTTTTAAATTATTACAAGTTTTGCAGGTGCTTCCTGATAAGAAATAATTACTTATACAACTTTAGCATGTTGAAGATGAAGAGCAGGTATTACAAAGAGAATTACAAGCACTACAGCTTCCACCAGATAGATAATATCCTGAAGAGCATCCAGTACAAGTAGAAGCATTAGAGCATCCTGTACATTAGGATCCCATCCATTCTTGACAAGTCTTGCATGTCGATCCTGAAAGTATATATCCTGATACGCAAGAAATCCGTTAAGATGCTGAAGAGCAGGTAGACCAAGGAGAAGAACAAGCATTACAATTTCCTCCTGAAAGGTAATATCCTGACGTACATCCAGCACAAGTAGTAGCATTTGAGCATCTAGTACATTGAGATCCTTTCTATTCTTGGCAAGTTTAACAAGTGGTTCCTGATATCAGTTATCCTCCTACATAAGAATTACACGAAGATTCTGAAGAACAAGTAGCGCAAGGAGATAATATACTTAAGTGAACCCTGGAAATTAGATGGATTGGAACATCATGTACATTGAAATCCTTTCAATTCCTGACAAATTTTCCAAATAATTCCTACTATCATCAAAAAATATAGTGAGAAATTTATGCTAATCAAATTAGGAATTTAATATATATATAATCTTTAAATATTTATTTATTAAATTCATAAATAAATACTTTGCCTGGGGATTTATTGTATTAATTTAATAAGATCAAGAAATTTATTTTTATGGAAATTTATACAAATTAATAATATAAATTTATATTATGATTTATAAAAATATTAATATAAATATTAATATTCTAAACTAAATTAGATAAAGTTTGTATTTTATCTAGGAATTTAGCAAATTATTTAATATATTCATAAAATAATCTATCTATATAAATTTATTAACAAGCAGGAGGATTTCTCTTATCATTCGCACAAACGGTATAAACATTCTCCACATTTATAATGATATTATATATTATTTGATATTTAAAAGAAATAATCAGAAAATACATTACATTAATTATATATAAAAATTACAAAATCTTTTACGATTTAATAATATTAAATATTAATCAAAATCCATATGATATTAAAATAATTTGCTCGGGAATTAAATATGCGATTCTGAACAAGATTGCATTATGCATTAATTAACATTAAGCTAATTCAGATATTAGCACAAAATTAATAAGATTTTAAGTATACCTAAACGTGTACTTGAAGCTTCATTAAACCGGTACATCTAATCTAATAATTTGCTCATTTTATTAATAAGAAATATTTGATTTAAAACTATTTTATATTATTAAAAGTTTATTTTTTAATATTTATTTTTCTTCATGTATTTTTTTATTTTTCAATAGTATTTCTTTAATTGACCAAATTTACTAATATAATTATAAGTTATTACCATAATACTAATTTGTATTCACCTATAACTTTTTGATTTATTATTTTAATTTAATCATGTTTAAGTATACTATACATATTTAATTTAATAAGAAATTAGGAATTAATTTTCATTTTATTTGTTATCATAAATTATATATAAAAATGTATATTATAATATTAAATCAATTGTAAATAGTATAAATTTGTATAAAATAATATTCAAACTTGCTCAATATTTAAATCCTTATTATGTCTATTACTCCCACTTACTTTATTAATTTTATTAGATTTCTGGATACTAGTATTTTTCTAAATTTGAAATGGATTCTTGTAAGGGATTCTATTAACCATTCTAGACAGGTTATTCAAAATAATATTAAGTTCCATTATCATTGGCTACCATATTTCCAATATAATCTATATCATCTTCTACCTAAGTTCTACAAGATTAGATAGAATAAGCTCTTTAAAATGGTTATTTTTCCTTTGGTTTCCTTTTAATTAACTGCATATATTCCTCAACCTAAAGGGGTAGTTCCTCTATTAATATATAATATAATCAATACAATTTTTAATCAAAAAACCACTATTTGACTTATAATATACCTAAAACTTATTCCGCTAATAAAGTTGGATTTCCCTTAAATTTATTGAAAGGCACAAATTAAACTAGATCTCTCTGGGCTTTATTACCCTCCGAATCCCATAAGCCATCATCTCCATCTAAGATTTCCATATTTTCGAAATCAGCATCTCCGATTCCAATTATAATAATAGAAAGAGGTAAATGGGAAGAGTTGATTAGACATCTCTTGGTTTCTTCCTATAATTTATGTATTAATTAAAAATGATTAATATTTCTTTGGAATTTTATCATACCATATCATGAATTTCTCCATCTGTTAATATTAACAAAATCTAGTATTGGTCATCCTTTGGATCATTTATTTATTTTTATTTTGCTTCTTCACAGACTTTCATAGTTTCTTTTATCAAAGGAGCAAATAAGGTCGGTCCACTGAAAATTATGTTATTTAGGGCAAAAGAATAGCATTTCATGATTCCATCCATTTCTTTTATAAAAATTATCATTAATTTTATATAGTAATTTATATCTCTGTGATTTTTTACTGTCAACTTCTGGATTTTAGGGATTTCCATTCATAGGAAAACAATGAAGAACTTGGTCACTATTTAGATTAGGCATTTTAGGTTTTCCTCCAAAACCATACATTGGTACTTTTTTATCATGATCATATTGCATTAATATTTGACCTACTCCTGCAATCGCAGCTTGGTATTAGTTTAAAGCATTGTGCTTTAAGGCATGCAAAGATTGTGGCGTATCAGGATCTCCATTACTAGCTGTAAAATCGACAGCAGTTATTAGAGCTAATTGTGTTCCTCCTCTTATAAAATCTAAAAATCTGGGTCTTATATCTAGTTTAGGGTTATTAGCTATGATCGTACCTTTAAGTTTTTACTTCTAAGAAAAGACTTTGAATTCTCTAATATTTTCATTGATTAAAGAATCTAAATATTTTAATGAAATTATTTAAAAGGAAATTATTAATTTTTATATTTTATTGCAAATTCAATATTTACTTGTTGTAAACTTGAAAGAACCCATCAATTTGTGCTTTCCAGAACTGTTGTAATCCCATAGTTCAACCTCGACCGGAGAATTTATATCACCATTTGCCAATTTTCCTAAATTAATTTCCATTTTTTCAAACTATGGATTTAAATTATTTTTTATCATTAATGTTTGGTAAACAAGAAGCGGCGGTTGGTTTTCAATAATTTTATAAAATCTCAAAAAAGGGCAAGTTTTTCCAAAAAGAAAGTGAGTGTCTACTAATTTTTTCCCTTCCCATTCTACTTCTAAGAATTCCATGCATTACATTACTTTTTCAGCTCTGAAAATTATCTTTCCCCTAAATAGAATTAAACAATGTAAATAATAAATATCAATAATTGTACTCAAAATATGTATACGTTCTAATATTTTTTTTATCTTTTAGTCCCAGAACTTGAGTTTAATTTTTAGCTCCCACAATGGCTCCTAATGTGGTTTCACAACTTCCAATAAAGTCAAATGTCGATACATTTGGTCCATCTATATCAATCACATCAAACTTTAATTGCTATTGTTTTTCAAAGTGGTAGTCGATTATAAAAGTTTTCACAAAATTAGGATTTAAGTTATCATATATAGCTTCAGTTTTAGCGTATTCATCCCATTTACTATATAATAAAAATAAAACTTATAAATTCTAAAGTTCCTGAGAATGATAACAGCAATATGCTTTTATATTATTATTATATAATTACTTTTAAGTGGGATTTTTAATGTACATAATGACCTGGGGATCAGATTTACTAAAGGTATCCATGTCTCTTAGTCCTCTACATGCTATAAATAGTTCAATTTTAGCAACTTCTTAATTATTTACAACTTCCATTATTTATAGGATTATTTAGGTTTCTATATTTTTTGATTGAGTTTATTTTTTTATTTTTTAAAATGGTTTTCCACCTATAATAATAATTAATATTAAAGTAATACTACTTAAATGATGCTCACACAGCTAAGTAGAAATGTTGATTAATGACCTGTTTTTTCTAAATGAATAACATACTTAGTTATAAAATTTAAGTATAATAAAAGTTTCTGCCTTGAAATAAGAATTTATTAATCTCTATATTCCAAAGTAATATATTATAAAATATTTATTACTTAAACATAGGCTAACTCTTGTAAATTTAAAAAGAGAAAACCAAAAAATGTTGAATAATTCTTAATAAATTATTTTAATATATAAATATAAACCATTATTTTATAAATATCTTCACACTTTTTGTATTTTAACTATGACTGTCTGTGTTTCTATTTTTAGTATATATCAGTTACTTATAAAATCTGATTTAATTTTATTAGATTAATTTTTTATTTTATTTACAAAATTTTATAGCAAATAAATTTAATCTAATAAAACAATCATTTCCTGGATTTAATTATCGTATAAAATAATTAAGTAAATATAGACTATATTAATTATATAAATATTTAATTTATTATATAAAAATTAATATTTATGTCTATTAAATTTTATAAATCTATATTATTACAACAATGATAGAAATATATAGATTTTAAAATACCTAAATATGACAATATATATAGGCCGATAGAAAATTAAATTATAATACACATATATAATAATATTTTCAATATTTGTTACTAATTAACTTTCATAATGATTATTAATAAATATAAAAATACTCTGGTTATAAATAAAAAAATAATATAAATAAAATAAAACATTATTAAATATAGAAAATATGAATCTTCTAATAAAATCTCCTCAAGAAAAAAAGTTAGAATAGAGGATTAAAAACAATTTTTGTTATCATAATGACTTTATTTTTCTGAGCTGTTTTCCTATTTGGAATTTTCAATCTATGAAAATAACATGTTATAGGAGTATATTTAGATTCATTACTTTATTTAGTAGCTCCTTGTATGTTAGTTCAGATAGTATTTATAGCTTGCATAAATTATGAAGCTAGAAAAACTTACAGCATATTTAATTTTATCATTTTTGATATTTTTTAGTAAAAGTAGTCTTATAAATTTCCTGAAATATATTGATGTCCAGGCAATAAGACTAAAATACACCGTATTAAAAGGTAAATGAGTGTAAAATTGAAAATGAAATAAGCAATTAGAAAAAAAATAAATAGAATTTCAAAGCTTCAGTGGCACTTTCGAAACTATACAAATCTATTGTAGCCTTTGTTTATTTGGGAAAACGAATTGGTGGAAGTAGCTGGAGCCGCCAACGAGCATAACTCTTCCCAATTTATCGCTGAAATACAGACTACGCTGGAAAATGTCCTACACATCGACACTGAAGATTTGGAGAGTTAAGTAAACATCTTTTCTGACGGATCATCGCTCATATTTCTTTAATTTGCATGCTCTGTTGTAATGACTCTTCTCACATAAAAACCTTGTTAAAAATTCCCTCCAATATTGTTCCTTAGACTTCTTTTAAATTAAATTTAATCAATCTATTAATAAGCAATATTGTTTATTATAAAATCTACCTCTTTTCTTCCGTGAATAAGTCTTCTTTTTTTAAAAAGCCATAGCTTAGTCTGATTGAAACTAAAGTTTTTTTTTTATGAAAATTCATTTCTTCCTTGCAATGCCAGCTTAAAATCAAACTCAGAAAAATAAAACTAGAGAAATATAGTTAACAATAGTAAAATTATGAGTCAAGATAAAACAGATAAAATAAAAAATATATAACTAATCCATTTTATAGTTTACAATAATAAATAGAATATAATAATTATAATGATGAAAACAATGGCCAATTTTTTGAATAGGACTTAAATAGAAAAGTAATTAGGATTATTAGGGACAGGTTGTGGCTATATGACTCTTCCTATCCAGGAATTTTTTACTTCCCTACCTGTAGTTGATTATATTTACAATGAAATCATACATCAAATCATACAATTCTGAAGGCATCATAAAGCGCTGGTTCTGTAGACCTGTGTATTTGTGAGCATTTGATTTTCTTTAACAAATATAATAATATAATATATATATTATTAACATTATAAATACTTTCACACAAATAAATTAATATTTTCAAGATTAATACTAATAAAATATAATATTAGTAATTGTTAATTCACTTTGAACTTGAAAAATCTTGGACGGAGGATAAATTCTTTGACAAACTCTTCATTCCTCACATCAACAATGATCTTAAGGTAAGTAGCTCCGTACAAAAAAGACTAAACTTTAGACTAATCCTTAGGTTACTAAAATCAACTCATAAGATTATATTAAAAAAAGAGATACCAACCATTAAGGAACCTAGTTCATTTCTCAGATTGATACATTTATTACTTATTATTTTTAAATATATAATATAACTTTGTTGTTGCCTATATTATATTTCATTTATAGTGTATGTCATTTAAACGGTAAAAAAAAAAAAATATTAGTAATTTGATGAAAAGTCTTTTTATTATCCTGGGAGAGAATTTACTCTATTTTTAATTTTGCTAAATTTGGATAAAGACTATGATTATAACAGGTACTCTCTTCTCTTAAAATATCCTTCTTATTGTTATAGTGGTTTTCTTCTCCTTTTTTTAAACACTTTGAAGATTCATATAAAAGCCTATAAGAATGTTTTAAAGAATTTCCTGCTGAACTTTGCACTTTGACTGGAAAAATTATAAGCAATAGCTTCCTGCAATTTATATTTCCTTATAAATCAGTTGCATCTTTTTCGGTAAATTCTATTTATTAGTCTTCTTAAACCTCTGAACATTTTAAAAGGTAAAAAATTAAAAATCTAGTGTCACTCCCTTATTATAATGTTTCAGAAAGTTTAAGAAAACTATCGCATTTTATGCTGCTCATTCTTTCCTTTTTATTAACTAACAGAAAGTTTTTTAATGCAATTTTAATATAGATTCCATAAGTATATTGGTAAATTGAAACACACATCATTTAAACATGGACTGATATAAAATTAATAATCCTAGACTTTTATTTATATGATCTTTTATTTATGTAAGACATTTTTTTCTTTAATACTAAATAATAATATGTTTTTGGAAAGCATGTTATAATACTCAGCACCTGTTACATTCAATATTATGTTTTTTATATATATAAATCAGAGCATAGTTAGAGTCCTTTTTTTAGTAAAGTATTTTATAAACATGTCAAATGAATAAAATTTACAATTTTTTAGATTTATTTAGATAATAATTTAAATATAAACAATTTTATAATGGTATTTAACTTTTTAGAATATAAATTGATATTTCTCACAGAATAATAAAAATTCCTAATAGTATGTACAATTAAATATGCTAATTTTTATCACAAACTTTCAAAATATCCATCTTCACATAAACATCCAGGAGGCGAATTTCTATTATCACCATCACAACTTATGCAATAAGAGAAAGAAGAGCAAGATTTGCATTTGGGATGACATTTTTTGCAGTCACTATTTCCGTCTTCATAAAACCCTTCAGAACAAGTACATGAAGGGGGGTTATTTTTTCTATGCTATCCTTTGCAACTTTAACAGTTTGAACTACTTAAGACACAAGTATTACAGTTATAGTCACAGACTTCACAATTTCCAGACTTTAGAAAAGATCCATCAATGCAACTAGTGCATGTTTAATAGTTGGCACAGGCCTTACAATTTAATTTCCACTCTTAGCAGCTTTTACATTCTAATCCTCCCAATAAATACCCTTAAATGCATGATGTACACGCACTATGAGAATTACAACTATTGCAAGGTTAAGTGCAGGGGACACAAGAATTAGATTATATAAACGAACCTTCTTTACATTAGGTACAAGTAGATGCATCTTAACAATTTAAGCAATTCGATCCTTTCCATTCCTAGCAGGTTTTACAAGTGGTTCCAGAAAGTATATATCCCCCTCCACAAGAATTACATGAGGATGAGGAAGAGCAAGTCTAACAAGGGAAGCTACATTAAACGCAACTTCCAGAAGATAAATAATACCCTGAAGTACAAGAGGTGCAAGTTGAGGCATTTAAACAACTTAAGCAACTTTAGCCAATGATTTCTTAACATCTTTTACATACGGATCCAGATAATATATATCCTGGTACACAAGATTAACAAAACAAAGAAGAAGAACAAGTAGCACAGGGCGAAATACAAGCATTGCAGTTTCCCCCAGCAAGATAATATCCTTAAGTACACCCCGTACAAGTTGACGAATTTAAACATCCTGTACATTAAATTCCTTTCAATTCCTAGCAGCTTTTACAAGTATTTGCAATCAAGAAATATTATATCTCACATCCAGTACATATTGAAGCTGAAGAACAATATGAACAGTGAGAACTACAAGCATAACAATTTCCTCGAGAAAGATAATATCCTGACTTACATTTAATGCAAGTATTAGCATCAGAACATTCAATACATTAGTCGCCTTTCCATTCTTAACAGGTTTTACAGGTTGATCCAGAAAGTAAATAGCCACTAACACAAGAAATACAAGATGATGATGAAATACAATCATTGCAGGGCGAAGAACAAGCTACACAATTCCCCGATTAAATATAATATAATGCTTCACAAGATGTGCATGTTTAAGCATTTGAACAACTTAAGCAATTTGATCCTTTCCATTCTTTTCATAAAATATAAGAATTTTTATATTTTAATAATTGATTTTGTGATTTTTTTTATTATTTATTATTCTATTATTTATAAAAGACAAATAAGTATATTTATAAATTTACTTTAATAATATTATGAAAAATTATAAATAAAAAATTTTTATTAATTATTTACAAGCGCAAGTTTTACAAGAACTACCTCCTAAAATATACCCAGATTCACACGATGTACACATGGAAGAACTTTAACAATGTTTACATGGTGCAACACAGACATTACAGTTTCCACCAGATAAATAATATCCTTAAGTACATCCTGTACAAGTAGATGCACTAGAACATGAAGTACATTAAGATCCTTTCAATTGCTAGCAAGTTTTACACTTGCTTCCTTATAGTAAAAATCCAAAAACACAAGATTCGCATTAAGTTCCCGATCCTGAACAAGATGAACAAGGGAATATTGGCGAACATTCATCTCCACTACTAAATCCCCCGCCTCCTCCTCCTCCTCCTCCTCCACCTCCACATAAAATTCTAATTTTTTTTATTATTTCGTTAGAGTTTCTAAATCTGCTTATAATAATCTTCTGCAGGGTTTTTACTCAGTATTTTATAACATTATTTATAAAAATACTACAATGTAACCAATTTTATAGATTTTCATTTGTAGATGTTTTATTTATATTATAAAATTTATTACAATTTTTATATATTTTATTTTAGGATTTTATTAAAATTAAAATATTATTGTTTTTTTTTTTTGGTAAAAGTTTATTTATTTAGAATTTATTAAAATTAATATAATAATATTATTTTAGTCATTCTCTTCTAAAAAATGTATTTTGAAAACCTTTTATAATATAATAATATTAAATTTTAAATCTGGCTGAAATATTTTTTTATAATAAAAATATATATTTTGTTTTTTGAATAATTTTCTACATTAGATATTTAAAATATAAATGTATGTAACATAATTTACTTCCCTTCAAATATAAGCTTATTATTCAATTATAATGATAAAAGTAGTATTGATGTATACAAATCTGTGATAGGTCGATTAAAAATGTATATGAATATATGAGAATTTATTTATAAATAAAATATATTTAGTCATATGTCGATAAATTAATATGAAGAAAATAAATCAATCTCCCATAATTATACTTTAATATCATATTTTAATTTAGAAATCTTGAAATTAATCTAGTAATTCAGTATAGTAAATTTATGGCTTAGTAATAATATTGTCCTAAATAAAAATTGTAAAAATAGCTGGTAGTAGTACAAATTCAAATAGAAATAACTAATAATTATTTAAATTAATCTATTACAATATACACAATTTTAAAAAAAATATTATAATCATCAACAAAAATACATTTAAATGAAATTATATTTTTGGAAAAAAATTCAAAAATAAAATATATTTAACATATTAACTTAATTGAATTTGTTTATTGTAAATTAGTATATTTTCTAAAATATAATTAGAATTAATTATATATATATATTATTGATATAATTTATATTTTGAACTATTATTATATTACAAATGTAATTAATAATAACAATTATTATTAAATTAAATATTAATTAATTTTGATGGGAGGTTTTAAAAAAATATAATTTTTATAGTACTATTAAAAATAATTTGATATAAAGATTTAAAATAATATTAAAAAAAGTTTAATATTATAAATTATTTTTTTTACAGTTTAAATGACATACACTATAAATGAAATATAATATAAGCAACAACCAAGTTATATTATATATTAAAAATAATAAATAATAAATGTATCAATCAGAGTGATGAATTAGATTCCTAAATGGTAGATGTCTCTTCTTTTATATAGAATCTAATTTCATAAATTAAATAGTTAAAGTTTATATTTAAAAAAATCTCATAATTTTTTAATAATATATATATAAATATATTTTTAATAATTAAATATAAAAATAAAATAATAATATTAATATCATTATCAATCATGTGTTCCCTTTACTTTATATTTTAATTTTTATCTAAACTAATTCTTGAAAATTTGAAATTAAATCCAAAATAGTATTTTATGAAAAAATAATAATTATTATATTAATAATATCATTGATCAAAATTATAATTATTCAGGTATAAATTAATACATAAAAAAAAAAAATGTGAACATGGTATAAAAAATAATCAAATAATTTTAAAATTCCTATAATAAAGAATATATAAATAAATAAATAAATAAATAAATAAATAAATAAATAAATAAATAAATAAATAAATAAATAAATAAATAAATAAATAAATAAATAAATAAATAAATAAATAAATAAATAAATAAATAAATATGAAGATTTTAAATCAAATTCTAGATATATATAACTATTAAAAGAGAATTTATATTTTTAAATCTTTTTAACTATAATAAAATTATAATTATTTAATATAAAACTATATTTAATAATTAATTCATTATATAACTCTAGAATTGCGACTTTCCAAATTTTATGATACTGAAATACAATTAGAAGAAACTCTATATGAATCGTTAGATGCATTATTATTACTATCGTCGTCATCAATATTTTCCAATTGACAATCACTTGCATCTATTTAGTGGATCTAATGGTTTGTCAAAGGCTTTGAAGTAACTGAAGCAATATCTGATTAACTCAAATCATTATCACCCAACTTTTTAGCAATTTCATTATTTTTCTATGGTAAATTATTAACTTTTTTAATCCCTCCCATTATACCATTTAGCTTAGCAAATACTCCACCTTGGAGTAAAAAGTACAATAGTACTTACATACCTATGAAAACAGCTCCACATACAGATATCAAGACTATCATATTAAGCTTTTCATAATGTATTTACTGACAAATTGATTGCTACTCGTTTTAAATTGTTGAAGGAGGGCAAGAGAATAAGCAGGATCCCTCATAAAAATAACATTTTTTGCAACTCATATTATAGGGTTCATTTTCATCTACTTTAAAACCTGATAAGCATTCACATTCTCCTGTAAATTCATTCAAAAATCTATTAAGATCGGGTTTACATAGTGTACATTTTGTTGAACTAGTGCAAGTCAAACACAGAGCAGGACAAGGTTAGCAGTCGATTTAGGTGTTATTTTCATCGTGGAAACCTTCTTCACACTGGCACATTGGTGGAATCTAGTCTCTACTAATTCCTTTTGCACATTGAGTACAATTTTCAGATTTCTTTTCACATTTTGCACATTTTTTATCACATTTGCTGAATTTAATTTCATTAGAATCGGGAGTTGAAAAGGAAAATAAGCCTCCACCTTCTTAAACTTTTTCTGTGCATAAGGGGGGCAAGAATTTATCGTCAAGACACTTCAGACATTGTTTCTTATCATTGCATTCCAAACATTGTGAAGGACATGGGAGACAGTGTAAAACATCACTTTAAGCATAAAATCCAGGTTTACAACCACATTTGGGATCTTTTTCATTTCTTTACAATCCTACATTACAAGAAGTGCAGTTTGAAGAAGAATGCTCGCAAGTTCGACATTAAGGAGAACATTCTAAAAAGGAATAAGAAAAATAATTTAAAACCATATTAAAACAATATTTATTTTAATAATAATTACATTCACATTCATCTTCACCTATATCAAAGTATCCATCATTACATGAACATTTAGGAGCCGTTCTATTTACAGAAACACAGGTCAAGCAAACATCTAATGATGTGCATGTGGTACAAGGGGATACACACTTAGGACAGGCCTTATTCTTAAAATCGTCGAAAAAAGTTTCTTTACATTCACATTAAGGAGCATTGATTCTTGTAGAATCAGCACATAAAATGCAATTATCCTTAGTACCTACACAGGTGCTACAATTGAGTCCGCATGGAGCACAAACAGCAGTTCCATCATCGAATACACCATCATAGCAAGCACAATTAGTAGCTATATCTCTTGTGGAATTAATACACTCAATACAATCATCAGCAGAATTCTTGCAGGTTTTACATCTTAATGGGTTACAAGGTTTGCATACTCCTGCGTCATCAAAGAATCCATCCTTACAAATACAACCTAGTTCAGGTGCAAGTCTGTTTAGTCCTGGTATACAAGATAAACACTGAGATTCATTTCCAGAGCAAGTTTTGCAGGGAGATTTACAAATTTGACAGTTGAGAGATGAGTTTTCAAAGTAACCGTCTTCACAAAAGCAGGTGCTGTCTTATTTTCTGTGAGGTTGAGCTACACAACTCAGGCAAGTTGTTGGGGAAATACAGTTTTGACAAGGATGTTGACAGGATTCACATTTGAGTTGAGCATTTTCAAAGAATGTATCTAAACAGAGGCAGGTGGGGAACGGATGAGCATGGTCTCTTACGACGCATGACTTGCAGACAGTTTGAGAGGTGCAGTTTACACAGGGGTGTTGGCATTTCTGGCAGTCGGAATTGGTATTGTCATCATAATATTCATCCTCACATAAACAAGCAGGAGCGACATTCGTTCTTCCAATGGCAGAAATTGCGCATTAGGTACATTAAGTAAACTAAGAACAGGTGGAACATCTGCTGTGGCATTAATCGCATAATTTAGTGGATGAATTTTCGAAATAACTGTCTTTACAAGCACAAGTTGGTATACTTATGCTGTTAGTTCTAACTGTGCACTCTGTGCAATTATCAGCTGATCCAACACATTTGGTGCATGGATATTAGCAAGGAAGGCATTGTTTGGATGCATCTTCGAAATAACCATTTTTACAAGTGCAATCAGGTGCTGGGTTGGCATTAGATCTTGTTACACATGTACTGCAAGTTGTGGGAGATGAACAGTTTACACAAGGGTGTTAACATGAAGAACATTCATCTTTTTCCTTTCCATCATCATAATAGGTATCCTTACACCCACAGGCAGGAGGATTATGTCTTGTGGTATCGGAACAAGTTAGACAGTTGGAAGCAGAGCCAGAGCAAGTGTCGCAGGTATAATCGCACTCTTTGCATTAAGCATGAGGAGAGTGGTTCCAGAGTCCATCTTTACAAGCACATGTCGGGGTATTTTGTCTTGTAGCGTGAGAACACTATAGGCAGTTAGTGGCTGATGTTACACAGGTGGTACATTCATGACTACATTGCGAGCAAGAACCCTAGTTTGGCACATCAAATTTTCCATCTACACAGTCACAACTTGGTGAGTTCTTTCTTGTTGCATCAAAGCAAGTCAAACAAGATGTTGAGGAGGTGCAGGTTTTGCATTTATAGTTACAGACTCCACATATAGCTATTCCATTCTCGAAGAATCCATCAATGCACCCACAACTGGGAATAGAAGCTCTCTTATCATTCGCACAAACGGTACAATTTGTTGCAGATCCACTACATTCCCCACATTTATAATGACATTCTTATTATAAGATAAAATTTGTGAAGTTAAATTAAAACATAATTCTATTACTATAATATAAAATTACATTAACAATTTGACCCATTATCGAAATATCCCTTATCACATTCACAGTTGGGTGGAGAGCCATTTCTGTGAATATCAGAAACACAAGTTAAACAATGGGTAGGAGAGGTACAGTTTTGGCATGGATAGGAACAGGATACACATTTTTTTAATGCATCTTCGAAGGATCCATCCGCACATCTACAATCAGGAGCTGCTTTTCTATTAACATTATCAACACAGGTTAAACATTAAGAGGGAGAAGTACAATTATTACAGGGATAAACACATGACTAGCATATAGGGTTAACTCCGTCATTATAAAATGTATCTATACAAGCACATCCACTATTTATATCTCTATTGGAATCAGAGCAAGTTAAACAATTTGATGAATTAGAAACGCAAGTAGCACATTGGTAATCACAAGCTAAAATAAAATTAAAAATAATATAATATATTATTATTTATATAAATTTAATATATTACTTTGACAACTTGCAGTTCCTGCTTCAAAAGTACCATCAATACATGTGCAAGAAGGAGGATTTTATCTACTTGAGTCAATACAAGTCAAGCAGTTAGAATTAGAGATTTTGCAAGTTGAACACTTTATATGACAAGTTTAGCATGCTACTATATTGTTGTCATAAAAACCGCCTTTACAATCACAGGAGGGGAGTGAAATTCTATTGGCGCTATCAGAGCAGGAAAGACAGTTGCCTGCAAAAGTAACGCAAGTTGAGCATGGATAGCTACATTATGCGCATGTAGGAACTCCATTATCGAAAAGAGAAGCCTTACAAGCACATCCAGGGGCTGGCATTCTATTGACCGAGTCCGCACAAGAAAGACAGTTCGTGGCAGTAGAGGTACAAGTGGCGCAGGCGTGGTGACATTTAACACAAGCAGAATTGTTATCATAGTAACCAGGAGAACAATCACAATTGGGGGTAGATCCTCTGTTAAGGGTAGTTTTACATTCTGTGCAGTTAAGTTTACTGGTTACACATTTGGAGCAAGGATAGCTACAAACTACACAGTTAGCGTTTGAATTATCATCAAAATATCCATCTTCACATAAACATGCCGGAGCTACAGAGGTTCTGTTGCTTCCATCACAGGTTAGGCATTATGTGTAAGAAGAGCAAGTTTTGCATCTAGGATGGCATTTTTTGCAATCACTATTTCCATCATCATAGTAGCCATCGGCGCATGTACAAGAAGGGGCATTATTATTTCTATTGGCTCCCTTACAGGTTAGACAGTTCGATTTTGAAGAAGTACATGTACTACAATTATATTCACAAACTTCACAGTTTCCAGAATTTAAGAAATATCCACCAATACATTAAGTACATGTTTGGTAATTGGAACAAGATAAACAGTTCGATTTCCAATTAGAGCATGTTTTACATTATGAACCTCCTATTAAATAACCTGACACACAGTTAGTACAAGCTGTAGGAGAAGTACAAGAACTGCAAGGAGAGGTACAGTTTATACATGAATTTGATTATACAAAAGAACCTGCTGCACAACTAGTACATGTTTAGTAGTCAGAGCAACTTAAGCAACTAGACCCTTTCCATCCTTAACAAGTCTTGCATTAATTTCCTCCAAGTATATTATTACCTTTATAAAATTAATACTTATATAAATTCATTAATTCGGTATATATTACTTATGCAAGTCTAACAGGCAGTAGCTGATGTACAATTAACACAAGGAGACTAGCAAGGAAGGCATGAACCACCACTCAAGTAGAATCCGTTTTAGCAACTTGTGCAAGTATTAGCATTAGAGCACGAAAGACAAGCTGAACCTTTCCAATCTTGGCAACTTTTGCATTAGTTTCCAGATAAGAATAAATTAGGTTAGCATGATGTGCAAGTGGTTAATGATGTACAGTTTTTGCATGGTGTTTAACATGATTAGCAAGATCCTGAAGAAACAAAATACTCATTCTAGCAGCTTTAACAAGTATCTGCATTGCTGCAATTGGTACAATAGTTTCCTTTCCATTATTGGCAAGTTTTGCACTATGTTCCTTTGAGGATATATCCACTAACACAGCTTTGGCAAGAAGAAGCTGAAGTACATGTGTTGCATGGGCTAGTACATTTCACGCAGCTTCCAGATGATAAATAATATCCTGTAGAACATACAGTACATGTATCAGCATTACTACAAGTTAAACAGTTGGGTTTCCATTAAGAGCAAGTTTAACAAACAGATCCTTTTAAAATATATCCTGTTACACATGATCCACATGAAGTAGAACTAGAGCAAGTAGCACAAGGACTAACACAATTATTACAAGACCCACTAATAAATATATTGAGTTTTTTTGATATTTTTTTAATTTATTAGTAATTATTACCTTTATAAATATGATCCAGATTTACAAGAAGTACATGTGTCAGCATTAGAACATGATAGACAATTTGCTCCTTTCCATCCTTTAAAAATTATTAATATATAAAATAATAATATTTATACATATAATTTAATATTTATACCTTGACAGGTTTTACAGGTATTTCCCTTAAGTATATAATTTGAAACACATGATGTACAAGCAGAAGATGATGTACAATTAACACAAGGACTACTACATTATACACATGATCCTGAATTTGCATAATACCTAGCAACACATGATGTACAATTTGTGCTGGTACTGCAAGTAAGACAAGTTGGTCCTTTCCAGGCTTGGCAAGTTTTACAGGTTGAAAAACCGTATAGATATCCACTCACACAAGATATACAAGCACTAGCCGAGGAACAAGTGGAGCATGGGCTTACACAAACTTTACAAACTCCTCCCTATAAATAGTATCCACTTTAGCATGAAGTACAAGTAGAGCTGTTTGAGCAAGATTAGCAACTACTTCCTAGTAGTTGTTAGCCTGATTAAATTTATATTTATTAAAAAAGTTATAATTAATGATATTAATTTATTACAAGTTTTGCAAGTGCTGCCTTATAAGAAATAATTGCTTATACAACTTTAACATGTTGAAGATGAAGAACAGGTATTGCAAGGAGAATTACAGGCACTACAACTTCCACCAGAAAGATAATATCCTGAAGTACATCCAGTACAAGTAGAAGCATTTGAACAACCAGTGCATTGAGATCCTTTCCACTATTAGCAAGTCTTACAAGTGGTTCCTGACTGTATATATCCTCCCACACAAGAATTACAAGATGAAGAAGAAGAGCAGGTAGCACATGGAGAATTACAGGCACTACAACTTCCTCCTGAAAGATAATATCCTGAAGAGCATCCAGTACAAGTAGAAGCATTTGAACATCCGGTACATTTAGATCCTTTCCATTATTAGCAGGTTTTGCATGATGATCCTGATTATAAATATCCACCGACGCATGAATTACAAGAAGATGCTGAAGAGCAAGTAGCACAAGGAGATGAGCAAGCTACACAATTTCCTCCAGAAACATAGAATCCTGATTTACATGATGTACAAGTAGATGCATTTGAACAACTTAAACAATTTGATCCTTTCCATTATTAGCAGGTTTTACAACTGGTTCCAGAAAGTATATATCCTCCAACACAAGAATTACAAGAGGATGAGGAAGAGCAAGTAGAACAAGGAGAAGAACAAGCACTGCAACTTCCTCCTGAAACGTAATATCCAGCTGAGCATGATGTGCAAGTAGAAGCATTTGAACAACTTTAACACTATGATCCTTTCCACTATTAGCAAGTCTTACAAGTGGTTCCTGACTGTATATATCCTCCCACACAAGAATTACAAGATGAAGAAGAAGAACAAGTAACACATGGAGAATTACAAGCACTGCAACTTCCTCCTGAAAGATAATATCCTGAAGAGCATCCAGTACAAGTAGAAGCATTTGAACATCCGGTACATTTAGATCCTTTCCATTATTAGCAGGTTTTGCATGATGTTCCTGATTATAAATATCCACCGACGCACGAATTACAAGAAGATGCTGAAGAGCAAGTAGCACAAGGAGATGAGCAAGCTACGCAATTTCCTCCAGAAACATAGAATCCTGATTTACATGATGTACAAGTAGATGCATTTGAACAACTTAAGCAATTTGATCCTTTCCATCCTATTAATAAATTATTTATTTTTATTTATTAGTTAATATTTTATACACATATATTTAATTATTAGATAATTTGATTTATAATAGTATATTAATTATTTATTCTCTTTATTTTTTATACCATTAGCATATAATTATTGATTAAATATAGTTAGAATAAGTTAAACTATTAATTTATAATTAGCAATGATATATAATATTCATACTTATTAATAAATTAAATAGCTTAACTTTTTCTTTAATAAGAATTAATAAATTCATGATAAATATATATTAGAATTGAAAAAAAACAAAATATAATAAAAAATTAATTAAATATTAAAAACAATGAATCAAAATAAAACTTAGAATCTTAAATTACCTTGGCAAGTTTTACAAGAACTTCCAGATTATATATAACCACTAACACAACTTTAACATTAAGAAGCAGAGGAACAAGTAGAGCAAGGAGAACTACATTACGCACAATTTCCTCCAGAAACATAATAACCTGATTTGCATGAAGTACAAGTAGTAGAACTCGAACAACTTAAACAATTAGCTCCCTTCCATTCTAATCATTAAATTTATAAATTAATATTATTATAATAAAATTTAATAATATAGATGCATACAAGAGCAAATTTTGCATGAACTACCCCCTTAAATGTACCCAGACCTACAAGAGGTACATGAACTTGAGCTTGTACAATTCTAACATGGTGAAACACAAGAATTACAATTTCCTCCTGATAAATAATAACCGGAACTACATCCTGTACAAGTAGTTGCACTTGAACAATTAGTACAGCTAGACCCCTTCCATTATTAACACGTTTTGCAAGTGGTTCCACTTTTTAAATATCCTGAAATACAAGAGGTACATGAAGTTCTTGAACCTGAACATGAAGCGCAAGGAGATAGTGGAGAACAACCTCCACCTCCACCTCCACCACCACATAAAATTCTGAGTTCTTTTTCTTCTTCGGTCAAAGTTTCTATATCAGCATTTAATAACCTCCTACATTAATTCTATTCTGCAGATTGACTAATTTATATACTTATCAATAAAATTAAGAAAATTTACAGAATTTTTTATAATCTCATTTTTTAAAATTGTTTTTTATATTACTTTATTCAATATAAATATTTTTTTATATTTTAATTATTAATATGTCATTCTCGATATTATTATATATAGTTTTGTAGATACATATTCCAACTTTCCTTATAACACTTAAAAATTACATAATATTCTAATAGAGTTAACAAAGCAAAATAATTATTTCTAAACTATAAATTAATAATTAATTTAGTTATATTATAAAATAATGGTAATATCTACCTTAAATAACTAAAATATAACTATTAAAATATTGGAATTTTTGTATTTAACACTCAAATTATTAAAATGTAAAGTTATTATTTTATAATACATATTTTCTTTTGTTCTATAATATTCTATTTTAACAGAAATTATAAATATGATTAGTGTTTTTTAGAATTACTTTAGAGAAACTATATTTTTAATAAATAATCCAATCAAATATTAATTTAAATTCCTTTTAATTTACACTTTTACATTCTAACAAATAGAGTTAATGCTATTTCTTAAATTAGAACTTAATCTAATTTTAATTGTATTCATATATTATTTAATTAGTATATAGTTAAAAAACTAGGGGTATAAAAGTTATTTTATTATTTGATTTTTAAATAGTTACTATACATAATAAGTTCAAATTAAATTAAATATTATACATAATATTAACTTACAGCTATTTGATATATAATAATAAAAATTATTTTATATATTTGTATAAAATGAAATAAAACTGATATTAAAATAATATATTTATTATTGATGAATTTTCAAAGAATAATAAATGATTTATTATAGATAGATTCCTAATAATTTTTATTTTGGGTTCTTGATTAATTTTATATTAATCAAACTTATTATCAATATTATTATTTTTATTTATTTATGATGCTCATTTTATGATGCGTATTATCATAAATTAATATAATTTAATCATTTACTAATTAATGATTTTTAGCTTAGAACAATTCTAATTTATATAATATTAAACATAATTATATAATAATTAAATTTTCAAAAAATAAATAATTTGTATATAGATGCTCTATATTAAATAGAATATACATTATATTTTATTTTTATTATCTAAAGTTATGTAATTATAAAATATTTTTATTTTGAATATTGAAAAAAAATAATATATCTTTCTATTTTTAAAAATATGTTATAAAATACATCAAAAATATATATATTATTTTAATAATTTTCGTATGATGGTATTTGATCAGATACTAATTACCAGCTATTATTGGATTTTATATAAATTTGTCCAAAAATAAAGAAATCAATATAAAAATAAATTTAGAATTTAATAATTATATATACAATTAATATTAATTCTTATAGCAATATAAATTTGTTTATTTAGTAATCATAATGGCTTTAATAAAAAATTTTCCCTAAGAAAATTAATATTTGATCAGCCAAATTAACATTATCATGTAATTTGGAAACATAAATATAATTTACTATATACTTTATTGTATCAATAATGATTAATATTTTATTTATTGTGTAAATAGATGTTGTTTTAATAAGCAAATTTGATAAATATTTATGTTAGAATTTATCACTCTTTTATTTGTATTATTAAAATTTTAGAAAGTATATAAATTTTAATGATATATCTTTAAAATTGAATTTGGTTATATTTAGTTGGCAAATCTTTTATTTATATTATAATATAGTATGGAAATTAGTTTACTTTTAGTAATAAATATAGTGGTAAAATATTCAAATGTTAATAAAATGCTATTGGTAATATTGAAAATAGTTTTAATTACTAGTAATATTAATAAATTACAATTAAAAATAAAAATATATACATTTCTAAATATATAGATCTAATAAGTATATTATATTGATAATACAATAAGTTTAATATAAATTAAGATTAATTATATATTATAAAAATGATATTAAAATTATTTTACTACTTAAATTCTTATAAATTTATAAAATGATATAGTTTGCCATAACTATTATAAAGGAATATATACCTGTATTAATATTTAATATTTAACAAATAATGAAATACCATTCTAATTTAAAGATATTAAGTTTAGTAAACATCTGATATATTTAAATATTTAATATTAATAACTTAAAATAAAATTTTTTATATTTTATACAATCAGTATTGTTCTAAATTTTATTTCTATAAAGTTATAATTAAACTTTTTATATAGCAGACTTTCTTTATAATATATAATAATCTTTATACATTCATTTAGACCAATAAAAAAACAATTATTGTTTTAATTCATATAATACATTTCAAAAATAAAGCAAAAATATAAATAAATAGATATATTATACAGCCAAGTTATAATATATTAATTAAATACCTATTTAATAAATATTTTGAAAATAAAGTTAAAATTACAGATTTTATATATTAATTTAGTTTAAAAAATTATATTATTCATTTATTTAGCTTTATTTTGAGGAAACCTATACTTTTTAATATTTATCATTAGGAATATAAATTTTAGCTCATTCAAATTTGTATGCTTGAAAGTTGTTTTAAAATGGAATTCCCAATTATAAATAAATGAGTGTCTAACTGAATACAAAACCTTTGGATTTTAAGGAAATTGAGCTGAAATTTATAGAAAGGATATTAATTTTATTCCTCTATTTTTAAAAAAGGATAGTATATAAGGAGTTGTGTAAATGAGAATGGAAGAGAATGGGAATTAGTTTAATATTAGTTAATTCTAATTAGTCTGTTTCTTCAAAATTTACGAAAATTTATATAAATCTATAGTTAATTTTAATTAAGCTTATTTTTTATTTCTATATATTAAGAAGTATATAAACTAATTTAAATATTGCAAAAAGGAAATCACTTTGAGTATTTTATGGAAGCAATTGGAATTTAACATATGATTTTCTCTAAAGATTATGGAGTTAAATTTCTAATTTCCAATACTATTAGAATATGTAATGATCATAAAAATAAAGTATAAAGGAAGTACAAACAAATATAAGTGCTTTATATCATATAAGAGCTAAATTTTTTAATATTGGGCAAAAGTTTTATTGAAATTTGTTGTTTTCTTTAATTTTATAGTTTATTGAGTTTTATTACTCGTAAATTTGTAAAATAAGTTATTTTATATTAATTCCATATTAAATATTTATTTTCCGAGTATGAAAGTGTAACTAATAAGAATTTATAATCTTGTTACTATGGCATATTCAATAAATATTAAGCTTAATGAATTTATGTTGATTTTTCATGGCATTTTTGGAGTTAAATATTAAATTATAATTTTAAGATATTTTTTTAATATTTTGGAAAATTATTTTGGGTATCTAAGTTTTATAATAATAATCATACAATCAATGTTTAATTTTTGTTAAAACTCTCTTTTAAATTAATCTTGAGCTCAGCTTAAGATTCTAATATCTAATTATTAAAAGCTGCAAGACATAATGGTAATCCTTGATGTAGTTAAATTTTGAGGTAGTATTTTTAATAACTTATTTTTGAAGAAAATTTATTTTATAGTGATTATAAAACTATATATATCATTATATTTAATCTAATAATTTTATATAAGATTTATCTATGAAGAGTAATATAAGCATTTTTATAAAAAATAATAAAACATAGATTTGTTTTCATTCTTCTTTAGTATTTGATTAATATTTATTATCTACTTTTGATTTGTATGCAAAAATATAAGCAATTTTTACATGAAATGGAATAATTTTTGTATTAATAAATAAACTATATATTTATAAAGAATTTAATATAGAAATAATAAATAAATAAATAAATAAATAAATAAATAAATAAATAAATAAATAAATAAATAAATAAATAAATAAATAAATAAATAAATAAATAAATAAATAAATAAATAAATAAATAAATAATAAATAAATAAATAAATAAATAAATAAATAAAAAATAATAACTATGTGAAACACTAATATTTAAAAATTTAAGATTTATTAAAATTAATATGAAATATATAATAATTCAAAATATTTATTTATTAATTATTTTATTGTTATTATATATATACATTTTTAATATAAAATTATATAATAATATTAGATTTAACAAGATTTATTATTTTTTCTAAAAAAAATGATAAATTCATAAATATTCAGATAATACTTATGTATTTTAGATCTAATTTTTGGAAAAAAATATTATTTTTTAAATTAATAATCAAAATTTATGAATAAAAAATACAAAATAATATCATAAATTAAAGTATATACCATAGATACAAAATAAATTCTTTAAATACCTAGCATAGAAATTTTGATTTGTAAATTTTATTTTGAAGTTAGTTATAATTTGATGTAAACTATATTTATAGTGAAAAATAATTTAATATTATTAAATTAATTTAAAATATATATATTGATTTCTATTTCTATTCAAATAAAACTTTCAAAATATCCATTTATACAATTGCAATCAGGAGGGATTCTATTTACATCATCTCCGACACAACTCAAACAATAAGAATAAGAAGAACATGTTTTGCACTTTGGATGGCATTATAGGCAGATATTACTTTCATCATTATAAAATCCAACATGGCAAGTACACGAAGGCACAATTCTATTAAGTCCTTTACAATTTAAGCAATTTTATTCATTTTCGATACAAGTAATACACTTCTAATCACATTTCAAACAGTTTCCAGATGATAAGTAATATCCTGTAGAACATACTGTGCAGGTATCAGCATTACTACAAGTTAAACAGTTGGGTTTCCATTAAGAACAAGTTTAACAAACAGATCCTTTTAAAATATACCCTGTTACACATGATCCACATGAAGTAGAACTAGAGCAAGTAGCACAAGGACTAACACAATTATTACAAGACCCACTAATAAATATATTAGGTTTTATAATTAATTTTTAAATTTAGTAATAATTATTACCTTTATAAATATGATCCAGATTTACAAGAAGTACATGTGTCAGCATTAGAACATGATAGACAATTTGCTCCTTTCCATCCTTTAAAAAATTTTAATATATAAAATAATAATATTAATAAATATAATTTAATATTTATACCTAAACAGGTTTTACAGGTATTTCCCTTAAGTATATAATTTGAAACACAAGATGTACAAGCAGTAGATGATATACAATTAACACAAGGATTACGACATTATACACATGATCCTGAATCAGCATAATATCCTGCAACACACGATGTACAATTGGTGTGGGTACTGCAAGAAAGACAAGTTGGTCCTTTCCAATCCTAACAAGTTTTACATGTTGAAGAGCCGTGTAAATATCCACTCACACAAGATATACAAGCACTAGCCGAGGAACAAGTTGAGCATGGGCTTACACAAACTTTACAAACACCTCCCTATAAATAGTATCCACTTTAGCATGAAGTACAAGTAGAACTGTTTGAGCAAGATTAGCAACTGCTTCCTAGTAGTTGTTAGCCTGATTAAATTTTGATTTATTATAAAAGTTATAATTAATGATAGTAATTTATTACAAGTTTTGCAAGTGCTGCCTTATAAGAAATAATTGCTTATACAACTTTAACATGTTGAAGATGAAGAACAGGTATTGCAAGGAGAATTACAGGCACTACAACTTCCATAAGAAAGATAATATCCTGAAGTACATCCGGTACAAGTAGATGCATTTGAGCAACCAGTACATTGAGATCCTTTCCATTATTAACAAGTCTAACATGTGGACCCTGATTATAAATACCCTCCTACACATGAATTACAAGCAGAAGATGAAGAACAAGTAGCACATGGAGAAATACAAGCACTGCAACTTCCTCCTGAAAGATAATATCCTGAAGAGCATCCAGTACACGTAGAAGCATTTGAGCAATTTAAACAATTTGACCCTTTCCATTATTGGCAAGTTTAGCATGTTGATCCTGATTATAAATATCCACTAACACACGAATTACAAGAGGAGGATGAAGAGCAAGTAGAGCATGGAGATTAACAAGCTACACAGTTTCCTCCAGATACATAATATCCTGCTGTACAAGATGTACAAGTAGAAGCATTTGAACAACTCAAGCAATTTGATCCTTTCCATTCCTAGCATGTTTTACAAGTGGTTCCAGAAAGTATATATCCTCCAAAACAAGAATTACATGAGGATGAAGAAGAGCAAGTCGAACAAGGGAAGCTACATGGGACACAACTTCCAGAAGTTAAATAATATCCTGAAGTACAAGAGGTGCAGGTATATGCATTAGAGCAGTTTAAACATGATGAGCCATTCAATTCTTAACACGTCTTACAACTTAATCCTGTAAGAAAATATGATGCGACACAAGAAATGCAAGAAGATGCTGCAGAGCAAGTACTGCAGGGAGAATTGCAAGCACTACAGCTTCCCCTGAAAGATAATATCCTGCTATACATCCAGTACAAGTAGAAGCATTAGAGCATCCAGTACATTGGTATCCTTTCAATTGTTGGCAAGTTTAGCATGTTGATCCTGATTATAAATAACTACCTTAACACGTAATACAAGAAGAAGATGATGAGCAAGTAGCGCATGGAGAAGAACAAGCAACACAATTTCCTCCAGAAACGAAATATCCAGCTGAGCACGATGTACAAGTTGAAGCATTTGAACAACTTAAGCAATTTGATCCTTTCCATTCTATTAATACATTATATAATATTTGGTAACTTAATTAAATATTTATTTATTTATTTATTATTTATTATTTATTTATTTATTTATTTATTTATTTATTTATTTATTTATTTATTTATTAATATTATAGAGACATATATTTAATAATTAAATAATAATTAATAATAAAGATTATTATAAAAAAATTATGTTTGTTTTATTTTTAGATTATTTTACTAAAATATATATATAAGATAAATATGTTTTTCAATCTTTTTTATGAAAAATAAATATTTTTTTTAAGAATTGATATATATACATATAAATTAATTCTTAAAATATCTCGTATAAAATTTTTGGTTTATTTTTTTTTACTAAAGTATTACTTTCTTCAAAAAAAACTAACAAATAAAAAATTTTTGATGCTGGGGATTTTTAAGAATTAATAATGTATATATTCTGTATGTTTTAATTTTATGAAAAAGTATTTTATATTTTTTTATAGACTAATTGAGATTATCGATTTTTAAAAAATAATTTATTTCCAAAATATAGATTGATAATAATTAATTATTTTTCTTAAATTAGTAATTTGTTTAAAAAATATATAATATATTCAAATAATATTAATAGCATTAATTAAAATAGAAGGAAAAAAACTTAAAAAAAACAAAATTAATCTTTGGAAAATTTTCTGATTTTTAATTTTTACGACGAAAGTAATAATATTAGATAAATACACTTAGAATAAGTTTAACTCTTAATTTTTTTTAATTAATAACGATTTATAGTAATTACATTTTATTAATAAATTAAATGGCTAAACTTTTTTCATTAATAAGAATTAATAAATTCATGATAAATTTATATTAGAATTGATAAAAAACAAAATTGAATAAAAACTTATAAAAATATTTGAAATCTATGAATCAAAATATAAATTTAAAATCTTAAATTTACCTTGGCAAGTTTTACAAGAACTTCCAGATTATATATAACCACTAATACAACTTTAACATGAAGAAGCATAGGAACAAGTAGAGCAAGGAGAACTACATTACTCACAATCTCCTCCAGAAACATAATAACCTGATTTACATTAAGTACAAATAGTAGAACCCGAACAATTTAAACAATTAGCTCCCTTCCATTCTATTTATATATCAATTCAATAATTATGATATTATTATTTATATATATGGTTACACGGGCATGTTTTGCAAGAACTGCCTCCTAAAATATATCCAGATATACAAGATGTACACAAAGAGTTATCTGTACAATAAAAACATGGGGAAACACAAGCATAACAACTTCCTCCTTATAAATAAGCTTCAGGACTACATTTTAAACAAGTAGTTGAACTTTAACATAAAGAACAATAGTATGTTTTCCATTACTAGCAAGTACCACACTGATTTCCGCTCAAAAAATATCCTCTAACACAGGAAGTACATGAAGTATTAGATCCAGAACAAGTTTAGCAAGGAGATGATGGAGTACAAGCACTTCTTATTGTTCCAAATTAACTAATTTATAAGAATATAAAAAAAAGTGCTATAATTTGAATCATTTAAATTTATTTTATTATAAAATTAATTTTTTATTTAGAGATTTTAAATAGGATAATTATTAATACAAATATTTAAATTAATCATACTTTTACTTATAAATAATTTAATATTATATAATATAATTATTTTAAATATTTTAAACTAAAAAAAAAAAATCCATAATATTTGATTTTAAATTTACTAATGTTTTATATTATTTTAACTTTAATATGAATAGATAATATTTGTATTATTATTATCTGACAATATATGCTTATATTCTAAATTAAATCATAATAATTAATATAATCTATTAATTACTTTCGTCAAAAAAAATTATTAACCATAAATTTTATGCAAATTATTATAAGAATTAATTCTGTATCTATGGTATATGCTATAATTTATGGTAATTTTTAATAAACTATATTTGAATATCGTTTTTTAATTAATATTATTTTTTTATAAAAAACATATATATATAACATAATTTTAGTAAAATAATAATTAATTATCTAAAAAAAATTGATTTGTAATTAAATCTCTATTCAAAATATATAAAAAAACTTAAAAAAACATAATAAAGCAAAATTAATTTTTATGAAAATTTTGTTAAATTTATTTTATTTGGATTGAACAATAATATAATGAAAATTATTAAAATTAAATAATATTAATTATTATGAATATTATAAAAATTATAATATAATTAGTTTGCTTTCTGTTTTAAGATTACTAAATATTTGTTAGAATATTAATTTATCCCATAATTTAATTAATAGGATGGGTTATTAATAAAAATATTAGTCTGTAAATATTAATTATATAAATTAAAAAAATTAACAAAATATATTTAAATTAGTTTTCATATAGAAATTGGTATTATCTTAATGTATCTATTAAAATCGTATGATTTTAAAAATAACATACTATTGATTCATCAATAAATAAAAGTTATTTAATAAATCTTATTCTTGTGAAAAAAAAAATTCCAAAATATTTTATTAAATTTTTTACTTTTTTTTTTAATTAAATTTTTATGGAAATAAATATTTTTTATTTTAGTTTCTGAGAGTATATGTTTATTGTCAAAATTAAAGCATAATAATATATATAGTGTATTTAATATGAGAATTATTATTAAATTAAAATTAAATAATTAACTCAATATGTTAAAATATAACTCAATTTATAATTATATAATATATTAATTAATATAAATATACTGTAAATTCGAAATTAATTTATGGTTTGACATTATTAATATTTGTTAATCATTTAAGTATAAATAATATTCAAAAGTATACTTTTAATTAGTGTATTTTTATAAATAAACTGCTTCTAAAATAAAAAAATTATTAGTAAATATGAATTGTATATAAATCACTAATAAGGCGGATTACAAAATTGATTTTATTTAAAAATCTACTGTAACCTCACTTCTTTTATAATAAAAATGAAAATATATTTATTTATCATAAATAGAAGAAGAAGAAGAAGAAGAAGAAGAATTATAACAAAAGATTAAATATTAAAAACTAAAATAAATATTATTTAAAGTAAATACATAATATCATAAGTTAATATACTTTTATAATTTTAATAAAAATGAAATATATTTATTTATCATAAATAAAAGAAGAAGAAGAAGAAGAAGAATTATAACAAAATATTAAATATTAAAAACTAAAATAAATATTATTTAAAGTAAATACATAATATCATAAGTTAATATAATTAAATTATCTAATAAAATATATTTACACAAAAAATATAGATTATATCACATTTTATCATAGAAATATAATATCTCACAAATAATAATCTCTTATATAGTATTAAGTCTTATTTTTTAAATAGTTTATGTATTGTTAATTTTAATATTTTTTATCAATAGTTAAAAAAATTTTTATAATTTTATTTAAGGTTAAATAGATTTTCTTATCCTAAAGGAATTTCTAAATATTATATCATTGGTTAATAATTTAACACCATTGGTATTCACCCTCCTCCTTTTCTATTTTAATAATTTTTTTTTTGGGAATGGTTAAAGAAAAATCCTTAACCATTGATAAAGATGTCATATAAGTAATAAATTTTTATATTTAAATCCTATAATTTATATAAAATCATACTTTTCTACTCATAATTAATTTTTTATATATCTAATATTCATTATTAACTGTAATAATGAGTATTTATTAAAATAATTTTATTAAATTTGTAATTAATATTTTGAGGGATATCACTTTTATTATGGTTATTTTAATAGATAGTTGAATAATTTTCCATTTATATAATAAATTTAATAATTTTATAATTAATAATTTAAAAGTTTTAGAACAACTTTATAATGGAAATTATTATAATTATATAAAGTTCTATTTGAATAAAGAATACTTTAATAATTAAAATATAGCAAGGTGTTCTAAAAATAAGTACAGTTTTTAATAAATGAATAATTAAATTATTTATTTATAATTTAGGTTAAGCAAAAATATATATTAGTTTAGCTTATTTATAACACAATAAAAAGTGCATTTTTTATCTCTAAAAATATATATACCTTACTTATTATTATATAATATTTAATTAAATTGGCTTATTTATATATATATATGTTTATTTAGGACTTTATGACAAAAAGTATTGAATAAAATTTTTTGGGATAAACATTTTTATTAAAATTATAAAATAGTTTTTAATATTTCTTTATTATTTAATTTTTATATTTTCACAGTATAAGTTTCGAGTACAATTTAAATTTTAACTGTTATAGTTCTAGACTATTTTTTATAAAAGTGTGTATAGAATTTTTACTTTATATATAATAGATTTATATAATATATTTTTTAATAGTTTATATTTTTAATATATTAATTAGATTTTTATATATAAACTTAATTCATTTATTTAGATTAGAGAATATTTTATTAAGTTTATCACATTATATTTTCAGATTTTGATAATACATTTTAAGGTTATTTAAATAATATAATTCTTTTTTGTATTTTTCTTCCTCTAATTATTATATACAATAAATATTGTATTTATAAATAACATATTCTATTAACTATTAAAGGTTGAATATGATCAATGACAAATCTACTTTGGACTGTTATAAAATAGATTCTACTTCAATTTTGCTGCTTGGAAAGTTATTTTCTATGATCCAATCTTAGGATTCTAATTAATCTATGTAAATTTATTAAAAAATTATATTTTATTATTTAACAATTTAATAATAAAATTAGAAGCATTTATATTTTTATACCATTCAAATTTTATATTAGAATTCGTAAAATAATAGCTTTTTAACGTTAAAATTATTTTTGATAGGCGTAGGTTTAGATATTTAATTATTATCTATTGATAAAACTTGAATATTCTTATATTTACTATTAAATATTTTAATAGAATTGATCGCTTTTTAGATCTGTTAGATCATCCTTCGATATTAATCGTTTTTAGAAAAATGAGCAATCTAATGGTATATTTGTCTCTTTAGATTCTCTTAATTGGCCATTTTACTAACTTATGTTATTGCATTTTTATGAAAATTGTATTTTTCTTGAGTTTTCTTTTGTTTTCCACAAAAACAAGAAAATAAATTCATATATTTATTGTTGTTTTAATAGATTTTTTTTTTGTTTTTTATTAGTTTTTTCTTTTTTTAATTATATATAATATTAATTGACCAAATATGTATTTAATATAATATAACAAACACTAATAATATATAAAATAAAATTGCAAATTTTTATTGCTTGTTTAAATAAAAATGTAAGGTAAGCCTTAAAAATCAAAAAAACTTTTTATATTAAAACCATTTGTTTTTTATATATGGATAAAAATATAGCCCCAAACATTTTATAATTTTTATATAATTGATATTATAAAATATTATTCAAAAATATTATTATTTTTATACTAAACAATAATATAGAAAATTATTTAAGAATTGCCATATATGAGTTAGAAATATGTTATGTTTTTATCTTTATCACAAAAATTTAAGGAAGCAATTAGATAATCATAAATTAGGATTACAATTTGGAATTTTATCTCAAAAAATATTTATTATATATATTTATAAGTACATTTATATTAAATGAAAAAAAGACTATTGATAAAATATTAAATTAAATAATTAGTACGAAATATTGTTATATTTAGAATCTCCTATATAATTAATAAAAATATTATATATATAATAAATAGTATAGTTTTATTTTTATAAAAGTATTTTTATACAAGTAGTAATCAATTAAATATTTTAGCTTATAATTCATTTAATTATATTTTTTATTCCATATACCTCTGACTTAAATATTGGGAGTCTTTTTATTTGTTTATCAGAATTAAAATGCTATTAAGACTGCTTTCAAAATAATATTTATCTACTAAAGAATCTATCAATTCTCCTATTTGGACTAAAGTTGTAATTAAAGTCTTAATGGCTTCTTCTATCTATAAGTCTATTTCTTAATTATTTTCCGGAATTATCGTTTCATTAAAAGGATTTTCTTCATACTTTATATTTTCTTTCTTGATCTTTTCTAATATTAGATTTTATCAGAATTAGTAAATAAAAATAGAAAAATTTTATAAATTTGAAATGTTATATTTTTTACCATCTAACTGAGTAACAAAGCATTTTAATATTTTCTTTTTCTTTATATCTTACTAGCTTTTAAATTAGGTAGCTGATTTAATATTAACTTATGATTTATCATTCTAAATGTTTTTTAAATATGCTTGGTATTAAGTATCTGAAGTAAATTTCAATTGTTATTAACCATCGATAATCGTGTATTCATTTATTTTATCAGTGTATTTATTTTAACTTTTGCTTTTTTTTGAAACTATTTATTGTAAAATTACATCTGATTCACCATATTTTTCCATCAACCCTGCTTTTAATTCATTTAAATATGTATTATCCACTTCCTCTGGTTTTTAACTATTTTAATTATATTATTTGTCACTCTATGTAGAGGCACTACATATGGTTGGTTTATTTTATCTAGATTTTTTTTATCCGAAACATTAAAATACCATTTTTTTTTATGCAATAACTTTTAATGAGTTTAGTTTTAATTTTGTTTTTTGGTTTTTTTTTCTTTTGGGATTATGGGAAATTTTAAATTATTTAATTATTTATACATTAATAAACTACTTAAAAATAATAAACTTATTGATAAAGAATAATATGATTTTATAAATTTAATCAATATGTTCTTTTTGTTTTTTGCTAAAAAAGTATTTTTATTTTTATGCAATATATTAATTCATATGTTCCTTGAATTTTATTGAATTTCATATAATTTATTATCGAAAATTTCCGCATTTTGATTGGTTGGAGTTTAAATATTATATAAAAATTAAGATTATACAATAGTAAATTACTGAAAAATTCATATATATTTATATTATTTAACTAACTAAAATTCGGAGATTAGTTAATATATTCTTTATTTCTTGTTAAATAAACACTGAATTAGAAGAAATATATACACTATTAATATACTATACTTTACAAACAAACTTTTTAAGAATTTATTTAAATATATGAAAATTTTAATTTTTATTTGTTATATTCTATTTATAATTTAAAAAATATCTTATTCATGTTATCAAGAAATATAAATTTCCAATATATCCTAATATTAATTTTTACATATTGGACATAAAGAATTTTCTTTAATTTTTAATTATTCATTTTAACCTGGTTCCAAAAATTGTTTAATGCATTAATTGCAATATGATAAATGATTACAGGGAAGCAAAATTATTGAAGAAGAGGCAACTTTACATAGGGGACACTTCAGTTTGCAGTCTGCTTTACTTATTAAAACCTATCGAATAGGTCCCATTTTTCCTTATTATTTTAGTTTTTATAATGGAAGTACCATCTTTTTACGCTATTCTATTAATTTTTAAGAGATTTTGAATAAATAATAACCTTAAAGACCAATAAAAAATGCAGTTCCAAACATAAAGAATGCTTTCCAGTTCAAACTGGATGAAATATAAGATAGTAACTCTTCTTTGCTTTTTGTAAAAAACAAAGGATTTTAAATACTTAATGTATCTTATGAAACATTTATTGTTATATCGCCAAAGACCTAAATTACAGACCTAAATATTTCGAAATTAATATTTCGTTTGATATAGAATAACCCATTAATTAATATATAAGAAATTAATTTTTACCCGACAGATATTCCTAATTCATATATTTCTTTTCCAATTACAGGTCTAATTTTAAATATTATATAAATATTAAACGAATTAGAATATAGGTTTTACCCGCAAATCAATGGTTTTTTATCGTTTATACGACTTTTTGTTATAATTAAAATGGTTTCACAAACAAAAGATAATGCCATTAAAAATTTTTAAACTATACCTTTTTGTCACTTTAATAATTAGATTAAATTAAATCATAACATTTTTCTAAAATTATATTTCCTTCGTTGTTATGAACCGTAATACTTTATATTTTTTAAAAAGATCAGCAAGTTCGAAATATGGCAAATTTTCCTACTAAATATTCTCCTTATTTAAAAAAAGAATAATTAAAATGAAATAATAATTATGTTAACTATTCCTTTTACGTGGTTTGATTTATTTTTATTTATTATATCTCTGATTGTCAGCTTTTAAAATTGGAATGGGTATAAATAATCATTAGAATATATATTATTTTTGTAGGTTAATTTGCAAGCTAATTTAGTTTTTTCTGAGAATTCAGATTTAATAGCTTATTGCTGCTATATCTATATTTTTCCTTAAATCAGCACGTTTTTAATAAGATATTCATGATCCCCCTTTTTTATAATTTCATACTCAGTCATTGGATTTATAATTTTCAATCTATTTTATGTTTTTTCGTTTATTTATTCTATTTTTTCTTTCCATTTTTATTACACATCTATTTTTGATTGAGTTGGGAATCTTTAAAAGTGGGGTATATTTCTTTAAAAACTTTGTTAAATTGTGATGGATTTAATACTATTTTTCTTTAAATATCTTGTTAGACTTCTATTTATTTTAGATATTCTTTTTATTAGGAATAAAATAAATATCCAAGAAATCCCATGCCTACCACTCCAAATCCAAACGCAAATGTATCTAATCTTTCACTCATATAATTTTTTATAATAGAAAAGCTCTTATTAGGCAATTATTAGTCAAATTTATTTGCTTGCGAATGTATCTATATATAGAAAAATTATTTTATTCAGATACTTTTTTCTTTTATTAGTATTGAAAAATTATTCAAAGGGAATTAATAAAAAGAAATTATCAGAATCTCTATTTTTAACAAATAGTATATATATATGTGATATACAAATAAAATACTAATAGAAATCTTAAATACTTAAAAATTATTATGAAATTATTTTTTATGGGTTTTGAGCATAAGCAAAATAATTTGAAACTTAAAGTAATATTAACTGATGAAAGGTATAAAAATTGGGTTGATATATTATTATTAATTATATTCACAAAAATATGTTATAAAATAAAGAGTAAGGAATAAAGGAATAGTAAATTAATAATAGAAAGTCTCTTATGGTTATCCTTTTTATAAATTTATGTAATTAATTAATTATTAAATAATCCATCCATAAGAAAATTAGAACTATAAAACATATTTATTATTAAAAAATAAAAAGAAAAAATGAATAGCTCCAATTCAAGCAAATACAAAAATAAGGATATAGATTAGGCCCCAAAATTGACTTTAAAAACTATTTACAATACAAAGTTAAATGCTGATCCCTATTCTTAAACGCCAACTTCTTGTCGATCAGCTAAAGAAACTTGTAATATTATTGATATAAGTCATTTAGAAAGAATAATTAATATTTCGAAAATTAAACATTATTTTGTTGAAAATAGATTTCAAGTATTATAATAATTCTTCAGCTTAGACCACTAAAGCTTATAAACCATAAAAAGAATAAAATTCTCCAACAAATTTTTCATAGAAATATTTTCAATAAAAATAGAATATAGAAAGTGAATAAATATACAATTAACTAAGTTCTCCGAAAATAAAATAAATGTATAAGCAATTAAGATGGCAAAGTATAATTTTTTTTTATAAATATTTTTATTTAATTTAAAATATTAATTTTTATTCGTAATAAGAACCCTAGTCAACAGACTTAAACACTCCCTCATAATAATATTAAAAAGAGCATTTATAGTAATTTAATTTTTACGTTGAAAATTATGAGGGTAAATTGTTAGAAAACAATGGTAAAACTCATTCCCATGAAAATGAAGGAGAGTTTAGTGATAATTCTCCATTTTTTAGTCCCAATAACAGTGTTATGTAAAAACCTAAATTTTAAGTAGAAGAAGAGCATATTTTGAGAAAATAGTAGATTTATAAGTAGATGATTCCCCATCTCAAATCCTTTACTTTGAAATTATAGACATGTAAATTATAAAAAATATTATTAATTAAAAATAATAATATAAATAATACAAAACATTAGATTGTAAAAAAAATCAAGCCTTTAATGATTTATCTACTCAATATGGTGTGAGTTGTGACTTCACTTTATTTTATTTTCCTCGTTATATCGAATTTTGTTTGGGGAGATAGGATATGGATGAAAAAAATTTGAAATTTTATAGGATTTCAAGGTAAATGTACCAAAAATTGTTACAACTTGTGAATGAGCATTTTGAAAGTGAAAATGTGGGGGAAATAAAAGAAGTAATGTCTTTAATTAAAAAACATTAAAATCTTATTCTTCCGTAAGATTTGTTGCAATATTTAGGCAGCAGTGAAAAAATTCCTTAAATTTTCAAACAAATTCTTGTGGAGCTAAACACCTAACAAGATTTTTACTTGCAGGACTATGTGTCTCAAAGTTATAAAATAACAGATTTATAAATTTTAAATTTTATTAAGTGTGTTTTTGCACGAGAACAAGATTCTCTAGAGTATTTGATAGAATATTTCCCAAAAAAAGCTTCTTTTACCTATCCTGAAGTAATGATTTATGATATTTTTCATTTGATATAAAATTTATGATAAAATGTATTAATTGAATGTTTTTTTCTTAGTTTTATATTGCGAAAACAATTATATGGCAGTACATGACTTCATAAAAGTACAATCCGCACATTATCAACGATATAATAGAAATTATAGAATCGTATAGGTATTTTATTTGGGAGAAAAAGAAAAAAGAAATATTGGAAATGCAAAATATTTTTGCTTAAAAATTGTCTGAGAAAATGTTAATCCAAATGAAATAAAAGGAAGATGTACGGAAATTTGGATAAAAATTATTTAAGTTCTTTTTTATTGAACATGATTTGCAAAAAGCCATATAAGCTATGGAGTAGTTGACTTAATAAGTAACAAATGAATTTTTGCAAAAATAACTAATTATGTGTGCTCAATCTATATGGAAAGAATGCTAGTTTGATCCTATTTTATATTAAGATTTTGAAACTAAATTGAGAAAATGCAAGTATTATCTTAAATTAGAAGAAAGACCCTTTGATACTAAAATGGCTCTAAACCTTATCGAAGAATCGAAGGCAATTACAAGTAGAGAAGCTTAATAGTAAGTATTGAATATATATATATAATGTAAACTCATCTAAAAAATATGCAATAATATAACTATCACTTGTTATTATTTATAATTTACATTAATTAATGTTATAATTAATTAATATTTCAATTATTAGCACACTAATAATAATATTATCATTTACAATTCAATATAAGGTATTAAAAATTCAGAATTATTAGTGATTTATTCAAAATTTTTTATATGGGTTTATAATAATTTAATATAATATAATGAATAAATTTCTACTAAAAATATTTAACTTAGAATCGGAGGAGATCTTTTAAATCCACATTTTCTTGAGTTAATAGGATTTATAATAAATTTTTATACTCTAGCAAGGATTGTATATCGATATATGACATTTTTGGGTGTATAGACGCTCATAATTTATCCAAAGTAGTTGGATAATAATTAGCACATATCTTATAGTTGACAATGAAATCACTTTAATTAGATAAAGAAGTAATTGAATAATGCTTACTTAATTTCAATAGTGCGTTTAGAGAAATTGAAAAGGTATTAATACTAAAATAAATTGACTGATTAATTAATTTTAATATATTTAGTGAGTGATGAAAATTAACTATATTTATATATATATATTAATATGATCAATAAGTAAATTTCTATATAGAATATTTATATTGATTAATTATTTTTATAAGCGAAGAGTTATTTTTATATTTATATAATTATAAGTAAGTATTACTGTACTCTTCAATTTTAAATTTAAAATAATTTATGTTAATGAGTATAAGAACAAATAATTTTTTCACATAAAAAATTTCAATTTTCCATATAGTTATTCTTCACTAAGTTTGCTTTCTATATAGCTATTTTTATGTGAGCAAAGTATGATTTTATATTTTATGACTTAATTTTTTATAAATCTGATAGTTTTTCAAGTTTATATTTTTTGCAAGCATAAATTAGAAAATTGTATATCTAATTCTATTTTTGCATTGTTTGCTTTATTTATATCTAAATATCCTTTATCACATTAAATTTTTCATACTCATTAGGTGGTTCAATGATCCAATCCATTTATAATAATTCATCTTTTTAAAAATTATTTATAAATTAACAGGGTAAAGATAAGAATAAATATATAGTTGAATTATATAATAATATGATAAAAATATTCGCTGGAGTAGATATTTATTAAACCATTTATAAATTATTAGTGATAAAGTAATATTCTAGGAACTTTACTAAATATAAAACAAAAAAGCAAACAAAACAAAAGATAATTCAGCGAATAAAAATTTCTATATTATAAACAAAATTCTATTAATTTTATAATACATAAATTATTTTTACAATCTAGTTTAGTTATTAGTCTCTCAAATATTGTATCTATTGACTGTTTAGACTAATTTTTTTCTTTGTTTTCTTAGAGTTATTTTCCGTCATCTAATTCTAATTACTAGACAATATCACTACTTTCTTTTTACAAATTATGATTTTTGAATTCATTAGAATTGTCATTGTCATCTAAATCGATTGAGTCATTTACTGATTTGAACATTTTATTTTATATAATTTCACTTTTCTCTAATTGATTATCTAAATTCTAGGCGTGCTGCCAAATTTAAAATGATATAGATTATGCATCTCTATTATTGTAGGTTTAAGTTGTAGTTTCATCAGATATATTCGGAGTTTAGTAATTTTAATTAGGGGATATTTCTGTATTTATGGGCTATTTTTTTTATTTTTTACCGAAGCATCCACAAAAGGCCATAGTTTTTTTTAATTTTTTTTTTTAAATGTGTTTTTTGGGTTTCTTAATTACTTGTGTTTTATTAGTTTATTAAATTTAATTAATATTAAATTGTGATTATTGTGCGATCCGACTTTATAATAAGTAATTGGCCAATATACATTAATAATCGTATATAATTTATATAAGAAAATGTATAATTTGAAATTCACAATTAATTTTATTGGTAGCCTTTTATTAATCTGATATTCAATATATAAATGAAAAAATATTCATATATTTAGTTGCTGAATTATTTTCTATAAATTACTATAATGGTAAATATCTGAGTTTAAGTGTACTCTACCCTTAATAATTGTTATAACATTATTTAATTTAATTCAAAAGATGTTTCAATGAAGATTGGGTAGTAGGAACTTAAAATAAATTTTGATTTATAATTTTTAGAATTATTAATAAAATTTAATAATTACTATACTACTATATAATTGCAATATATTTATAATTTTAAATCGAGATAGCTATAATTTTTTTTTATATTTATAATCTTATAAAAGTAGATATTATATATAAAATATTTATATAGTATTAATGTATTAAAAATAAAAATGATATATTTAAATAAATCTAGATAAATAAATCATGAATATTAAATATACAACAATAAAAATTAGAGAAATGTGGACAAAAAATACCTTATTAATTTGTAATAATATATTTTAAAAAATTAATATTTATTCTTACTTTTGCATCAAAAATGGAAATATTTTTATTTTATTGATTTTTTATATAATTTATATTTGTGTATTATATAATTTTTAGTAGATATTTTAGGTTTTTTATGTCAATAGAAACTTAATTCAACAAATAATAAAATGTTGAAAACTGAAATTATAATGTTAGATTAAAAGAAATCAATATAATTTACTAAATATAATGCATACAAGGCTTAGAATACAGTATATATATTTAATGTATTAAATTTGAAAAAAAAGTAAAAATGATTTTAAGATTTAAAGTAAATTTATAATTAAAATTTTATAAATATTTATATAATTAATTATTTATTCCTTTTATTTACCATGTAGTAAAAATATATATTTTTATATTTATATATTTCTCTAAAATATAAAATATATAAGGTAAGATAATTATTGAATTATATAGTAAATAATATTATACATTTGCTATATTATATGTTTATATTAAAATAATAATATTAATATAGAATTGATATTATAATAGATAGATAGATAGATAGATAGATAGATAGATAGGTAGTAAACTAAAAGATATAACTATAATGTATATCCTACTTTTATAAGTCAATTAAAATTCAACTTTTACAACATTATTTTAATCATTTATAATTTATGAAAAATTATAAATATAAATATTTTTACATTCAAATAAAAATTTAAGTAGATTTTCTTTATTATAAATGTTCATAATCATTTACTTAATTATTAGATTCTTATTTGTAGTAATTTACTACCAATAAGTATATGAGGCATTTAAAAGCAAACAAATTAAAGTTATATTTTTGTTAAATTTAGCAAATAAAAATTAAGCCATATAATTGCGAAATTAAATTTTAAGTGAAAAAAATAAAACAAAATCAAAACAAAATAAAATAAAAAATTATCTAAAACAGAGATAACTATATGTAAATAGTTTTTTCAAATTTTGTAATTATATTAATATTTAATAATGTTTCTTATATAAAAGTATAAATATAGATATAAATATATAACGATTTTCTCAGAGAATTTATTATTGAGTCTAGTTAGCTTCGAATTCTTGTATGGAGTTAACAATTTGGGATTTATTGGAAGGTTCAATGTTGAGGACTCCAAATGTTTTTTTATTAATAGTACAATTTTAAACTGCTTCGGGGTCATTAGCAATTCCTTTGAATTATTTTTTCTTCCAGAAGTGGTAGACGATTAAGGAGATGATGATGGCAGCAATGACTCCAAAGATGACTCCCAAGGCAATAGCTAGAAGTTGGTCCTTTTCTTCTTTCGAAATCGTGCTTTTGCTGTTCTTTTATTGAGAGTCTTTATCTTTTCCGTAATTACTTTTGATGTCAGTTTCTTGGAAGAAGTCGTCTTGAGTTTTCCCCTCAAGTCCGGCCTCTTTCAAGACAAGGACTTTGTAGTTGGTTTCGAGGATTTTAACTCCCAAGTCTAAAGTCTGTTATTAGGATCCTTCTTGAACTTTTTTCGCGTAGGTTTTCAATTCAGTGTATTAGTTTCCAGCGTGGTATCCTTCGTTAGAGAGTCCGGGTTGTTCTCCGAGGATGACGAATTGAAGGTCAATGGCGGGTTTGGAGGCCTCCAATTGTCTTCTGTAGGCTCCTTCGACGAGTCCAACGATTCTGACTCTTGAGAAGTCGATTTTAAGGAAGGCGGCAACTCTGTTAATGAAGGTGGTTTGGTAGGTGTTATCAGCGAGGAATTGTTCTTTGGTCATGGACAACTTCATGTTGATTTAAACGGAATTGATTTGTCTGACTCTGACTTGACAGGTAGGGACGTTGGTGATGACAAATTCGATGTTTTGTTTTTCGAAGTAGTAGTTGTTGGCTCCACACACTGCTTGATGGGTTTCAAGCGCTTCTGGCTTGTAGAAGGGGAAAGAGGGAATGACCTTTCCGTTGACTTGCACCTCGAGTGCCATAGAACTGTTGTAGTGGTATTCTACGATAATGAATCTGTTTTGTTCTCCAGCGGTCTTTCTTTGCTGCAATTTGTGGATCAAATCCGTAGAGTTAGGACCGGAATAGGTGATTCTAAATGTAATTTAAATTTAAAAAAAAATAAATAAATAAATAAATAAATATAGTATAGTATAAATACTTGTGTCTTTTGGCATTGATAATGTAGGAAACGAATCTGTTGAATCTTGTGTTGAGGGGTTCGGGTCCTTACCAGCCCCATTCTCTCCACATGTTAATTTTGTTTTCGAAGACATCGTTTTTGATGTAGACAGGGGCTGAACTGATTTTTTATCTGTCGGGTCCAATGCTTTCCCACTCAAGAACTCCGAATTCTGTGTTTTGGCAGTCGTAGGCGTTCCAAGCGGGGACGAAAGTGCATTAGTTTTTGAGTTTTTCGGCCAAAGCAACACTCTCATTATTGGATATAATGGTTCCTTAGTGTCCCAATAGGTCTCCAGTGTTATCTTGAATCAACATGTTTTCCAATCCTGTACAGTCGAATTGTCCACATCCTCCGAACCATCCTCTCCAGGACTCTCTGGGTTCCATCAAGTAAATGAAACCTTCTTTGGAGCAGTTCGTACATTTCACGTTGTTCAAATAGGTTCCGGCAGTGGCATCAGCAGCCATTCTGTGATTTCTGAAGGCTCTGTTTCCGGTACATTTGGAAGCGTTGGGGAATTCAGAAGAAGAGTACACATCTCTGAAGTTGTGCAACTCGACATCGTTTATGAAACAAGAACCGAAGGGGGAGGGAGCCTATTGGAAATTAAATATATTTAACGGAAAAAATAGTATAAATATATAGTTACTGTGCAGATAACATCGTATTCGAAGGGCGGTTTGATCCAAGGGAAGGTTTCTCCGGAGTTGGTGGTGATGTGGAGTTGAATTCCATTGGTGGCTGCACATCTGGCGTTATTGTTATTGTTGTAGCAATTGCTGCAGGTGGGTCTGGCGAGTGCTGAAATGAAGGTATTGTAGAGGTAATTGTTGTGAATGAGGGAGCTGGACCCGGTGTGCAATTTGATGTTGATGGTGTTTTCCGCCAAAATCATGTGACTGGCGTCGTATCCATCGTTGGTGCTTCCGGTGTTTAAAGTGACTCCGTCGACGGAGTGGTACACAGCGACGTGTCCGACGTGGTAGCATTTGTTTTCATTCATGTTGAAGATGACTCCGGTGTAGGCGCAGTTTCCGACCTCGTTGTTTTTGAACCCGAATTCAGAGTCCTTTTCTTCGCAGGGTGTTCCAGGGAACGCGTATCCGATTCCTTGGGATCCGGAAGCGATGTTGTTTTGCACCTTGTGTTGGTGCACTTTGGGAGAGAAACTCGAGTACATGTGAACGAGAGCGACGGGGTCCCACAGTCCTTGCGGATTTTTGGTTCCATTTTTTCTGAGTCTGGCTCCCACGAGCAGATTGTTCGTGATCGTCCATTGCGCGGAATCGAGAACCTGAATCAAGAACTTTTCTCCGCTGAAAATGACGTTGTTATCGAGTTCGACATTGTGGGCGTGGTTTCCGTTCACACAGTATCCTTCACAGTCGTGGATCGAAGACCCTTTCAGAACGGTCTTTTGGTTCGCTTCTTTGCTCGGCGAGACTAAGTTCGTGTACAAAATGTGCAGTCCCGCGTTCACACTGTTGTGTTGTCCCATGTTGTCCAACTCAACTCCTTCTAACACGGCGACTCCTCGGGCGTTTATGTCTAGTTTTTTCTTTTCGTCTTTTTTGATCCAGTGGTACACTTACAGGTGACCAGCGAGACTAATAATTATTGTAAATATTGTTAGAAAAAATTAAAAATATCGAATAATCAAATTTTACTCTTTTCCCTTTTCTCCAATGATTTTCACGTTTCTGGAGATGTGACCTACAGAGGTTCTCATATCGAGTCCTGATTGGAGGAATTTGGCGTCAATCTTAATTTCTGCAGAATTATTGCTACTGGAAATTGTGGGGTTCGCGTTTCCATAATGCCAGTTGGCGAGGGCTGAGTTGAGGGTTATGGTTTTTTGGGCGGCATTTATGGCGGTGATGGATTTTTTTTCGTATCCGGTTCCGTTCAATTCGCTGGCACTGAAGACGATTTCGTCTCCGACTTTCCAATCGGAAATATCGTCGGCTACAGTGACTTGAGTGGCGCCGATATCAGCGGTAGTGGCGAGTCTTGTTTTGGTATTTTTAGGGTAGATTCCGTAGATTTCGAGTCTGCCTGTGACTGCGAGACTTTTGGTTCCTGTTTGCGAAATGTCGTCGATTTACAGAGGTTCCCCAGAGGCATCTCCAGTCAAGGTGATGGTCAGTTTCTATGTGAATCGCTTGTTTTCTTCGGGGTTTCCGGCGACGAGTTTGCCTCCTCGGACCCAGATGTTTCGTGCGAAGATTTGGGTGTGGGGGATGGAGTCATCGATTCTGAGGGTTCCGTCGATTTGCAGGTTGTTGACTCTAAGAGTGTCTTTGTTGAGGACGAAGGTCCATTCGCAGGGGATTCGCACGTCGTCTCCATCTTGTGGTTCTCCGACTTGCCATTCCGTTTGGCCGGGGGCTTTACGCATGGGTTTGGCCGAGGCTACGTCTATGTACTATCTTGCATGTTTGAGAGGGTCTACTTCTTTGAAGTATCGGATGGCGCTTTCTCTTTCGCAAGTGATGGACTCCTGGGGACAGGTGTCTCTGCAGTAGATGGCGTTCATGTCTATTTGCTGAATAGCGGTTTCGGCGGGGAGGACGCTGTTCAAACACAGGTAAAAGTACTTGTTTTCCTGGTCCAAGAAGTAGTCTCCCTGTTTGCACGAGTTTTGTTTGGGTTCGAAGGTCACCTTGTCGATGAATTTCGACAAATCTGAGTGTTAAGAGTACATTTTAGTAAGCTTTCCGCCGATCATTTGGTAAATTTCGTACAGTTCTCGCTTTTCAGTGTAAGAGAATCTCAAAATGGTGGTCTTGTCGGTGGGTTGGGACAAGTACGAAGGGTACAGCAAGAAGTGGGTCCAGTCCAGGCCGTCATTCCACTGCACGTTGTAGGTGTATCCTGTGGCGACGATGGCGGCGAATCCGTCTTTAAGATCGTTGCCAGCGTTCATGATTCTCACACTTTCAAACACTCCGAAATCTGCATCGGTGCCCTTCAAATTAAAGGTTTTCTTTTTGTCTTGCAAGTTGAAAATCCTCATTTTTTGCGTCTAAAAGAGTTTCAATTTCTCGGGGTTTCCGAACTTCAGTCCTCGCAAGGGGATGGAACACTCAACAGTCGGCACATTGTAGAGGGTGGTTTTCTTGGTACATTCCGTGACAGCGTCTAAGTGGGGGTAGTCAGGAGTGATGTAGGTGTCTACGTTCGTTCCCGTAAGAGACCCGCCCTTGTCGTAAATCATGTTTCGCATGGGACCTTGCCAGTTGATTCTTTGAGCTTCATTAGAGTTGACAATTTTCAAGTTTTCAACAGTGGAAGAGTAACCTCCTTGCACCCAGAGAAGCAAGAATTGGTTTTCAGAAGAAGATTCCAAAATGCTGGTTCCTTTGGGGAAATTGTGAATGAGGAGGTCGCGCGCCTCGAAGCCGTCGGTTCTGGGCACGAGGATGGCGGCCGATTTGAATTTGAGGTTTGCCAATTATTCTCCATTGGCGACAGACTTCCCGACGATCAATGATTTTCGCAACACGACGGGCTCAGCTGTGAAGTTGGCGACGTGGGCTTGGAATCCGGCTCGCAAGTTGTCGGCGAGGACGCAGTCTTCGAAGATGGAGTTTCCCATGAATTCTGCGAGAATTCCAGACTCTCCGTTTTTGTAAGCGACCTGCTTTTTGTAGATGTACTGGATGGAGGGGTTTTCACTGAAGGGGTCGGCCAAAGCGTCGTTTCGTGGAGGCTGACAGGGGAACTTTCTGGGCTGCAAATTGAAGAATCGGAGCCCGAATCTTTCGTTGGAGTGCGCGACGTTGTTGGCGAGTTCGAAAACGGGCATTCCGACCGGACACATGTCGCTTTTCGTTTCAGGTCTTTCCTTGATTTCGTACCACAGACCGTAGAATTGCGACCCGGCGACGGCGTTTTTCCTTACGTAATTCGAAGGGTTCGTGATCCAAATTCCGGCCACAGTGATGTCTGTTTGCAACATGTTGAAAGCTGATCTGGGAGACACGATGAGGTTGCCTTCCACTAAGTTGTGTGTTTCGATTCCGTCTTCCAAGAAAATGTTGTGTCCGGGCACGTAAGATCCCACATTTTTCGTCACTTTTAGGTAGTCGGTGGCATGGATGGCGACGACTCTTGCGAAAGCTGAGTGAACGGCGATTCCTTCGACGAGGGAGTTGTGAGCAGGTCCGATTTGGTGGAAGTGCACAGTATATCTCCCGATGATTCCGGGCTGACCAGTGTGTCTGAATTCCACATAGGAGATAACAGCCTGAGTTCCATCGACACTTCTTCCGTGCACCATTAACTAGATAAAGCAAATAGTAGGTTAAAAGAAGAAAAAAATAATATAATTAAACTGCAAATTAATTACATGGGCTCCGTATTTGTCTGCGTTGTAGTCGTCGGCGGGATTTCCCTGTATTACGATGTTTCTGGAGAGGTTTCCGACTTCTGCTCTCATGAGCAAGTTGGTAGAGTCGTAGGTTTCTTGTTCTGAAAGATGTTTGAATTTGAGAGCTGGGGTGAAGGTGATATCAGTTTGAGTAATCTTCGTGATGGTGACTTCTTCAGAGTGCGATCCGTAGTAATCGGTGGTGGCGATCACGATTTTGTCTCCGACGGACCAATCAGTGGGTATTAAAGTTTTGAGTTGGGTGGCTCCAGGGTTGACGGTTTAGGCCAAGTGGGTCCAGGTGTGTTGCTTATATTTTCCGTTGATTTGAAGAGAACAGGAGTGGCAGCCGAGCACTTTGTTTCCGAATTCCGGCATTTGCGGTGCGCCTCTGCTTCCGTGCAGTGTGATCGTCAGTTTTGATTTTTCGATTCTGTTTTCTTGAGTTCCGGCTTGGAATACTCCTCCTTTCACGATAATGAATTCGGAGTCGAAGGAGATTTCGGGATATTTGCCGTCCACGAAAACAAGCGCTCCTTCAATAGTGACCATTTTTAGGGGTTTAGGAGTTGCTTAAACGTCGAAAATCAGCACTTAGTGTTTCGGGACGTACACAGCATCGCCGGCTCTGGGAGGGGCTTCACCTCCCCAGGTGGCATCGCTGCTCCAGAGGAGTCCGTAGAAGAACTGTACACTTTTTTCGAGCAGGGCCTTTCTTCCGTTGACGAAGACGGAGACGTCTTGGTTGATAGAAAGGATACTAGCAGGGTCGTTTCTTTTGATGTTCTTTTGTGTTTGACAAACGATTTCTGAGTCGGAAACGGACTGTACGAGACACTCGATTCCGTCCAATTTCACTGAAACTTGCGATTTGTCGGTTCCGAATTGGCTTCCCTTTATCTTCATAGTTTCTCCTCCCAGGAGACTGGCATAGAAGGGCTCTAATTTCACGACATGAGGGGTTTGCTGTTTTCCCTTGTACTGAACGAGTTTATTAGGGGCGTTCATTTATCCGTTCACATTCACGAGTACACGGCAGTCAAAGTCCTTGTCGGTAGATAATGAACTTTCTTCTTTGTAAACGAGTCCAAAGATAGAGGAATTTACTTGGCAAAGGGCCTTCTTCGATTCATTGGTTTTCGACTTTTTGAGGACTATTCTAGTGTGTTTATACGCTTTACTGTGGTACCTCTGTTCACCGGGTTTTCTGTACCCGAAGGCGATGGCTCCGGCTTCTATTAATGTGCTGGGCGTAAAGGCTTCTATCAGTGTCCAGTTGACGTCGTCATTCGATCCTTCCATTAAAATGCTGTCGTAGAAGTAGTTCGACAGTTCCTACACATTATGTAAAGCTTCCGGGAGTTGTAATTGCCAGGCGTCGACCCAAATTCGCGTTCCTTCGAAAGCTGAAATTTTCAAATAGCATTCATCGCTATTGCTGTTTTTTATGTCCAAGTATTTGGAGGGGGAGGCCTGTGAAGCAGCCAAGAGGTTTTCGGAGGGACTCTTCGAAGAGGTGAGCTTATCAAACTTGGCCTAGACTTGAGGGCCTTAGAGAACGCTGGTGAGCAGTTGCGATTGGAAACGATTCGTGACAGAATGGCCAAAGGCGTTGTCGACTACGTAGGCCGTGGTTATTTGCGGCAAGGTGCAGGTTATTTCCGATTTAGACTTGACTTGAATGTCTTCACACAATTAACCACACACAAACACTTCATTTTTGCTTTACAAATCTTGATCCAGACCTTGTCCGGCCAACGTTAGAGTTGAGCCTCCGGCAATCGACGCGATGCTTCCACTTTTGATGGTGAATTGCGGCAAATTCCACCTGATTCTGCGCAAAACTTGGCTGTTATTGGAGGCGACACCGGCATATCCTTCGTCCTCGACGAGTACTTGCAAATTGAAAATACCTCCACTGATTTTGTCGGCATTCCAAGTCGCCTGCAAATTCAGCACTGAAGAAGCTTCGATTCGGTAACTGGCGTTCGTTTCCGAAACCCAGAAGGCTTTGAATTTCTTGTTTACGAGATTTGAACTGTCGGAAATCGTCAACGAAAACGCAGTATTTCCATTAACGACCTGACTTGCCTAGGAAGCGTCGGGGCCTGTCGCCTTTAATATCGGACTCTTATCTTGGGCTTTATATTTGGCGCACTTTTTGCAGACCAAGTCTTAGAAAGTAGTACGCTTCAAAACTACGTCGTAGCTGCCTGGGGTTTCTTGAGCGGGAGCTGAACAAATGATTTGCTTGGCATTTTGTGACAAAATCGGACAGGCTTTGCCATTCACGAACACTTCGAAGGCTTGCTTGTTCTTCGTTTTCGTCAAATCGAAGCCCGTTCCTTCTAGCCTCAAATCAGTTCCGAACAGCGAAAAGGCAGTATTCGGAAACACGGAATCAAAAGCGTAAATCACTTCGGAAGAGAACGCTCCAGCGTAGCCATTTGCACCCATCAACACGATGAAGTTGTGTTTTCCGACGGGGAGGGTATCCGGCAGGTTGAAGGTCACTTCAGTGGAAGAAGAAACGGAACCCTAGATTTCCATGATTTTCTAACCCGTAGTCATCGATTTCACTTGCAAAAACGCCAAAGTCGAATCCACAAATTTGCTTCCTTTGATTTTGAGAACTTCTCCGGCTCTCAACTCAGTGATTTTCTTCACTTCAGCTTCATCTAGAGAAGGAGCAGGCATGTTTTCGTACGCAAAAGTGCACTGGCCATCACAAATGGAGTCTTCTTGTAATCTTCCCTGGACGAGAACGTTGAAGGGACCTGGGTTGGCAGCACTTTAAGGCGGGACTCGAACGACGATTTCAGTTGCGGAGGCTGAAATGATTTCGCAAACGGCGTTGAATTGTCCTGCGGTAAGGTACACAGTGTTGTCGGTGAGGATTTTGCTGAAATTCACTCCTTTTACAGTGATTAATGACCCTCCGTTTACGTTTCCTTTAGCGGGGAGCACTGAAGTCACCTTGATTACGTAATCAAAAAGACTGGCCGAGTCGGTTGCGCTCATAGAGTAACCCTTTTCAGTGTGGAAGACACGTAAAATATAGTTTCCAACTCTTCCTCCTCCCAGAGTCACTGTCATAGATGTGTCGGAAAAAGGCTTGCTGGAAGTGTTCAAAATGTTCAATTCGTACACTTTTTCTAAAGTATCGCGCTTCAAGAGCCAAACGGATACCTTACTGACATCGGAACCGAAGTTCTTTCCTGTAATTTACAGTTGCTGTTTCACGACGGGCGAAGCAGAGTTCAGACTGAGCGATTCCACGATGGGGATGCCTGCCTTCGTGTATGTGAATTCTACACTTTCGGCCTGCGATTTCTTGTTCACGGAAACTAAAACATTGACCTTTAAAGTGGAGCCCACTAGTGCTTTTAATTGTGGCTTCGAAAGTTCCGGCAACTCGACGACGATTTCTTAATTTTTGTTCACGGAAATCACTTTTTTCACTTGATTTTCGACTCCGAATTTCACTTCTAAAGCGTTACCACCGGCAAAGTACTTTCCGGCGATTTTCACGATTTGTCCTCCTTGTATACTTCCTTCAACAACGTTCAGGGATGTGATTTGGGGAAGGATTTCTTTTTTAGCAACAGAATTGTCGATTTTCGCGAATCCGAATTCACTGAGGAGCAGAACGGGATAGTGGTCTCCTGCGGCGATTTGCGAAGCGTTCAGATTGCATTTCACAGTTTGCGAAGTGGGTAGGTTGAGAGCTGAGGTTTAAACGTTGGTGCATTCGGCATCTGCGAAGGTGATGGTCATGTCCTTTTCTTCGTATTTCGTATTTGTTTTGAGCACTAAGGTCAGCTCGTTGAGACTCAAGTCGGCGTTGAAAGACTGAATAACGGGGGTGTTAGCGGCGCTGGCTTCGTAGGAACACTGGCTTTTGGCGTCGTTGCAAACGGACAAAATGTTGTTCACAGTGACTTAGACGCTGGGTTTGTCGGCCTTGACGAAGGCCATGTCGAAGGGCACAGGTTCGTAGAAGGGTTTGTTTTCAGCAGCCACTTTGACGCTCTTTTCAATGGCTGGCTTGCTGCCGGGCTTCCCTCCGACGAGTTTGGAGGTGTCGAATTCGAAGGAGGCGGCGACGGGGCCCTTCAGAGCAGGGTCTGAAGATCGCATAAAGAAGGTGAATTTCTTTCCCGAAAACAGGTTTCCGGAGTCAGAGGCTTCGATGTTGACAAATTGTTCGTTGAATTTTCGCAATCCCATGAAGATATCGTAGGAATCGAATTCCACGGGGATGTCGGCAGTCCATCCGCCCAGCTTTTTAGACCACACTTCCACTTGTTTTCCGGCCAATTTCACTTGGTAAGTTCCACTTACTTGCGTGCTTTGTTCCGCGAGCTTTTCTACGACGCAGTCACCAGATCTGATGCTGCACTTGGGAGGCTGGTTGTTCGCTTCTCCGCTTCGGAAATCTTAAAATTCGAAAATAAATTGTTTTCCCTGCACCAACTTTTCACAGTTCGCAGTGGGGTCGTTGCTATCGCACACGATTTTGTTTCCAGCGGCGTCCAAATCGTTCGAGATGGTGAGTTTGGGGGAGTACCCGTTCGCGGCCTTTTTGATTTCGGAAATGAATTCGGCATCTTTCCATTCGTTCCACTTTTTAGCGGCCGTTTCGCCTCCAACTGTGACTCGTTTTCCAGCGTCGAAGTACATGAAGCTGAATTTATACAAATTAGTGTCTGATTTCATCATTTTCACGGACCAGGTTTGGTTTACTTTTTCGGGCTTAATTTCGTAAGAAAACAACTCATTCAAATAGTTGCTCCAGGGCTTGTTCTTCGCAGCCTTGTCTTCAGGGGTCTCCACAGACACAGTCACGATTCCGGGCCCGCCTCCGTTCACGGCGAACACTTCCATCCAGTAGTATTTTCCGGCCTCTAATGTTTGTCCCGTTTATTGTCTTCCGCCGCACTCGTTGGGCGAGAAGTAGTCTCTCAATCCAGTGTAGTTGCACTTGTCCAAAATCAAAGTCGCAGAGTTCAAGTCCGCTGTCATCGGAGTTGTGTTCAAATAAACTTGTGCGTAGTCGTCAGCGGAAAGCCAGAATTTGTACTCTCCACTTCTCGGAGCGCGGAAGTACCCTCTCATGTGCACTCTGATTGAAGCAAATTGATTGTTATTTTTTCTGATAATTTATAGATTTTAATAATAATTAATTACCCTTCTTTTGGCTCCATTGTTGCTTCGTAGTTTCCGACGATGCTTTCGGTTTTTCTTTCGCTTTCTAAAGATCCGGCTACTATTTTGTTTTTCAATTGCCCGGGATAATAAACTCCTGAGTCTCCGAGACTCCCGATGGCATTTAATTTGTATTTCGTAACTTACACTCCTTGTCCGGCGGTGAATTTTCCTACACTGGCTGCAGTAGTGCTACCATTTTCCAAATCACAGACGATTTCATTGTTACTTAGAGATTTCAAGTTGCATTTAATTCCTAAAACATATAATTAATGAAATCAATTATAATTAAAATTGATATTTGGTTACCTTCTACTGACACTTAAACACTTTCCTTTTTGGATCCGAATCCTTTTCCCTTAATGGTTAGTCTGTTTCCATTGTCTCCTCCAGAAGAGGTACTTATTCCAGAGATTTCGGCTGTAATGACCACATCGTAAGCCTTTTGCCCGTCGGCAGTTAATTATTTCAAAGTTGAAGTTTTATAAGGTGTTCCCCACACGGTTTCAGCAGTTATTTCATATAATCCTAAGTTTAGATATAATTTTTTTAGTAAAAGCAAATAACATTTTTATTACCTGCAACTTGTTCAGATGATAATTGACAAGGGAGATATTGATAACTATTTTTGCTGAGATCAGTGTCGTCGTTAAGATTAAGAGGCTTTATTCCTGGAGAATCAATGTCGAATCGGTTACAGTTTTGGTCTCCTACTATCATTTTCTTGATATCTTTGGATGTGCTCACTCTCCAAATAGAGTTCCAGTTGATCATAGAGTCAGGAGTCGCAGCTGAAGGCACTACATATCTTATATAAGGAGTAGAATCTATTACAAAGAAAATTAAAATCAGTTTAGATTAAATTTATCTTTCATTATTGATTACCATAACTGTAGGTGAAAGCGCAACCTTTTGGGTTCACACATTTACTTTAAACTTTGCCTTCGACGTGTAATTCGACTGGAAGTGCATATCTCTGGTTAATGTCTATCGCAGGAGTGGTTTCACAGGTAATAATGTTTCCGCTGATTCCTTTTTCTGGGATCACACAGTTGTACTATTTATTATAATAAATATATTAAATCTTATTTTAATTTTAAAATGTTTGAAATTTAGTTTTATATGAATTTTTTTAGTTCTGAAAAATATGGAATATAAATAAGTTAGTAAATTCTAAATATTTAATTTATTAATAAATAATAATTTTATGGCTGGGATTTATTAAAATTTTATTAGGCTTAGATTTTTGTTTTAATATTAAAAATTATTTATTTAATTTATTGATTTTATTACAGGTCCTATGGTAATTTTGTTCTTACTAGGAGTGTAGTTAAATCCAGTGGCTTTCAAATATATCATTGTCCCTCCCAGTACAGATCCCTCAGGAGCATAATTCAGTTGATCGATTCTAGTCGAAACACTGTGAATTTCAACATTATCTATGGTAATTCCATTTGGGTTTGCTAAATTAGCTAAAAATAAAATTGTTAATAGTAAAAAATTATGATAAATAATAATTTTCATATAATGTTTATATTATTTAGAATCTGAAAATAATTAATCCATAAAACACTTTAAAAAAAAATAATATTAATAACAGCAGTAATTACCCTTAGACGGTACAGCTAATAGAACTAATAGTAATAAAATTACTTGAGAAGTAATTCCTTTTTTCATTGTTCAAAATCTATTTTTGAGATAGTATTCTTCTTATAGTATTTTTTTTAATTAACAAAACCTAAAATAAAATATGTTTTTATGGATTTTAGAGTTTTTTGTTTTTGTTTTTTTTATTATTTTTGATAAAAAATTAATTATTAAATTTCTATGTATATACTACAAAGTTAATACACTCGTACACTCATTTAATTAAACATACTCATTTTAATAAGTTCTGTTAAATATTTATTAGATATCAAATATATATTGCTTTCTAAACGATGGAAGTATATTAAATTTAGGTTTCGTATTTCGAATAACTTAGAATAATAGTATAAACATTGATATAGCTAAAATCAAAGTTTAAAAAATATTTTTCTAATATGCGTTTTTCTACATTTTATTTTATAAATAAAAGACAATATTTATTGTTTATTATTATATATCACTATATTTTGAGTCTTTCAATATGGAATATTTTCACTTTTTTATTTTTTCTATATGAAATTCATTAAATAATGATAATAAAATTCATTAATTATTTTTTATATTATATCTATAATAGAACAGGAATATTTATTTATGGAAAAAATAAATTAAAAATACAAATATAATAAGTACGAAAACCTATTTCAATATGCCTGATAAATTTTAAAATAGTAATTATATATATAAGTTTTTATATATATAAGTTTATACTCTAAAAATTCCATATAAATATAATAATCTTTAATTGGATTAATTTAATTACGTTAGATATAATAAATCGATTTTTAGATTATTTATCTCATAGTACGCTTTCCTAATTTAATTAATTTTGTAAAATCGACTATACTTTATATTTAAAATGATTTATATAATCATATTGAATATGATTTTATATAATTCATGTTTTGTTTAATCTTTATAAAAAAATGTAATTAATTTTTGACGTATTTCTACATATATGAGGCTTATCAGATTATTTTTTTAAATAGAATGAATTCAAAATTATAATTTTTAATGTTTCACAAATCTGCATTTTTCAATTTCAGAATTACTTTTATAAACAAATATTACTCAACTTAAATAATTATATATATATATCTAAAATACATTAAAATACTACACATTTTATATCTTAATAATTTACTTTTATTAGTTGTTTTAACCTAATTAATTTTTTAGAAATTTTATATTAATACAACCTCCATGTTTTGAATCAAATTTAATGTTTATTAGAATATATTATTGCAGATCATAATAATTATTGGAATTTTATCTTTATTATTATTTTTGATTTTATTGTTTTGTTAGTATATATTTATAATTTAATTTTCTAAAAATTACACTTTAATCTCATCACTATATAACACAAATCTATAATAAAACATTAAAAAAATTTTAAAAATTAAATAATTTCGAATGTTATATCTTGGTTTATTGAAAAAAATTTATAAAATTTTTTAATAAATTATTAAATTAATAAAATTCAAATTAAATTAATTTGAATTAATATAAATGTTTCAGAAATTAGAAAACTGTGTATGAAGGTTTAAGGAAATTGTACAATGATTAATTGGAATTACTTTAATTTAGGTTTAATATTTTTTATTAGACATAGAAAATATAAATTAAATCTTCTAATTGTATTAACTAATATATTTTATTTTAATAAACTTAATATCTATCATATTATATATAGCAAAAAAAAAAAAGTAATGCTTAATTAATTTATTTTTAAATTAATAAATTTTATGGTAATTTTTAACATATTTTAAATAAATAATATTAATTATATAACATAAAATTATATTTATATTACGTTATAAAGAAATTTTATCATAATAATGTACTATAATTAACAAAAGGGAATTTTTTTAATTAAACAAAATAGATAATATTTTTGGCATGAAAATTTAATAAATAAAATAAATTTAAGAGGTAATAAATTTGCTTTATTATCATTACTATATTTCTACATAACTTTCTATTTATTATTATATGTATATATATGTAATTTTAGAATTATACTTTGAATAATATTTTTTTTTTTTTTAATTTCTATTTATTTTCATGAAATATTAATTTCTATTTATTTTTATGAAATATAATAAATTTGATTCAAGAATGAAGTAAAATGATTAAATATTGATGAAATAATAAAATATTTTGTTTAGAGTTTCAGTTTTTTCTAATTTAAATTTTAATGAACTAATTTTAATTGTAATAAAATGGAAAATAATTATTTACCCAAAATTACATATTATGGTTATTATTAATTTTATGCTTTTAAATATTAAATAATATAATTTTTTTAATTTAGAATGTTCTCCACAAAATCATATTTTATATTTCATAAATTCTCTTATTAAAAAAAAATAATTTATTTGAAATTTGAAACTATTTGGAATATTAAAATGGAATTAGACATATTCCTACAGGATCGCGATAAATTTTATTGATTTTTATATTAGCAATAATTATATCTATAGGATTAATATTAATCCGATAAGATTATATCTATTCCCATAAAAATTTATTAAATATTAAATATATGATAAAATTTTATTGATGTATATATAATTATTATATATTAATAATAATTTTTTATATTTTTACAATAATTTAAAATGGATTATCATACATTTTTAATGCTTATATGCAATAATATAAAAAATTATAATTAATTTTACTTCAAGTTTAGACACTTTACAAACTTATATTATTATACTTTTTTAATTTTTATATAAAAACATTATAAATTAATTATTATATAAGTTAAAATTTAGATTTATTTAAGTATTTTAAACTATAAATATTCAAAAACTTTAAAATTTTCTATACAATGATGATTTAGGTCCTAAAGTGATGAAGATTAAATGCTTCAAATTTTAAATTATGATTATCTTCACATATTTTATCCTTAAGAATAGATAAATGCATTTTCCTATTAAATAATGGTTGTCAGTTTCTGATAAAAATAATAGTATATATTATATAAAATAATACTCTAAAATCTCTTAATTATGATATTCCTTAGAGAAGAGGGTCAAGAATGCACCTGATTTTATTAATTTCAAAAGTTGTAATATTATTAAGCTGTAAAATTCTAGTTTCATTGTTGATTTTATCTTGCATTATTGATTGAATTTTAGTTTCTCTAATTTTTTCTAATTCTTGCAATTAAGTTTGAATTTTTTCAGGATTTTCTAAATCATCTGAACATCTAAAAACAATTATTTTATTAATTTTTTGTAAAATATTTCGTTAAATAAAAAGTTACTTATTCAAAAGTAAGTAACCTAATTCAAAACAAATTCGGGGAATTTCTCCCAAATGCTCTTAAGACCCTTTTTCATTTTGCTTTAGTAACTCTAAATCTTGATGATTTAACCAATTGGGAGGAATAATTTTGCATTTGTTTCTTTCTTTAAAATACATTGCCAGCCATAAAGGTACATCGGTGTTAGTAGTTTTAAAGGGACCGAAATCTCCCTATTAAAATTAAAATATCAAATTGTTTGTTTCTCATTTACAACACTCAATAGTTAAAATCTAAGTATATTTACTGAAATTAATGTAATTTTATCAATCTAAAACAAAGGCTTGATTGTAATGACCTCAGTTTATTATAAAAAAAAGTCTTATTCTCCTATATTAAAATCTTCGTAGTCCATTTTTACTAGTTATTAGAATTTATTACTACTAAAATAAGTTATTCTACTAATTTTTAGGTTTATATTTTATTTTATTTGACGTAGATAATTTACTTTAACTTTATTAAAATAATAATATGTTTTCCACATATAGGAGCGGTTTAATGTTTTATATATTAATTATTTGGGAACTTTATTTTTTCCGCCAAAAAATATTGTTATTGTTGGAATTAGATAAATAATATATAAACTAAAAATTTGAAAATATATAATAAGCATTCCTTTAAACATATAAAATCACTAAATTAATGAAAATAAAGTAAAACAAATTACTAGAATTAATATTTTTATAAAGAAATAAATTTGTTAAACTAGTATAACTATAATAGATAAACATATTGAAAAATTAATAGTCTTTTTAATTATTATGGATATAAAAATTATCTTAAAAAAGTAAGTAATTAAATAACTGAGTAAAAATATATAAATAATAAGTAAATAAATAATAAGGCAATCAATCAATTAGTTATTTTATCAATTAATTAATTCATTCTTTCATTCAATTCTACTTAAGTCTTCGTCTATTTTGACACAAATGGCTTTCAATAAATTTTAAAAATTCATATTCCATCCCAATTCTGATTTTCTCACAGAATTCCACAATCTTCCTTTTTTCAGTTGCCAATTTTCCAACTTGTCACTAAGTTCTTGCGCTTTGGCGTGTTCTCCCTGCGTTTTTTCGAAATGGTAGAGATATACCCAACTGTCAGCAAATTGTGGGTCTCTTTTGATGGACAAATCTAGCCATCTTCTGACTTTTTCTTACTTTCTTTCCTTCCAGAACAGTTTGGCTCCGGATAAGTAGACGTAGGGTTCTTTTTCGCACTGTTTTAATGCTTCATTGATGATTTTCTTTCTGCTTACTTTCGGTTCCAATTCTATTCTAAAGGACCATAACTCTCCATCCATGGGCAGTTCCTTAAGTGCTTTCGAAAGGAGGAAAATGGCCCCCTTTTTGTTGCCCTATTCAACTTCGAGACGGACGGCCAGTCTAAGGAGTTCCGGGTTTTTCGGTATTTTTAATCTAGCCTTTTCCAGCAGAGGTCTGGCTCCGGAGAAATTGTTGTTTCTAATTTCCAATTGCACGAACTCCGTGTAAAGAAGCACAGAATCTTTGTTGTGTTCGAGTCCCTATCTGAAGACCTTTCGTGCGGCTTCGATGCCCTTATGTTTGTGGAAAATGTGTGCACATTGTATGAGGATTTTTTCCTCTTTCAAGAATAATTTCAACGCATTTACTGCCAATTCGTATGCTGTTTCGATGTTTCCGTATCGCAATTCGAATTTCAGCATATTTTTGTACGTTCTTACGTTCGCCGACAGGTGATCATGGGCATTTTGCAAATGTTGTCGCGCCTTTTCGATCTGTCCGTCTTCTCTTTCCAATTTGGAAGCGAGCAGGAGGATGTTTTCGTTTTTGGGGAGCACTTCTAGCGCCTTGTTAATGATACTACGGGCCTTATCCTTTTGTTTCCACAGATCTCGGGTGCATTTGAGCCAAAAGTGTTCATCATTTGAGTGGATTTAGACGGCCTTATTGATGACTGCATCCAAATGCTCTTCATGGCCCTGCTTCATGTGCTCGATTTCGATATCGAGCGCCAAATCGATGACTTCTTTCGTTTAGAAGGGGTGCAGGTTGTCGATCGCGAAGTGGTACATGGCTCTGCAGGTTAGGAGCGATTTGTTGTGCGACAAATTCTTCATGTCTTCGAGAATGATTTGCACTTTGTTTTGTTCTAACAGGCCCTCAAAACACACGGCGCGCGTAACTCCTTGACAAATGAACGGATTTCCACTTCTTTCGCAGAACTCGGCCTCCTGTATCCAGTCGTCTCTGTTTCCGAAAGCACCATCTCTTTTCAACTTCTCGATACCCTTTATGATGAATTGCTCGATTTCGTTTTCCTCTTTTCCCTGAGCCTCTTCCAACTTGAAAGCCGCTATCCATGGCGAGTGTTCTGTGGGGAATTGCGTACGCGCTCTGTTCAGCACCTTTCTTGCATTTTCATAAGTTTCCAATTTAGCCAGCGCCAGCCACATATCGATATTTCCCGGCACACACTCCACGGCCTTTTTCAGCAGCTCTCTCGCCTGGTCCTCGTCTTCTTCGTACTCTATCAATTCTTTCCACAATTTAGGGTTGCTCGGCAGGTGTTCCAACGCTCTTTTCAAAATTTTTTTTCTTAGTTAAATGTCATTTTCCATGTACGCGGCTTGGGTCCAAATTTTGTAAGATTTCGGGATCTTTTAAACGGCTTGTGCCAGCAAGGCCTTAGCCTATTCTGGAGGCTCCAATCGCGCAGTTTCCAGCCAAATATCATCATGAAATTCGCAGTGTTTTAGACCCTAGTGTAAGATATTTCTTGCATTTTGAACCTTTCCGTCGAGCTCTTCGATTCTGGCAGCAGCGATCCATCCTTCCGCACTGTTCGGGTTGCTGTTAATAACTGATTTCATGATTTTTCTCACTTTGTCAAAGTCTCCGATTTCCGCTTCCGAGTTGATTTTCACTGAAGAAAGCGCAGTCAACATTCCCTTTTTGTCAACGGTTTTAATTCCCTCAACTGATCCGGACTGCTTATCGAGTTGTGAGGCGAGAATTGTTCCTCTGGCACTTCCGATATCATTTAAATTGATAAGCGGCGTGCTAGCTCCTTCAGTTACGGAGATCGTGTTCGACACGTCCATATCTCTTCGCGCGCCTTCCACAACACTGTCCGGAACCGGCGTGTACTTTTCCTTTTTAATTTTTTTTATCGAGTAATCGACTGCGTCGGGAATTGACTCCCATTCGTCGTAACTGACGGTCCCCAAATCTCTTTTCAGGTCGGAAAATTGCTGCGCTATTGAGGGCTTTTCCTTCTGAATTTTCGTCAACTCTTCCTTGATCTTTTACTGCCTTCGAACCTTTCGCCTCTCGTCCATCAATTCGTCAATATAGTGATAGACTTTGTCTGCTTCTTTGTCGTCGTCGTCGTAATCGGTTTTGCTAAATAATGACTGACTGTATCCGTCCCAATTGTCATATGAATTTTCATTCAAATTTTCTTCTGGCTCCGCCTGAGCACCGCCCTTCGATCCGATTGCTTCTCCGATATCACTTCGAGTGATAAAACCTACGGCTCCTCTTCCATATCCTGGAATATAACCTGCTGGGGGAGGACCGAAATCAGTTTTCGCATAAATAAACGGCTTTTTACTAGCTGGGGTTGCCATTTTTTTCTAATTTATTAAAAATTAAATATCTACTTAAACTATGAGATTATTGTTTATTTATTTAATTGGTTTTCTTAGTTTGTCTATCTATCTCTAATATATTAATTATAATATTAATATTTTTGAGAGTTTTGAAATATTTAATTATTTATTTCTAGACGTATTTAATAAAGTGATTAATTATTTGATTTTTAGAGTTTTCTTTTTTTTTATTAATTAAATAGTAGTGAATGTGTGTATTTATTTTTATGTGAATTCTGCATAAAAATAAAATTTTTCTTGAAAATTTATCAATCATTTAATACTATATTTACTCTTAATCTTATTAATTATTATATATTTTAACAAAATTATATATTCATTATTCAAATTTAAAGAACTATTATATTTTTTATATTTCCTTAAAACTTTAATGTTTTAAAATTTGTATATAACAAAATTCTAATAAAATTCTTTTAAGCCAATAAAATATTGTTTTTCTACAATTTTTTAAAATAAAAGTGTAATAGATATTAGAAATTTTCCCTAATTAAAATAATAGGTTATATTTTTATTTAGGATCATTTTTCTGTCTATTTATATTATTAGTGAAAAATAGATTTTTTTATTTAGATTTTGAATATTAATAATGATAATATATTGTTATTTATTTATTTCCTATGATAGAATTTAATATCTAATTCACAAAACAAAGCATTTAATATAGATTTAAAGATTATTTAAACCTATATATTTAATTATTTATAATTAAATATATATCTTTTTATTTTTAAACACTACTTTTTTTTAGGAATAATAAAGCAATCAAATGACAAATTCAAAAAATATTTCATTTTTAATTAACTTAAAAAATTTATAATAAATAAAGATGCATTCCAAAATTACAAAATCATTTAGAGTTTTAGTATTAAGTACTAAATATTATTTATAATATGCTCCTAAGGAAAAAAAAATTTCTAGGCAAAAGCATAACTTTAAAAATTATTTAATCAAATAATAAAATCTAATTTGAATTAAAGTTTAATTAATTCATAGCAAGCTGCTTTAGTAGATTATTTATATACTTTAGTCTTATTATAGTAATTTAAAATATAGTTTAGTTTAGATTTACCAACCAAATAGTTTTTTAATACTAATAAAAGTATCTATAATATATAAAATATTAAACTACTCATTGATAAAAAAAACTAACAGTTTTAGAACTAAAATTATAAAAATAAATAAATAAATATCATATTTAATACTAAATTTAATTTAATACTGTTTTAATATAGTATAACCCTTAAAAAATATATCAGTATTGATTTATCCACCCTTAATTTATTCCTTCATTTTATACCAATTAAGGAATTCTAGGCAATTTTCAAATAATGAGATAAAATGTATTCAATGAATATAAGAAAAATTATATGGTAATTAATAAAAGCACCCCCTCACCCCCCTCTTTTCCAAAAAATTATTTAATATATTTAATAAATATTTAATTTTCACTATTTTGTGAACAAAACAAAATAATTTATTAAAAAAAAGCACAAAAATAAAAAATAATATAACTAAGCCTTCAAGGTTTTTAAATGAAAAAATTGAAGTAATAAGAAGATATTTTTAAAGGGAATAATTCCTGCTCAGATTAGAATTCATAATAATCATCAGATAATAGTTATGCGACTGAATAGAAATCATTAAAAAGTTAAAAATAAAGAATAACTTTTCTAATTATTAGATTTATTTTCCATTACATTGATTGGATTACGGATCTTTATACAATTTACAATCTTTACCTTTTTTTACAAATAATATTTATTCTAAAAGCGAAAAAAACAAGAAAGTTTTTGTAATGTTAACTTTGATTTGCCTACAAATTTCTGAAAGAGTGGATTCCTATAAATTCTATGTTCGTTTATTTTAGAAACTTAAATTTCCAGTTTTAAATTTAAAAAATTGCTAAAAATACTAAAATAAATTAATTTTTATATTAATAATATTCTAAGCGGAAGGGGTTTTACTGTTTTAGTACCGTAAAACCAAATCATTTAGTAAACTAATTCTATAGAGAAATGTTATGGAACTTATATTTGAAAACCTACCATCACTAACAATAACAGTAGTATTAATATAAAATGAACTAATTGTAAGTAATTCGATAAATTGTTATGGACTAATAGGAGCATTCTTTTCATTGATGTCATGCTTTATAGTAAATATCAATATACTACTTATTTTATTACTCATACGATTTATTCTTTTTTTTAATTACTTAATTTGATTTTTGAATTCCAAGAATTCAATATTCTACGACTGATGAAGTAATAATATATTATAGATTTCATTCATATTTTCGAATGAATGAGCAGCTTTATTACAAAAGTATAAGCTTATAAATCATATTCATAACTAATTAGAGAGCTAGTTAATAAAATAAATCGTATTTTTTTTTTTTTTATTTAGACTCTATATCGTATGTATATTTATCGACTGGAAAACTCACATTATTTTATTCCCAAAGACGAAATTGAAATCAAAAAATTAAATCACAGTTGCGCATCATTTTTAACTAATCCATACACAGTAGGTGTTTTAAATATTTTTTCGAAAAAAATAGAAGATTTTCCTGAACTTTTGAAAGAAAGGGGATTTATAACTGAAAAACAAGTAAATGAAAAGAAGAAAATTTCAAATCTATAAAGAATATGGCTAGCTATTTATATTGTAATTTCAAATTTTTCTTTTTGTTTCGTTCTTGCTTTCGGAAACCTTAGCACATTTGGAACTTCCGTTTTTTAAGCTGGGTTTTATGGGTTTCTGATTATATCTCCACAATATTTTAAGCATATTTAAATAGAGATCTTATTCAAAAAGAGCTATAAAGATAAGTTACTTTTTTAATTCAATCAATATGTCGATTGCCTTTACTTTTTGTAATAGGCTGCGTAAACTGGCTATTTAGATACGATGATATACCTTTTATACCGTAAATATAAGAAAATATTGTTGAAAATTTCGTGTCCCCTTGGTTTTAAATGCTTATGCGATTGGTATATATTATATGATAATTACAATTATTTTAATATCAAAAAATAAAAATAAAACTATGTATTTATTAATTATATAGTTGGAGCAATCTAAATCTGTTGTAGTGGGATATATGGCTTATAAAAGGTCTATGTATGAAACTTAAATTTCCAATACAAAATCAGAATATGATTGGCATAACAATAAAACAGTTACATTTATGGTTTATATAGCTCTAGTTTTTTATATCTTACTTTTTATAACTTAGATTGCTTATTTTTTTAATAAATTTTATTATCATTAAAAAGATAAGTTTTTATAAAGTTATGATTAGCGATATGATTTTAATAAAAAATTAGAAGATTTATTACCGCATATTGATCACAGTGTAGTATTAAATGTAAATTTATAAAAGACTACCAGATCTGTGGACTAGTCCTTTACTTTGCAAAACACTACCTGTACTTAACTAATGCAAGGGAAAATTAAAAAAAAAAAAAAAGAAGAATAACCAGTTTGTAATATTCAAGGTCTTGAAACGAGTAAAATTTAAATAATTTGCACAATTTTAAACTTCATTAATTAAATATTAAAATTATTACAATAAGGAGTTACCCTTATGACTAATGCTGATTAGCTGGATAATAGTATATTAGATCTTTCTAATTAATCGACTTGCATTAAATAAGTGTATTCGTTTAACAATAATTCTAATACTCTCTAAGGAACCTTCATTGCTTAGCAATGAAAATAAAAATTACAGATATTTCAATTTATATAATTTTCAAATGATAATTATTTAATGATATATATTCTATATTATTATATTCAATTTTATTAAATTATATTAAAGAATTTTTCCTAAATATGTTATATATTATTTTAATTATTATAATATAATATAAAATTTGCATTACATATTTGTGTAGTAATATAATTCTGATTAATATGTATATATAATTTATATTAATATTCACTACTTTGTTTTAATGAATATCAAAGAAATTCTAAATTTAATATTCAAAATATATTTTCTAATATATGAATTTCTTGAGTGAAAACCATTAAAGAATTATAGTTATAGCAAATATACTATTACTACAGAATAAGAAGTAAATTAATAGTAATTATAATATATGAATATTTTGATTAATAAATAATCTTGAAATATAGAACTTCAACAAAATATGTTATAATGGAAATTTTCACTTAATTTAATATTATTAATATCTATTAATTTTTGATAAATAATTTATGTATATGAATCAAAAATAGTTTTAATAATCTAGATTTTTAATTACATTAATATAAAATCGCATATTCAAACAATCTTCAAATAATTTTATTTATTGCATCCCATTTATTATTTTGACTATTTAATTTTTAATAATTATATTTTTATATATAAACAGACTTAAGTAAATTATTAATAGATATAAAAAAAAAGAATATATAAATTTCAATCCTCAATATAGTCATCTCCATCTTCTTATTCATTACGATATAATTTTTCATATTTTCCCAACTAATAAGAAAAATAATTACTAAAATATTTTTGATATATTAAAAAAATGTTATATAATAAATACTATTTCTTATAAAGGACGACTGTGGTAGCAAAGACGCTATAAACTCTCTGTTATCTCTTTAGAATTCTCAGGAATGGATAGTCTAAAATTGCTTTTCGCTTGCACAAGTGACTTTATATAATCATCAGAATAATTGTAGATGCTTTTAATTAAAAATTTATCTTTGCTTTCTTCATTTAAATTTTTAAAGACAAAATGAACATGCTTTCCGAACTCCTATTTATTATAAATTTTAAAGAATTAATATAATTTTCTTTTTTTTTCATTAAGATTTATTTTTTATTACTCTGTCATTTTATAGGACTGATGCTTTGAGAAGACATTGCAAATATTTGTATCCGTTTTTGGGAATAATGAATTTTTCTCTGAATTCATTTCTATCAGGCAATGATTGCAAAATTATCATTTCTATACACTAAAAAACATAGAAATATTATATATAATTAATTAAAATAGAAAAATTCAGCAAAACAAGTTATATTTACCGAATAAGCATTCTGTACAACTTTGGTATTTTGATTTTTTTTGAAGAATACTAATTAGAAAACAAGATTGAAAATATCATTGGCATAAAAATAGGCAAATAAATCATTGGATTTCATTAAATGGAAAACGATATCTAGTCCCATCTGCAAAAAGTCATCTGTAATTTTTTCTCTTTTTAATAGTTTGATGATTTACAGAATATGCTAGCTTTTATTTGATTAAAATAAAAAATTTTAATAATATAATATTCAAATAGTCAATAATTATTTATTATTTACAGCTTGAAGAAAATATATGATGATTTTTCTAAAGACACATATAAAAGCAACCTCTGGGCGGTTAGTGCCACCTTGTAATCTGTGAGGGAAAAAAATATTTGATTTTTTATAATTTTTATTTATTAATAATTACCATTGTGTCGTGAATTTTCCAATAAATAATTAATCAACACTTCTCCTCTCTGCTAAACTAATAGATGGTTAATTTATTTTTTCTCACAAATAGCTACTAACATCGTTCCGTAAGTAATAAGATCATCGTTGCTTGCTCTCTATAAATATCTATCGCAAACAGAAAGCATTATGTCTTCTTTTACCATATGTTTTACCATGAGATCTGGAAGTAAAATGAGAAAAATAAATAAAATTATTTAATAAAATTATTTATATTGTTTATACTTTCAGCATTTTTCCAAAGCAAAAATATTAAATCTAAAGTCAATTTTTCTATTTTTTGTCATTTTTAAGATGGGGACTACATAATAATTTAAGAAGATAAATGCACAGTTGTTCTTCTTTTGGATGTTAGAAATCCTCGATTAAAGCGCTTTTGATTTTTAGCGTTTGCAATATTAAATCTCTCTAAGGAGTTATTTCTGAAAATGTTTCCCCATGAGGAATTAAAATATTATCCAAGAGACTAGGCATAATTAGTTCATTCATCTGATCAATTTCCATTTCCTTTTTAATTTATTTATTTATTTATTTATTTATTTATTTATTTATTTATTTATTTATTTATTTATTTATTTATTTATTTATTTATTTATTTAATTGTTTGTTTGTTTGTTTACGGTTCCTTTATCTATAAGGGTTCTAATTAACTTGAGAGCATGCAATTTAGTTTTAATATCAATTGAATTTCTGGATTATAAAAAATAAATCATAAATTATATTATAAAACTATCATTACCCTGCTATCTCTCCTAATCGCGTTAAAAGGTTATCTTTATACATTGATTTTTAATAGTTAAAGTTAGGTATAAGTGAATTGATACACAGCACAGAGTTGGCTACAATTCCATTGTTGTCTGAAAACATAAGTTCTTACAGCTTTAAAAGTCCTTTAACATCAGTAATTGAGTTAATAAATTGTTCCTCTTTGAACAATGAAGACAATAAAGCTAAAATCGCATAAATAATAAATAAAATATGGTTGATAAATTAAAATTTCAAATATAAATTTTTACCAAGACTCGCCACGATAACCTCAGGACTCATTTCTTGTATGCTTAATAAAAGCTCAGAGTTGATTCCGAAAGATATAATGAATGGAATCAGAGCCTTGGATGAAGCCATCATATGAAGAGCATTAAGAGCTAGCATTCTCACCCACTATTTCGTTGTCTGCTTTACACAATCTGCAAGTGATTTTAATCCATTTACATTCATTAACTCTTCACTCATGTGCTAAGAAAAGTGCATGTTTTCTAAGTCCATGAAAGACAGTATTTTAAGTCCAGAAACCTTTGTATTTTTAAATAATTTTTATGTATTTATTAGTTATCAGAGTTTATAAAATGTTACCTGCAAATTGAGATATTCTTGTTGGTCTTCGTTGTCTTTGGGAACTCTAAGACTTCGTACAATTCTTGCCCCGCAATCTAGTTCGCTTAATTCGTCTTTGTCTAACTAATAAAAATATTTAATATACCATACAAAACAATCTCTGCATTATGTATTATTATTCGCTTGTTACTCTGTGTAGATCTATTAACTCGGCAATTAAATGAATTATTGTTTCAAACATGTCATCTTATGACTGCGAAATGGAATCTTTTAAAACTCGCATTTTAATGTCTTCGGCTTCACTAAATTCTTCCCTAAGTTTTTGAGTGGTGAGCAATTTGTCAAGTAGCTATCTATTTGTTTATGGTTTGATTGGTAAAAATTTGCAAATTATATTTGTTTTTATAAGTTACAATCGGTATTCGTAATTGTTGATGTAATATTTCCAATAAACAGCCCACTCCTTTAAAGTTCTTATAAATCGGATTTTAAAGTAAGGATCTCCATCTCCCATATGTTCCGATGTTGATTTCTATGATTATACAGATCTACCTCTATGTCTTTTACTGATATTCGGCAAGGAAATCCCTGTCTTTTCTGCTGAATTGGTAAAGCTACTTACAGAAACGTTGTGATTATGGAGAGGAGTTCCTCCAAATTGAATTCCCTAACAACGAAATGAATTTTTAATTAATGTAAATTACTTATACGAAAACAATAAATTGCTATTACGGATCTGTTTAACTATTACTAGCAAAGATGTCCTCGTGAAAAAGAAACCTCTCCCGTAACTGAAATGTTTTTCTTTCTCAATCTTTTGAGTTCTTCTTCGTTGGTGGTGAATTTCAATCTAAGGGAAGATATTTCCTTTTCCCTATAAATTTCATTTTTAAATTTGAAAAACTATCAGATTTAAACATTTTGCAAATAATAATAAAAAATAACCTTTCTGTCAACATAGCCATAAGCTAAACTACTTATTGTTTATTTTTAAAGTTTTCAATTTTTATTTTGGAGACTTCTTGGTCCGATTTCTATAGGGTTTTGGCTACTTCAGAATTTAATTCTGAAATTTTTTGCATCAAGTTGGCCTTGTTGAGCTCAAATTCTTTTAGAAGTTCTACTTTTTCGCCTTATTCTAAAGAAATTCTTTCTTCCAAATTTTTATTAAAATATTCGCTTCGTTTAATTTCTGAATTGAATTAATTATTTCTTCCTTTGCCTATTCTTATTCTAATTAGGATAGGTTATGTTTTTTATGTATTTCATCTTAGAAAGCCTTATCAATTTAAAAAATAATATTTACAAAAACAAGTAAATAAAGTGATTCAATTACTTTCATTTTTTAAGAATTTTAATATATTTCAGATTTGACTTTGACTTCTATTCCCCTATAGTTTAGAAGGAATTCTTCTAGTATTTTATTTATTTGTGAATTGTTGTTCATTTCTTGTTCTTTCGCTTCTCCGATTTTTGAAAGATATTGCTCTCTTAAATGTTTGTCTTCAATAACTTCTCTGTAATATTGCTGCAAAGTGGTATATATGCTTTCTATTATTTTTTCATGATTTTGTTTAGAATATTTCTAATCCTGCAACTGTCTGTTTTTTAAAATGAGTAAATCTTCTAATTCCTTATATTTTCTCTCCAAATCATTCATTTTTTAATTTATTTCATAAGAATTTCCTGCATTTCCTTTCTATTATTTGTTTTTTGGGTAATTTATATAATGTAATAAAATTATATTATATTTCGAATGTACTTTAACCGTTTGCTACAAAGTTCCAAAACTGCCATTATTTTCATCCAAAGTTAGTTATTAATTTGACAATATTCCTGAAATTAATTTATTAGATGTTAATTCATTTTCAAACTAATCGTTTTTTTTCTGTGCATTTTCGAATACTTCTTTTATATCAGCAATCTAAATTTGTTAATAAAATAATTAAAAATTTTTTAATTTTTATAACAAAAATAATACTCTCGATTGTATTTTTTGGCATTATTAATCACTGTCTCCGTTTTCTACTTCCACTTTCTACCAAAAAGGATCCAGTAGAAAACCTTCTATTTTGCTTGATAATTTTTCGACTAACAAATTTTTATTATCTATTGCCATTCTTAGTTCCATCATAGCATAAAAATATTATTTTTTATCTTATGGTTCTTATTGAAATACCTGTATAAATAAATAGTTTTAAATTATAGATAAAAATATATATATTTATAATGTAAAAATGTATACTTTTTCCTAAATTTCTTTTTACAAAACATAGTTTTCAGTAACGAGTTGATTTCTTTCTTCTCTAAGAGAATTTAACTCTTTATTCTTTTAGATCAAAAGTTCCTTGAATTATGCATTCATTTACACTTTTTCTCCTTCTACTTTCACAAGTTTATTTTCCCTTTGTCTAATGAATAATAAATAAACAATTAAGATATAATATTCTAATCTATTCTTTACAATTAAAATTAAATTTTCAGTTTTACAAATGAATTTATTTATCAGGATCTACTAAAAGTCTTTGCAAATACTAATTTTGATTTTCAACAACCTCATATTTGGCTAAAAGGGCCTCTTTTACCTGTGCTTGAGATTCTAATTCAATTTCTAAACTAACTATTTTTTTCCTTAATTAAAATTGATCTAATAGTTAGTCTCTTTACTCTGCATTCATTTACTTTGTACTATAGGCCTGATAATATCTCTTAGAAAAAGGAACGCAATTCACAGGCAATGCTGCTAATCGGGCCATTTTACCTCCTTTTTTTACAGGAAAGTTAGATAATTTTTACTATTATTTCATCAGAGTAACCTAGTATATAATGCAAAGTTTTAATCATTGTTTTTTGAATTAAAAAAATCTTAATTTCTAACTATTTACCATATCAATCAATTCATTTACATCTTATTAGTGTTTGTTGCTTTTGTTAAAATATGAAAAATATAATTTTAATAAATAAAATAATTTAATTGATTAATTTATTTCTTTATTTTATATTATTTTTAATTTTTTCCATTATTACATATTAGGATAAACAATCTAAGAGATATTATTATACAATTCAGGAGCATTATTCGGAGTTATGTATCCCTAGGTATTTTCTCCAAAATCCTTCTTAGTTTCATCGAAACCTGGTGTATTCCAATACATTAATACTAACAAAATGTTGTTTAAAATATTATATAATCTATTGTTTGTAAATATATTAAAAATGCTAGAATTTATAATTGCTATTTTAATATTTTTATTATGGTATTAGCTTTTATTGCAATTTTTATGGGTTTTTTAGTGTAGATTTAATTTAATATTCCTGCTAACAAATATGTTGGCGAATAAAATTTTATTAATACTATTTATTTATTTTATGTGTTTCCTAACATAATATAACAAGTTTAATTTTCTAAGAATTAATAATAAAATGTTCTTTTTCCGTCTTAATTTTAAAATAAAATAAATATAATAAATAATATTTAAAAAGTATTTTGTAAAATGTTTAAAATATAATTTTATTTTTTTTTCATCGTAGAATTTATTAAAAAAATTAGTAACAAATAAAAAATATAAAAAGTCCTAACTGGGTATTGATCCCAGATCAGCGAATTGAAAGCCCGCTATACTATCCTCTGTACTATTAGGACTTTATGATAAATAATATTTTTCTATAATATCATTATAAAGGGTAAACTATAATTTTAATTATTTAAAAATTTTTATATGCTTTAATTTCAATTTAATCCAATTTGGTTAACTATGTTTGTTGTTTAGTTTGGATATGAATTATTATAAAATATTATTTAATTTTTATTATATTTTAAACTAGTTTTTTTAGGTAGATCTTCATTTTAATTTTAAATGTAAATTGCTATTTAGGGGCAAAATGTTAAACATGCAGGATATGCGGATAAAAGTCTTATACTAACAATTATAATAATACTAATTGTATATTTAATCAAATGCCAAAATATTTTAATATAGATAATTATAATTCCAAGTTATTTATCATACTATTTAATGAATTTGTTGAAGATTAAAAAATAAATGAAGATAAAAAGTTAATCATATCATTAATAATTTACAACATATATGACAAAAAAAACTATCATTATTCACTGTATTATATGTTGATATTATAATATATAAATTTATAATATAGTAAATAAATAAGTTAAAAATACAATTTTTAAATGAATATTTTAAAATTTGATAAAAATATTATTATTTTAAGAAATAATTAAAAAATTCAACAATTTGTGAAAGTCACATAAAAGAAACTATTGTGTGTGGTATGAATTTTTCATAAGATACTTATAGAATTTTATAATCTAACTTTTTATAATATTATAAATTAATCAATAAAAATTTAATTAATTCAGGTAAACTGAATTAGAAAAATAATATACTAAATTTTATGGAATATATGTATAATTAGTGATATAAATTATATATCTATATCATCATTTGATTATTTTTTTTCAACAAATTAATTATATAGTATGATATAAAAATTGAAATAAAATACAAGTTTAAATTAGCATGATAATTTAATATATTTAAAGAGTTTATAATAATTATTCTATCATAAAAAAATAATAAATATTAAAAAAAAAAAAAAAGGAGATAGAAAGTCATATTCATTTACCTATAGAATAATATAAATGTTTTTTAACAATAGATCTTAAATATAGAATAATATTTCATATTAATAATAAAAACAAAATTATTAATAAGGGAGTAAACCATATTATTTTTTCATTGTTTTCATTATTAGAATTATCTTTAGTGTAATTTTTTGGTTTTTTATTATTCTAATTTGAATTATTATTATTGTTGTTATTTTGGGTACTTTTAACCTCAATTAACCCATATTTAACTTTACATTTAATAGAACAAGAAATTGAATCCTTTAAAGATTAACTATTTGTTGATTTTTTGATTGCTAGCAAGCACTAATATGTTGTTTAATTTATTGCTTTAATGTCATCTTTATCATATTATATTTTGTTCATACAATACACTTTTCCATCATAAAAAGTACATCTAAATTTATTATATTTATTTGAACTTTAAACACACCAACTATCAATCAAGCTTTTACAAGTTTAGGGCTAGCCATATTTGTTTTATTTTGTTTATGTTCCTTTTTTAGGGACAAAAGGTGCATATTTTAGTAATTATTAATATTTTTTACAATTAGTATCAGTTGATTTATTAACCATATATTAAGTTAGTTTATCACATCCATTATTACATTAAGAATCACAGTTTTTTTCACATGTAGCATATTATTAGATGTCATCCTATTAATCTAGAAGTCTTTTTGAATTATATTGGTAATTATAGATTTGAGCACTTATTAACTAAAGTAGCAATAAGAAGATAATAGGTTTCATGGGCATTTATTTTTAAATATAAATTATTTTTTTGGATTTTTTTTTTTGAAATTTTTTTGAATTTTTTGATATTTTTAATTTTTTTTTTTTACTAATGTGTTTTAATTAATAATCGTTTATAAACCTTATTTACTTAATATTTTTATTGATTAAATCATTATAATTTAAAAATAGTTATTATAGGTGATTTTATATGTATATATTATATTTTTATTCCTTTTAACTATCTAATCAAATATAATAGCTTGTAAATTATAAATATGTATAATGTTACTGTTCCATCTTTGAAAAATTCTAAATAATAAAAATATTTACATATAAATTGAATAACAACTTATAGTTTTTATTGATTAAATAACAGTTATTTAAAAATATTTACTTTTAACTATCCAATAAAATAGTTGGTAAATTTTAAGTTAGGAGACATATTATATTTAACTTTTCAAAAATTCTAAATACTCCAGAAATTTATATATCATTTAGAATATAAACGAATAGCTTTTATTGATTAAATCATTATAATTTAAAAATAGTTTATATCTGTATGATAAATAATAATTTTATTATATTCCTTTAAACTATCAAATAATAAAGTTTGTAAATTTTAACTTTGGAGATATATAAAAATTAACTTTTACATCTTTGAAAATTTCTATATACTCCAAGTATTTACATATCAATTAGAATATATTCTTATTTAATGTTTATTTCCTTCCTAAAATTTCAGAAAGAATGGAGATTTTATTAAATTTAATAAAATATTATAAATTACTGAAATATAAATGGTATTAACTAATGATATATATTTTAATTATACTAGCATTCTAAGCAATTATAATTATTTTAAATTTACTTTGTAGTTATTTATCTTTATTGGATAAAACTCTACTTAATAAGGCTATTTAATAACTATATAAATGAAATTTGATCATAAAAATTAAAATCAACAAATTAATTTTATTAAATTTAGTTATTATACTTTTTCTTTTGATATTAATTCTTTGTTGAAATTTTCAATTAGTTAAATATTATTATTTCAACAAAAAAATTTTCAAACTATGTTATAATAATAATTAATAAATTATATCAATTTGTTAATGCTAGTTAATTATTTTCAATAATTGAGTCAATTTTTCAAAAAGTGATTCAATTATTTAATTTTTAATTTAATGACAAACCTCTTATATAATACACTAAATCAAATACTATATATTCATTTAAAAAGTTAGCTTAAATTCTCAAAAATAAATAACTAAGATATGTAATTTCACAAAATTTCAAATTTTCATAAAAATGGTGCTAAATTTGAAATAAAATAATTTGAAAATTTTTTCCTAAATTGCCTATAATATTTTAAAGCATTTATTTATATCACATCCATCCCATTTATTATTATAAAATTAAGTAGTTTATTGTGGTATATTAAACTTTTAATTTATAATATAATAATAAATATTATTTTCTTCTCAAAAAATTTTCAACTTCTAAATTTTAATTAAAATTATGAATCTAATTAAAATTCAAAGTAACTTTTTAATTCCTTATCTATTTCTGGTTATTTATGAGTCGTTGTAAAATGAACCATTTCACATATATTCCATGAAAATGCCATATATTTAGTTGAACTTATTTCATTTTCTTTTTAGAAACTATTTTGCTCTGATAATGCATATTGTTGATCATAGCAGCTGTTAAACATATTTCACTGCGATAATACGTTAGAAACAAGAAAAAAGGAACTAAAAATTAATAAATCTTATCCATAACCTAAGTCTAAAACCCTTATGATTTTGTAGTCCACAATCAGTAAATAAAACAAAATCAACAAAATAAGTTTATAAAAGCTAACCCAAAGCAAATGAAATTTACATTTAATATCTTTACAATATTCATTGCCAACCAAAAAGAAAGTGTTTTTCTAAAATAAGAAAAAAAATTGAATGCAACTTAAAAATGTTTAAGAATAACAATGTGCTAACAATACAAAATTTTCTGTTTAATAATATGTTATTAAGTGATCCGGAATAAACATAATTCTGAAAATTTAAAGCCAATGTTATACAATAAAACAAAATTTTTATATATTTATCAATTAAAAAATCTATCTCAAAAATGGATTACACCAAGGTTCAACATTAAGTTCTGCACTTTTTAATATTTACATGGAAGAAGCTATAACTTAACTCAAAAACTAATTTAAAAGAGAGTTTTGGTACAAATTATATGCTGATTAAATGGGTGTAATTATCAAACATAGATACCTAAAATAATTTACCAAAATGATACTGAAAATATTCTAAGATTAAGATTTAATATTTAACTCCAAAAAAAGTGCCATTATTAATATCAAACATCATCAAAAATTTCATGAAGCTGAAGACATTCTTAATATCCCGTATTAACAAGATTATATATTCTTAGGAGTTACAATTGGTGGTTATGGTAAATTAAAATAGCACTTAAATTTTATAAAATCGAGGGAAACCTATCTAAGAATAAAACTTTTTCATTTATGTTAAACTCTTAACTGAGAAAATAAACATTTAATATGGAATGCATATATTAGACCCGATTTTATCTAATTAAGTCCTATAAATACATAATCTAAAAGTATTAATCATTCAAAAAATTATAAATGCTCCCGTAAAACACTCCAAATGATATCCTTTTTGCAATTTTCGAAAATACTTAATGGACTTCTTAATATTTAGAAACAAAAAATAAGCTTAAAATTAATTATAGATTCACACAAATTTTCTAAAATTTGAAAGAAACATACAAATAAGAACTAGTTAATATTAAACTAATTCCAAATAATTTCCATTCTCTTTTCCACTACTCCAAATATGTTTGTTCTTGTTGCAATAAACATCTACACTTTAACACAATAATCCAGCACACATTTTAATAAATTATAGTTATAAATAATATATATTTAGATTTTAATGCTTTAACTTAAAAAGATAGAATATTTTTCAATTTTAAATTTATTAAAATTTGCAAGTTTTTTTTATGTTTTTACAATATAAATATAAGGACCTATGGAGCAGAGGGAAATCAGTAAAAATTTATTAATTATTAAAATGTAAAACAAATCAGGATGAAACTATAACTAAACTTATTGATTATAAAAAAATTTGACATACTATTTATATTTTTAATATTTATTTAATGTAAATAATATTAAATAATTATTATTAGTATTATAATATTAATATGAAATATATATTTATAAAAATATATATTTAAAAGTTGAAAAAAGAAAAATTTCATCAATCTAATATATTTATTTACTAAAATTTATATTAAGTGTTTTTTCCCTCAAAAATCGTAATCACTATGTTTGTGATTATAAACTCTTATAATAGTGATTATGATTATCAATTTAGTGATTATGAAATCACAAATTTAATGATTATTAAATATTATTAATCAAATACAATATATATAAACAACAAAAACAAATAAAAATATTTAGATTTTGATTTTTTCTTAATGATATTATAAACATAGAGCCTCATCTTGCAGTTAAATTAATAGCAGAGCAATTTCTTCAATATTTATAAAATTAGCTATAACAGTTAAGAGAGGATATCAACAAATGAATTCACTGACTTCTTTTAAGAATATGATTAAAAATCAGGGCAATTGACAATTAAAATAACATTGAATATCTTATTATAATGCAATTCTTTTAAATTTATGAATATATATTTCATATATAAAAAGTTATTTTAGATATATGCCTGTGTTTTTTCCCCCGTAATCCAAACTATTAATTATTTTATTATTATAATTTTGGTTTACATAAATGATTTCCCTAATTTACCTCATCTTTACTCGTAGTTATAATAAACAAAAAAAATATAAAAGTGATTGATTAAAATAATTGTATATTTTCATGTGTTATTGAATGACTTTATAAGACACTTAATAGACATGGAGACAATATATTCTACTATCATACGATTTAACTTTAGAAAAGATATAGTTTTTTGTAAATATTGAAATCATTTATAAATCGAAAATTTTATTTTATTTCAATAAACATCAATCTAAGACTATTATAATAGCAACAAGAGTTTGTAAATTGAATTTTCATAAGATAATTTAACATTCCAATAATTATATGATCTGGATGAAATTTAATTAGAAAAAATATCCTGCTACATCTTCATTCATAGTAAATAAAAAGAGGATTATAAAGTTATTTAGAAATTTATTTTAAATTAACTCACCTTTATTTTACTAATTAAATGTCTTTGGTAAGTATAAAAAGCATTTGCCAGTTCCCATACCTTTCTTTTGTATTTCATTTTCATCGATGTCGTGGCGTACATTTCTGAAATAAAAAACATCATTATATAAGCAAAATCGCCATGGATATTAGTATTAGGACATATGATAAAGCAAGTAAATAAATATTAGGTAAGGCATGAAAAAGACAGGAGGATCTGATATTAAATTTATTTTAGAGTTTACAGAAAATTATTTTTTACAAAAGCATTTGAAAAACAAACAAACAAACTTAACTTCTATATTTAAACTGCTAATATTTTGATTTTAATAATATTTAATATTTTAATTTTAAAGGCGAGTGATTATGATATAGTTTATTTAGTGAATATGAAAAATTTCCTTAGTGAATATAAACTTTACAATGTCAGCGATTATAATCACTACTCAAAATCAAATTAATTTGATATAAAGAGATATTTACATATATATAAATAAATAAAAACTAAACATTTTTAAATATTATAGTATATTAAAAATAAATATTTATTGTTAATATATATAACCTATATTAAAACAGTAAATATTTTTATATCATAAAACTTATATAAGTTATCAATAACTCGCTATATTTTTTTTATAATCAATAAGGTTAGTTATAGTCACTTAGATGATATAATATTCTCTTGTTCAAAGAAAGAGAAGAAAAAGCATAGAATATTTGGGATAAGCAAAATCGGTAAAAAAATAAAATTAAAAAGTAATCTTCATAACTTGAGGATATGAGTGAGTGTTAAGTATTTTTGTTGTTGTTTTCAATTCAAAAATATGAAAACATCGATTAAAATGATTATACGAAAAAATACAAAATCTTTTCTTAATTTGTTATGATTGAATACAACAAAGAATTTAATATCCAAACCTCTTAAATAAACCTTGAAACCCCAAATATTTACCAATTCTAAAAATTAAGATAATAAATAAAAAATATAAAAAGTCCTAACTGGGTATTGATCCCAGATCAGATCAGCGAATTGAAGGCTCGCTATACTAACCACTGTACTATTAGGACTTTATGATAAAAAATATTTTTCTATAAAGTCATTATAAAGGGTAAACTATAATTTTAATAATTTAAAAATTTTTATTGTTATAATTTCAATTTAATCCAATTTGATTAACTATGTTTTTTGTTTATTTTGGATATGAGTTATTATAAAATATTATTTAATTTTTATTATATTTTAACCTAGTTTTTTAGGTAGATCTGAATTTTAATTTTAAATGTAAATTGCTTTTTAGGGGCAAAATTTAAATTTAAGTATAAATAATGATGTAGAAATAATTTACTATTTATGGAATTTTTTTTTTGTTAATCATATGTATTAGAATTTATTGATATAAGATAGATAATAAATCAAAAATAAAAATCCATGTTATTTTTAAAATTTAAATATAAGAACTAAAAATTCTATACTTAAATATTAAATTTCAGACATTAAATTAATTTATTATGTGACAGATAGCAATTTAGGATAGAATCATTTTGTAATATTTATATTTTTATATAACATGGTATTATTTTGAATTCCGACTTTGCTATATATTAGAAGAATTTTCTGACTTTGATAGCATCTCTTTAGAACTTAAATTTTAGTTATAGGATGACGAAAGTATAAATTATTTTTAATTCATTAAAATCAAAATCAAAAATAAAAAAAAAAAGAAAATAAAAAAAGTTGATAATATTAAAATAAAATAAGAATTTGAATAAATGAGTGAAATAACTGAAGATAATTTATAAAGTTCGCTTATAATTCCAGAATTTTAGCAAACCTAAATTCTATTATAAAGCCGTTTAAAAAATTCATCTATTTAGACAATTTTGCTAGCATCTTTAGTTCTCCTTATAATCATTTTAATGAGTAAATATTTGTATAAACTTGTTTTTGATTTAATAAATTAAATATTTTTAGTCTTGGTTGAATTAATTACTGTTATATCTTTGCTTGTATTTATAATGTTTATTATGTTATTTATTGTAAATATGGGAACATTTATACTACTTATTATTAAAACATAAACTATGAAAAAATTTAAAAAAATCACGGTATTTAACTAGATAAATTTCGTAATAACTGTTACTATGAGTAAATATTTTAAAAAATTTTTAAATAAATATTAATTTTTAATCATTTTGAATTTATCTTTAATAATATTAGTAATATTTGGATTGATGACTTTCATGCTTTGGGCTGTAAGTTAGAATAATCGTGTAGAAAAAAATAATTAGTCTAATTAAACCATTTTAAATTAATATTTTATCAAGAGTATATTGTTATCATTAGAAGTACAAAATGAATCATTTTAAGATTTATCAATTGTTTCGCTTTTTATAACTGTATATAGTATTTGTAGTTTAATTTCTTCAAAATATCTAAAAAAAACATTAATATAGTGTACAAGCTTCATTAAATTGAATAATCTAACTGAAATATGATATAAAATTTAAAATACAAATACAAATTACCTAAATTAAGTATTAAATTATATTTTTAAATATTCATAGCAAAAGATCAAATTTTTAAATACTTCAAATTAAAATTCCTTTTTATATAAAATTTTCTTTAATTATGAATTTAGATTTTATAAATTTAAATTAGAATCATTGAATTTATACATAGATTAATCAAATATATTTCCAAATTGTCTTTAATATTTTTATTACAAAAGCCAATAATTCCACGCAGTGCAAAAAAATTTAAGTAGCTTAATGATAAGCACATAGTTTAAATTTTCAAAAAAATTAAAAATATTATTTTCATCATTTGTACAAAAATTACATAATAAAATTTTATGTATTTTTAAATATTTTATAATTTAATATTCTGATTACAGAAAATCACTCATAATATAATATTAATTATTATATAAAATAAATATTAATATTTTAATTCTGGGATGATTATACTTAGGTTTCGTTTTTCACTATAATAATTTAGATAATAAGAATTTTATATGACTTAGAAATAGGAATTAAACTAAATTGAATAATATTATTTTTCATTTGAGATTCTGAGTTGGGCTTTTAATAATTTTGATTATAATATTAACATAAAGGAAGGAATATATATAATAAATTACTAAAATACAACATGGAAGACATCAGAATTATTACAACTTTTATTGTCAGGAGAGTTTTTGCAATTTTATTTTTCTCCAAATTTCACTTAACTGTTCTTTTTATTTATTTTAAATTTTATTAATATTAGCATTAATTTTGTATATCTAATTTTACCATTCAGATAATTAAATTAGGTCTTATAATTTATTTGTTACTTTCAAGTTCTGGTATTGTGTCATGGCAAAAATAGTGAAAAATCTCTTCTAGTATATAATTTTTATTACTTCTAAATTAAACGATTTTATAACTTTATTTATTATAACAGTTATCATTTGATATTATAATATCCTTATTTTTTATATGATTCTTTAAAATTAGAGCTATTAGTTATCTCTTTATTGGTGTTGCTGTTGTCATAAATATTTGGTTTTCTTAATTTGCGTTGAAAGGCTTTGCCTAATTCTCAATTTCACTAAAATAAATCAACTTTAGTGGCAACTTATTCATAGTAAGTGTGTAGTCTTAGGTCTTCTTCATTTTTCTATATTTTCTTTTGAATTTACTAATGATTACTAAATTAAATATGGTAGCAAATCACAATTAACAAATGAGTAACAAAACTACAACCATAAATGATTAATTCAAGTATTTAAAAGACTCTGAAAGAATATTTATTAGCATAGATTAAGTTTAGAATAATATTTTCAAATTGCAAATCAGTCAAAACATGTTCTTCTTATTGTTCAAATAAATGTAGAGTTAAACATGCAGGATATAAGGATAAAAGTTCATATAATAACAACAAAAATAATACTAATTACAATTCATATATTTAAAAACCAAATGATTCTAATATAGATAATTCTAATTCCAAGTTATTTATCATACTATTTAATTAAATTGTTGAAAATTAATAAATTAAATGAAGATAAAAAGTAATTCATATCATTAATTATTTACAATAGCTATGATAAAAAATTATCAATATTCACTGGTAGCATAATATATAAATTGATAAAATAGTAAATAAATAAAAAATACAATTTTTAAACAAGTATTATAAAATTTGATTAAATCATTATTATTTTATGGAATAATTAAAGAATTCAACAATCTGTGAAAGTCAAACAAAATAAATTATTATGTTAAGAATTTTTCAAAAGAAACATATAGAATTTTATAATCTAACTTTTTATAAAAGTATAAATTAATCTATAATAATTAATTAATTCCATAAAAATTGAGGTAAATTGAATTAGAAGAAAAATTTTTAGTTAAATTTTATGGAAATATATGTATAACTAATGTTATGAATTATATTTTTATCTTCATTCAATAATTTTTCTTCAACAAATTAATTACATAGTATGATATATAAATTGAAATGATATACAAGTATAAATTGGCATAATAATTTAATATATTAAATAATTAATACGAAATATTTTATCATGAAAAATAGTAAATATTAAACCAAAAAATAAAGATAAAAGAGTATTATTCATTATCAAATAAAATAATATAAATGCTTTCAAATAAATTTATATATTCATAATAGTATATTTTTCATATTAATAATAAAAACAAAATTATTAATAAGGGAGTTAACAATTTTATTTTTGAGGTGTTTCCATCATTAGAATTATCTATAGTATCATCTTTTGGTTGTTTACTATTTTAATTTGAATTATTATTATTGTTATTTTGAGTACTTTTACCCTCAATTATTCCATATTTAATTCTACATTTAATAGAGCAAGAAATTTAATCTTTTAAATATTAATTATAAGTTGATTTCTGAACTACTAACATACACTTATATATTGTTTCATTCATTGCTTTAGCGTCATCTTAATCGTATTATATTTCGTTCATACAATATACATATCCATTTTTAAAAGAACACCTAAATTTATTGTATTAATCTGAACTTTAGACACACCAACTATCAATTAAGCCTTGACAAGCTTAGGGTTAGCCAAATGGATTTTATTATGTTTATGTTCCTTTTTTAGGTATAAAAGGCACATATTTTAAATACTATTAATACTTTTTACAATTTATATCTGTTGATTTTAAAGATATATCATAAAATAGTTTATCACACCCATTGCAATATGAATTACAGTTTTTTTCACATGTAGCATATTATTAGATATCAGTTTATTATTAAAGAAATCTTTTAGAATCATATTGGTAATTATAGACTTGAGCACTCATTAGCCAAAGCAACAATATGAAGATAATAACTTTCATAGGTATTTATTTTTTTATTTTTGATATTTTTTTTTTTTACTAATATATAATATTTAATAGTCGTGTATATACCTTATCAACATATAGCAATATTGATTAAATCACTATAATTTAAAAATAGTTAATATTTATTTGATTATTTATATAAATTATCTTATTCCTTTTAACTATTAAATATAATAGGTTGCAAATTTTAACTTTGGAGATATATATATATATTTACTTTTCTATCTTTGAAAATTTTTAGATATTCTAAATATTTATATATTAAAAGTATATATACATATAACTTTTTATTGATTAGGTCATTATATTTTAAAATTAGTTTAATTTTTAAATGATTATATATATATATTGTCTTATTCCTTTTAACTATATAGTAGTTTATAAATTTTTACCTTGGAGATATGTAAAATATTACTTTTCCATCTTTGAAAAACTCTAAATACTCCAAATATTTATTATCAATCAGAATATAAACGAATAGCTTTTATTGATTAATCATTATAATTTTAAAAAATAGTTAATTTCAATCTGATTAATTAACTATCAAATAAAATAGTTTGTAAATTTTAACTTTAGAGATATAAATAATATTACTTTTCCATCTTTGAAAAATTCTAAATAGTACAAATATTTATATATCAATTAGAATATAAAATATCCTACCTAAAATTTCGTAAAGAAAAGTTATTTTATTAAATTAAATAATAATATTGTCATTTCAACAATAAAATTTTCAAACATTGTTATAATAATAATTAATAAATTATATTCATTTTTTAAGGTTGCTTAATTTTTTTCAATTATTGAGTTAATTTTTCAAAAAGTGATTCAATTATTTAAATTTTCATTTAATGATATTCCTCTTATATAATACACCAAAATCAAATACTATATAATCATTTAAATAATTAGCTTAAATTCTCAGAAATAAATAGTTAAGATATGTAATTTCACAAAATTTAAAATTTTTATAAAAAAGACGCAAAATTTTAAATTAAATAATTATTCCTATAACTAAACCTATTGATTATAAAAAAAATTTGACATACTATTTATATTATTAATATATATTTAATGTAAATAATATTAAATAATTATTATTAGTATTATAAAATTAATATGAAATGTATATTTATAAAAATATATATTTAAAAGTTGAAAAAAGTAAAAATTTAATCAATCTAATATTGTCATTTCAACAAAAAATTTTCAAACTATGTTATAATAATAATAATAAATTATATCAATTTGTTAATGTTGCTTAATTATTTTCAATAATTGAGTCTATTTTTCAAAGAGTGATTCAATTATTTAATTTTTAATTTAATGATAAACCTCTTATATAATACACTAAATCAAATACTATATAACCATTAAAAAGTTAGCTTAAATTCTCAAAAATAAATAACTAAAATATATAATATCACAAAATTTCAAATTTTTCATAAAAACGGCTCTAAATTTGAAATAAAATAATTTAAAATTTTTTTTCTTAAATTGCCTATATATTTATTTACTAAAGTTTATATTAAGTGTTTTTTCCCTCAAAAATCGTAATCACTATGTTTGTGATTATAAACTCTTATAATAATGATTTTGATTATTCACTTAGTGAATATGAAATCATAAAAATAATGATTATGATATCACAAATTTAATGATTATTAAATATTTTTAATCAAATATTGCATACCAATTGCTGTTGGGCAACCGAAGTATTCCCGAACCAATTACTTTACTTTGGGAGTTGTAATCCACTGTGTTGATATACCTCTTACAGTTTGGGTAACAATGGGGAAATTTTATCTTCCGTAGGCTCTTCCTGTAGCAAGGATTTATGAAGTATTGGTACATGCTTCTTGAAAATCCAAGAATGTGAGTTGATTCATGCGCTATGGTTTCAAAGTTATTTTCAAATTCATCGCCTTTTCCAACGTACTTGGTTAAAAAAGTGTATTTATAGATTAATATAATTTTATTTAAGAGAAAAGTTTATTATATTATTACTTTAATAGAAAAATGAGCTAAATTTATAGCAAACACTCCAAACACAGGTCTTCCGTCTCCATACTAAATAAAATAAACATTTAAATATAAAAGTTATCAATGTTCTTCCTCTAAATATTTTTATAGTTTTAATATTATTAATTATGAAAAAAAATATATTTATACCCTTCATTGTTCTCTTCTGTATCAGTAAATCCTAACTCTATGTCTAATTCGTCTTATAAACATTTATGGGTCTTTTAGAAAGACAGTCTAAAAGCTAGTAAAATACAGATAGTAATGAATATATATGTTTTTCTCATTTTCAAATACTTTTTTAATTTATTTAAATTTTTAATTTTTTTATTTTTACAAATTTTATGAGAAAATATATCCATTTATTTGTTTTATATTTATTCATGAATTAAATTTAATAGGAGAAAAAATAATATTGATATTATATAACGATTTAATAAAAACTAATTTAATAATTTCTAATATTTTAACATTAAAGTTTTATATCTTTATGTAATATTTTAAATTAAAAAATTTTTAAAAAACTATAATTTTTTGAAGAATTGATTTTAAAAAACTTTCAAATTTTTATATATCCAATATTTTTAAAAATATTATTATACATTACTTCTTTATTATAAAAAATTCATTTGGAATCATATATTTTATCTATTTTTATCTTAGAATCCTAAAAAGTCAATCTCATATACAATTTATATTATGATTTCAAATATTTCTACATTTTTTTTGAAAAATTTTTTTAGATATTAAGAAAACGTAAGTTTATATTTAAGATAATGATTATTTTTCTAATTTATCATACAAACATTTAATCATAATTAAATTCCTCAAAAAAAGTACTAGAAATGTGAATTAATCAAAAAAATTAATTAAAGATATTAATTAATTAAATTATTAAAATTAAAGTATTTATACATTATATTTTAAATTTTTTATTTAATTTTATTTTAAATTTTATACTTATAAAAAGATATATACGAATTATTTAATCTAAATATATAAAATTTCCATAAAATTTAATTATTTTATAGGATTCTAAATAAACTATACCTGAATTGGTATTATGTTTATTGGTATATAATTAATTTAAATCTTCTATAGAACTTTTTAAATTATTGCTTTATCCTCTAAATTATGATGATATTTGATTTTCCTTAAATTAATCAAATTACTAAAATAAATTAATTCATCTTGTTAGGTTTAGAATAATATATATTTTGTGATAACAATTCTCCTAAACATTAATTTATTATTAATTATTATATTTTTCAACCATAATATCCATACTTTATTAATATGATTGAAATTAAAAGTAATTAAAACAATATTGAAGATGAATAAGTATTTTATTCTAATACTTCTATTAAATGAGTAATGTTAGTAGAATTTATATAAATAGTATTTCCAAGATTTTTGAATGAAATTAAGGATTTAATAAACATATAATTTCTAAAAATTATGATATACTTTTATGAAATATTATAGGTTTATGGATTTATTATTCTTAATGAGCTCGCTTAAATTTATGACATAGGATGTAATGTTTAATTATTATGGAACACTTTTATAAATTCTAAATTTAAATTTATTTAATTATAATGACTATATTATAATATTTATTTTAGAAATTTTTTTATTTTAATAAATGTTAATCATTAAGAATTAGTTAATGTATATTAGAAGTTTCATAGTATTAATTTTAACATTCTTTTTATTAGAAGTAGAAATAAATACACCATATTCTTATATACAGATAATAATTATCTAATGGATAATATTTTAAACTATTATATAAGATATTATAGCAATTTAAAATAGTTCAATAATCTGTCAGTAAGCTAAATTAGTTTGCAATCAAATTAAATGGAATTAACTTAATTGAAAAACATAAAATTTTTTTAAATATATTGTGATGTGAAACATGTTTATATTTTCCAGAAAAGCTACACACCAAAAATTGAATGCTTCAATATCTTTTAAATCCTAAAAGAAAAAAAACTAAGATTTATTAACTAAGTTTATATTATTTTGTTTGAATAATCACAACATGAATAGAAATATTTAAAAAATATATAATTAGAAATTTATAAATAATAAGGAAATCATCATTTATTTGAAAATATTAGATAATTTTAATAACTCTATTATAAATATAAAGCATTTTATCCATAATATTTTTTATATAGTATAACTAAAACAATATAATCTTATATAATCAATAATAATTATAATTTTTCAAATGAGTGAAACTACAACTAATAAGCAAAGGATAGCAGAGACAGCTAAACTTTAAGCAACACTGGTAGTATTAGAAGAGTCGGTGGCCTATTCAGAAGGAGAGGAAGAGTTTTCTTATACAGAGAAGCTGACAGACTAGGTCATATCTTTGTATTATTATTAATCAGCCAGGGCTCTTCTTCCTCCAGCAGGTTAAACAGGAACTAATTTCCCAGTCAATAACATAGTGATGTTATCTCTTACCCATTAGGCTTTGAAAGATAATTGTAGTTTTCCTCCGGGAGCAGATTCTTTAATGACTGGAGTCAAAGGGATATAGTCGAGTTCAGGAGTTACCAAAACGGCTTTTACCAATTCAACATTGTAGTTGGATTGCAAGAAAACGTCGTCTAATTAGAGTTGGATATACATTACATCCCCTAATTTGTAAATTGCGTTTTTTCTGTCTTCAGTGTAGGTCTTGTCTAATTTAACAAAAGCAGAAGAGGTAGGAGTGATGGGTTCTGCAGAAATTTAGTGATCTTTTTGTAAAGCTTCAACAGTCAAATCTAGAGAAGTGTTGGTGATCTTGTCAATTTTGATAGTGACATTGATGTTGAAAGTGGTCTATAATTATCCAGCTAATATGAGGTCGTAGGTGAAAGCACAGTTGTAGATGTGAGAATTTTGATCGGAAGATTGAATGCAGAGAGTGTTTAAATCGGTTTTCAAATTTTGAATGTAAATTACTTGAGACTGGATTGGAAAGAAGAAACAGCGTTTTTATTTTTATCATTTAGCTTGTCTTCAAAGCAATCTTAAGTGAGTTCATTGTTTTTCATGTCTACTTAAATATTGAATCCTTGATCATTATTTGTGATTTTGGAAAGTAAACTGGTGTTTTTCAAATTAGAACTCTGATCAAGACATTTTTATTCTTTGCATTGTCCATTTAAGAATACATGGTTTTCACATTTTAAGCATTGGTCATAGGTTTCACATCCAGGAGCAGCAAAACAAAATGCAATTAAAATAGCGCAAGCTAATACTAAATAAGAGAATTTCATGGAGAAATGATTTTTTGTTAAATGTTTTTATATTTTTAATTTTTTTGAATTATTTTTATTTTTTTTTTTTTTTTGGACTTCATTCGCAGTTGATATACATTCATAAATCTTACTTTTGAACTAACGATATTTTGAATTTTATTTGGTTATCCGTTTTAATTAAAATGTTTAAATAAAGCATTTTTTTATTAATGATTAATAAATTTTCAAGGACTTAGAATTAATTAAAATTGAAATAATTTTTGTTGTTTTAAATATAATAATTAATTTGTCTAAACTATATAAAATGCTTTAATAATCTAATTTCATAAAAAATAATTTCCCTTGAAAAATAAGTAATTCCTATATTATATCCATGAGTATGTATCATCTCTAATGATAAATATATACATACGAAAAGTAAAATATATTTCTTAATATTAATACATACAATAAATATAATAAATATATTTTAAATGATATAATTTTAATATAATATATATTTTTATTTTCTAATATATTTAAAAAAATAAACTAACGAAAATAATTATATTTTAATTTTCATTAATATACTTCTTATGGGGAAAAAATATAAATAACATTTACGTTAACTTATAATTAAATTAATTATATATACTCCAATAAAACTAAAATTTAATTAAATATAAAAAAAAAAAAAAATATCTAATAATATAAACAAAATAAAAACATTTAATAAAAAATCATTTCTCCATGAAATTCTCTAATTTAATATTAGCTTGCGCTATTTTAATTGCATTTTGTTTTGCTGCTCCTGGATGTGAAACCTATGACCAATGCTTAAAATGTGAAAACCATGTATTCTTAAATGGACAATGCAAAGAATAAAAATGTCTTGATCAGAGTTCTAATTTGAAAAACACCAGTTTACTTTCCAAAATCACAAATAATGACCAAGGATTCAATATTTAAGTAGACATGAAAAACAATGAACTCACTTAAGATTGCTTTGAAGACAAGCTAACTGATAAAAATAAAAACGCTGTTTCTTCTTTCCAATCCAGTCTCAAGTAATTTTCATTCTAAATTTTGAAAACTGATTTAAACACTCTCTGCATTCAATCTTCCGATCAAAATTCTCACATCTACAACTGTGCTTTCACCTACGACCTCATATTAGCTGGATAATTATAGACCACTTTCAACATCAATGTCACTATCAAAATTGACAAGATCACCAACACTTCTCTAGATTTGACTGTTGAAGCTTTACAAAAAGATCACTAAATTTCTGCAGAACCCATCACTCCTACCTCTTCTGCTGTTGTTAAATTAGACAAGACCTACACTGAAGACAGAAAAAACGCAATTTACAAATTAGGGGATGTAATGTATATCCAACTCTAATTAGACGACGTTTTCTTGCAATCCAACTACAATGTTGAATTGGTAAAAGCCGTTTTGGTAACTCCTGAACTCGACTATATCCCTTTGACTCCAGTCATTAAAGAATCTGCTCCCGGAGGAAAACTACAATTATCTTTCAAAGCCTAATGGGTAAGAGATAACATCACTATGTTATTGACTGGGAAATTAGTTCCTGTTTAACCTGCTGGAGGAAGAAGAGCCCTGGCTGATTAATAATAATACAAAGATATGACCTAGTCTGTCAGCTTCTCTGTATAAGAAAACTCTTCCTCTCCTTCTGAATAGGCCACCGACTCTTCTAATACTACCAGTGTTGCTTAAAGTTTAGCTGTCTCTGCTATCCTTTGCTTATTAGTTGTAGTTTCACTCATTTGAAAATGATAGATATATAAACTATATAAATAAATTATAATTATATTAAAAAAATTATATTAGGGCCTACAATTTATAATATACATTAAATTTTATGATTAGTTTTATTCTCATTATAGATGTTAACATTATTAATAAATCAACTTTTAATTAACATATGTTTAGTAATATTAAACTTGAGATTATTATTTAGTTTAATGATACTATTTAATTATAAAAAATTTATAAAATCGAATAATAATAGTTTTATAGAAAAAATTATTTATTTTAATAGAATTTAAGCTTAATTTTAAATTAATGTTTTTATATTTGTTACATTTTTTCTATAATTGTTTTATACTGCAGAATTTATAAAATGAAAAAGTATAACATATTTTTCTTAATTTTTTAAGTAAATGAAAGATATTTTATTAGTTTTTAAAGAAAATTTATCATATTAGCCTGCTCCAACATTTTTTCCAATGCAAAGTCTCCTTTTTATAATATAATAAATATTTAAAAACAAATTAAATTTTGTTTTTGCCAGATTCTAAAAATTTATCAAGAAAAATTATAAATAAAATGAAAATTCTTTTATATTAAAAGTAATTGCTTTAATTTGATATTAACATAACAACATAACATGTACCATATCAATGAAAATATACCATACTTTATTATTATATAATATTAAATGAAACTATATTACTATTATAATTAATTAATGAATAAAAGTAAATCAATTATTTATTAAAGATTATATATAATCATTTAATTTATATATTATTCTAGTATTGATTTCTTTTGCTTTTTTTCATGGATAATTCTAATTTAAAACATTTGTCATTCGGAATATAAATTCCTCTTTATTAAAATTTGTGTGCTGGATAATAGTGTTAAAGTAAATGTTTATTGCAACAAGAACAAACATATTTGGAGTAGTGGAAAATAGAATGGAAGTTATTTGGAATTAGTTTAATATTAACTAGTTCTTATTTGTCTGTTTCTTCAAAATTTTAGAAAATTTGTGTGAATCTATAAATAATTTTCAACTTATTTTTTGTTTCTAAATATTAAGATGTCCATTAAGTATTTTCGAAAATTTCAAAAAGGATATCATTTGGAGTATTTTACTGTAGCATTTAAAATTTTTTGTAAGATTATCTCCAAATAGTATGGAATTAATTTCTAATACTCTTACATTATGTATTTATAATAGGACTTAAGTAGATAAAATAGGGTCTGATATATGCATTCCATATTAAATGTTTATTTTCCCAGTTAAGAGTTTAACATACATGAAAAAGTTTTTTTCTTAGATAGGTTTCCCTTGATTTTATAAAATTTAAGTGCTATTTTAGTTTACCAAAACCATCAATTGTAACTCCTAAAAATTTGAAATCTTGTTGATAAGGGATATTGAGTATATCTTAACCTTCATGAAATTTTTGATGATGTTTGATATTATCAATGGCACTTTTTTTGGAGTTAAATATTAAATCTTAATCTTAGAATATTTTCAGTATCCTTTTGGTAAATTATTTTAGGTATCTATGTTTGATAATTACAACCATATCATCAGCATATAATTTGTACCAAAACTCTCTTTTAAATTAGTTTTTGAGTTAAGCTATAGCTTCTTCCATGTAAATATTAAAAAGTGCAGGACTTAATGTTGAACCTTGGTGTGCTCCATTTTTGAGATATATTTTTAATTACTTTTTTGAAGTAAAGTTTATTTAGTAGTGATTGTAAAAATACTGCTTCATCATTGGATAGAATTTTCTTTTTTCTTATAATTTTAAATAAGATATCTCTATTAGCAGTATTATAAGCACTTTTAAGATCAATATATAAAATAGATATGTTTTCCTTTTTCTTTATCTAGCTGATTTCATCTATAATAAGTTATATGTTTATGTGAGCTTCACAGTTAATTTTAAATAATATTAAAAATAGTAATTTTTTTTAATAGTTTCACTATATATTTAAATTATACTAGCATTCTAAGCAATTATAATTATTTTAAATTTTCTTTGTAGTTATTTATCTTTATTGGATAAAACTCTAATTAATGTATACTTAATAAGGTTATTTAATAAATATATAAATGAAATTTGATCACAAAAATTAAAATCAACAAATTAATTTTATTAAATTTAGTTATTATGCTTTTTTCTTTTGATATTAATTCTTTGTTGAAATTTTCAATTTGTTAAATAATATTTTAAAGCATTTATTTATATCACACCCATCCCATCTATTATTATAATAATTAAGTAGTTTAAAGTGATATATTATAACTTTTAATTTATAATATAATAATAAATATTATTTTCTTCTCAAAGAATTTTCAACTTCTAAATTTTAATTAAAATGATGAATCTAATTGAAATTCAAAGTAACTTTTTGATTCCTTATCTATTTCTGGTTACTTATGAGTCGTTGTAAACTGAACCATTTCACATATATTCCATGAAAATGCCATATATTTAGTTGAACTTATTTCATTTTCTTTTTAGAAATGCATATTGTTGATCGTAGCAGCTGTTAAACATATTTCACTGCGATAATACGTTAGAAACAAGAAAAAAGGAACTAAAAATTAATAAATCTTATACATAACTGAAGTCTAAAACCCTTATGATTTTGTAGTCCACAATCAGTAAATAAAACAAAATCAACAAAATAAGTTTATAAAAGCTAACCCAAAGCAAATGAAATTTATATTTAATATCTTTACAATATTCATTGCCAACCAAAAAGAAAGTGCTTTCTAAAATAAGAAAAAAAAATTGAATGCAACTTAAAAATGTTTAAGAATAACAATGTGCTAACAATACAAAAATTTTTCTGTTTAATAATCTGTTATTAAATGATCCTACATATTTTTTCGGAATAAACATAATTCTGAAAATTTAAAGCCAATGTTATACAATAAAACAAAACTCTTTATATATTTATCAATTAAAAAATCTATCTCAAAAATGGAGTACAACATTAAGTCCTGCACTTTTTAATATTTACATGGAAGAAGCTATAGCTTAACTCAAAAACTAATTTAAAAGAGAGTTTTGGTACAAATTATATGCTGATAATATGGTTGTAATTATCAAACATAGATACCTAAAATAATTTACCAAAAGGATACTGAAAATATTCTAAGATTAAGATTTAATATTTAACTCCAAAAATATCAAACATCATCTATAAAAATTAATTAATTCCATAAAAATTGAGGTAAATTGAATTAGAAAAAAAATTTTGAGTTAAATTTTATGGAAATATATGTATAATTAATGTTATGAATTATATTTTTATCTTCATTCATTTATTTTTATTTAACAAATTAATTACATAGCATGATATATAAATTGAAATGTTATACAAGTTTAAAATGGTGTAATAATTTGATATATTTAAGAATTAATACGAAATATTCTATCATGAAAAAATAGTAAATATTAAAAAAAAATATAGATAAAAAAGAGTATTATTTTTTAACCAATAAAAGTATATTCATAATAGTATAATATTTCATATTAATAATAAAACCAAAATTATTAATAAGGGAGTAAACAATATTATTTTTGCAGTGTTTCCATCATTACAATTATCTATAGTATCATCTTTTGGTTGTTTACTATTTGAATTTGAATTATTATTATTATTGTTGTTATTGTTGTTATTGTTGTTATTGTTGTTATTGTTGTTATTGTTGTTATTGTTGTTATTGTTGTTATTGTTGTTATTGTTGTTATTGTTGTTATTGTTGTTATTATTGTTATTGTTGTTATTGTTGTTATTGTTGTTGTTGTTGTTGGTTTTCTTTAAAGTGCTTTTATCCTCAATTATTCCATATTTAACTCTACATTTAATAGAGCAAGAAATTTGATCTTTTAAATATTAATTATAAGTACATTTTGAACTGCTAACATACACTTATATATTGTTTCATTCATAGCTTTAGCGTCATCTTAATCGTATTATATTTCGTTCATACAATATACATATCCATTATTAAAAGAACATCTAAATTTATTGTATTAATCTGAACTTTAGACACACCAACTATCAATTAAGCTTTGACAAGTTTAGGGTTAACCAAGTGGATTTTATTATGTTTATGTTCCTTTTTTAGGGGTAAAAGGCACATATTTTAAATACTATTAATACTTTTTACAATTGATATCAGTTGATTTTAAAGATATATCATGAAATAGTTTATCACACCCATTGCAATATGAATTACAGTTTTTTTCACATGTAACATATTATTAGATATCAGTTTATTATTAAAGAAGTCTTTTAGAATCGTATTGGTAATTATAGACTTGAGCACTCATTAACCAAAGCAACAATATGAAGATAATAGCTTTCATCGGTATATATTTTGATTTTTTTGATATTTTTTTTTTTTTTATTTTTTTTTTTTTTAATATTTAATATTCATTTATATACCTTATTTACTTATAGTTTTATTGATTAAATCATTATAATTTAAAAATAGTCAATATTTATATGATTATCTATATATTTTATTATATTCCTTTTAATTATCGAATATAATAGTTTGTAAATTTTAACTTTGGAAATATTTAAATATTTACTTTCCTTCTTTGAACAATTCTAAATATTCTAAATAGTTATATATCAAAAGAATATAAACTTATTTGATGTTTATGTCCTACCTAAAATTTCGGAAATAATAAAGAAAATAGTTAATATTTATATGATTATAAATGTATTTTATTTCTTTTAACTATCAATTATAATAAATAATAAGTTTTAACTTTGGAGATATGTAATTATTTAATATTTACTTTTTCATCTTTAAAAAACTCTAAACATTCTAAATATTTATATTTCAAAAGAATATAAACTTATTTGATGTTTATGTCCTATCTAAAATTTTAAATGGTATTATCTAATGAATATATGTGATATTTTTACTAGTGTTCTTAACAATTATAATCATTTTTATAAATTGCTTTATATATGCTATAAAGTTAAAATCTATAGCAAATTAATATAAATATTTACTTTATACTAAAATTAAACTTTATTAGATAAAATTCTAATTTATAGAAAATTGTATTTACTTTAAATTATTGTATGTATAAACAAAAAGGTTATTTAACATAGAGATGAATGAAATTTGATCATAAAAATTTAAATTACCAAATTAATTATATGCTTAATTAAATAATTATAGTTTTTTCTTTAATTAATATAATAAAATTAATAAGAAAAAATAAACTATATATATATACAAATTTAGAATTCAGCCTATACCCCATATTACTTAATATACTAAAAAATTAAAAGTTTGTACAAATTAGGGTTATTGGGGTTTTAGAACGAATCTACCGTCTTAGATTTTTTTATAGAATCGTAGATTTTTTGCTCAGCTCTCAAGGATAAGGAATTAAATATATAACTCTTTTTTTCATTTTTCAATTTGATAAATAATTAATTAAGCCAATCATTTTAGAAATATAAATTTTATATATAAAACATCCCATCTACTACAACAAAAATTAAGCAGTTTATTGTAATATTTTATAATTTTAAATTTATAGCAAAATAATAAATATATCCTTCTTCTATGTTAAATGACAAAAGATTTTCGACATCTAAATTTTAATTGAAATACTGCTACTATTTGAAATTCAAAGCTCCTTTCGAGTTCCATCTCTATTTCTTGTAACCTATGAGTCGTCGCAACTTGGACCATTTCACATATTTTTCGTGTAAATGCCATAATTGTTAAACATATTTTAAACTGAAAATAAGTTAAAAACAAAGATAAAAAAAGAAACTTAAAAGCATAAATCAACTCCATAGCTGCAATTAAAAACCCAAAACGACTTTCAACTTGATTTCGCAGTTCCAGTAAATGCAGCAACAGCAACAAGCTAAGTTCCCAAAAAGCAAAAACAATCCTCGAGGGATTTAGGAGGAAATAGTAAATAAAATGATATTTTGAATATTGTTAAATTATATTATTAAATATTGTGAAACTATAAAAAAAATTATAATTTTTAATATTATTTATTACTAATTTTAATTTTAATTATTTATATAATAATACAATTTATAAGGTTTTTTATTTTATAATTTATATAATATTAGATTATTTATATAATACATAAATAGATATATTTAATTAAAAAATAAGCATTTATATGTTTATTAAATTTAAATAATTTTATCACTTATTATAAAAATGTTATAATTTATGTGCCATAATATAAGTTTTTGGTATTATTAACTTTAAACATAATATTTATAAATAAATTAACTTTTTCGATTATATTCCAATTATTATTTTATATTATTTTAAGTTAGATAATGATTTTAAAATTATCAATTTGATAGAATTTTACGTATATATATTATAATATATTTCTATAAAATTAATAACTATAAGATATGATTTTCATATAATATTATTTCATAGTTTAATATAAATTAATATTTTATACATAATAAATGCGATATTTTTATCTAAATAATATATTTACTAATTTAAATATATAAATATGCTTATAGTTATAAATAATGTATATTTAGATTTTAATGCTTTAACTTAAATAGATAGAATATTTTTCAATTTAAAATTTATTAAAATTTGCAAGTTTTTTTATGTTTTTACAATATAAGTATAAGAACATATGGAGCAGAGGGAAATCAGTAAAAATTTATTAATTATTAACATGTAAAACAAATCAGGAAGAAACTAGTCACTTAGATGATAAAATATTCTCTTTCAAAGAAAGAGAAGAAAAAGCAAAGAATATTTTGGATAAGCAAAATCGGTAAAAAAATAAAATTAAAAAGTAATATTTATAACTTGAAGATATGAGTGAGTGTTTAGTATTTTTGTTGTTTTTTTCAATTTTTAAATATGAAAACATCGATAAAAATGATTATACGAAAAAATACAAAATCTTTTCTTAATTATTTATGATTGAGTACAACAAAGAATTTAATATCCAAACCTCTTAAATAAACCTTGAAACCCCCAAATATTTTCTAATTCTAAAAATTAAGATCGATTTTAATTTTTAAAAATCTCATTTTAATCCCAACGAAGAATATATTTTACTCATAAATTCAGTATAAAATTATATTTCTTTAAATAAATATAATATATTTTATTATAAACAATAGAAAAGTCGCTTCTTTTTTTAAGCTAAATTAAATGAACTCTAGATGAATCTCACTATTGAATTTCTAATAATCACTATACTTAAGAATAATTTACTAATTTTAAAGGTTAAAATTTACCTTAATTCTATAGATATAATATATATTAATTACAATCCTATATTCAATTCAAACAAATTTATTTGAAATTAATAAAGAACTCAAAGTATAATAAATCAATATAATTATATATTTTTACAATTTTTTCTGCATATTTTGATTTGTGCTATTACGATTTTTTGAACAAATGATTTATTTTTTAAACAAAATTAATAATTTAAAAAAAAAAATAAATAAATAATAATAAATATACCATTATAATTCATATGTTTTTAAATCTGTTTTTTGAAAAAGACAATAATTCTGAAAATTTAAAGCTAATATTATACTAAAGAACAAAATTATTTATATATTTATCATAAAAATATAAAAAAATTTTGTTATTTATATATAACTTTTATATAAAATGCTTCTTTTATAATAATTTTCGAACAAGTTTCATTCATAATAGCATTCTCCATTTTTTTCAAAAAATCCTGTAGGACATTCATTTTAACAATATCTATGGTTGAAGTAATTGACAAATTTGTAGCCTAGTTTGCAAGTTTAGCACACAGTGAATTATGTGCATGAGGAACATCCATAATAGCATTTAGAGCATTTATTATTCGAACTTAAGAAATACCCTTCTTTACATGATTCACAAATATTATAATCTGAACAGGTTTCACAAGATTCTCTACACTCTTCACATTTATTGAGTTTAGTAAGATATTGTCCTTTTTCACAAGTAGGAACCATTGGAATTTCTTCACACAAATTATTAGCTCTTAAGATATACCCTTCTTTACATGATTCACAAATATTATAATCTGAACAGGTTTCACAAGATTCTCTACACTCTTCACATTTATTGAGTTTAGTAAGATATTATCCTTTTTCACAAGTAGGAACCATGGGAATTTCTTCACACATATTATTAGCTCTTAAAATATAACCTTGTTTACATGACTCACAAATATTATAGTCAGAACAGCTTTCGCAAGATTCTCTACACTCTTCACATTTATGGAATTTAGAAAGATATTATCCTTTTTCACAAGTAGGAACCATGGGAATTTCTTCACACATATTATTAGCTCTTAAGATATACCCTTCTTTACATGATTCACAAATATTATAGTCAGAACACGTTTCACAAGATTCTCTACACTCTTCACATTTATTGAATTTTGTAAGGTATTGTCCTTTTTCACAAGTAGGAACTATAGTAATTTCTTCACATAAAATCTATTCATTAGTATATTATTTAAGTTTGTAACCTTCAGAACATTTATTGCAAACATTTTATGACACGCAGCCGGTACAGTTTTAAGTACATTTCTCACACTTATTTTCCAAATTTAAGAATTCATCTTATTTGCAAACTCTGTTTTCTTCAGGTTCGTCAGAAATAGAGGGTTCTGTGGAATTATTAGTAGAATTTGATAAGCATTCTTTGGTTGGTTTGTGAACAGAAGTTCCTTAAGGACATTGCTAACTATTGAGGCACTTTCCATTAAAGATGTAGTTGCTATTGGGACATTCTACAGAGCAGTCTTTACCTGCTCTATTTGCATCACAGTGGCATGTTTTAGCTAGACAATATCCATAGGAAGAACAATAATTCGGACAGGGCAACGGGTAAGTATTACAAAATCCATTCCAGTCTTCAGGTCCGTTTACATATCCTTAAATGTATTTATTATTTCCTTTGGGTTCCACCAATACTTTATTATTTTTCTTTTCTAATGTGTACTTTTCTCCCATCACAGTGATTTAAATTTGAGTTGCGTCGGCATTACATTTGTACTCCATGCACCTGTGATCCGATAATCTGCCATTAGAAGACACTCTTTTGTCCAAAATATTACTTTCAAAACATCTGCTTTCCAAGGCAAAGGTGTTTCCGGTATACTTGTCATTCTAAGATGTATTGTCCGAGTCCGAGCAGTACAAATTCTAAATCACTTAAGGAATTTTGCAATAATCAGCAAATCTATCGCCATAGTTAGCAGCAATTGAAGAGTGGTAAAAGTTGCAAGACCTTGCTTCTTCATTAAATTCTCGGAATTTGTTAGTACTGCAGTCATACAAGAAATCGCACCCCTGTCCCTTTCCCCAGTCAATATCATCAACATATTCGTAGGTGGGGGTGTACCAGCCAGAGTCTTCAAGCAAGGCGAAGGTAAATTTGGAAAAAACTGCATCGTGGCCGATAGCACTAGCTGTCATGTAGTCATTTTCTAAAACAGTTCTTTCCCAGTGAGAATTAGCAGAACCTGACCCTCCCTGATTTTCTAATTGCATACCAATCGCTGTTGGGCAGCCGTAATAATCTCGAGCCAATTACTTTACTTTGGGAGTTGTAATCCACTGTGTTGATATACCTCTTACAGTTTGAGTAACAATGGGGACATTTTATCTTCCGTAGGCTCTTCCTGTAGCAGGATTTATGAAGTATTGGTACATGCTTCTTGAAAATCCAAGAATGTGAGTTAATTCGTGCGCTATTGTTTCAAAGTTATTTTCAAATTCATCGCCTTTTCCAACCTCCTTGGTTAAAAAAGTGTATTTATAGATTAATATAATTTTATTTTAGAGAAAAGTTTATTATATTACTTTAATAGAAAAATGAGCTAAATTTATAGCAAACACTCCAAACACAGGTCTTCCGTCTCCATACTAAATAAAATAAACATTTAAATATAAAAGTTATCAATGCTGTATTGTTTTTTACATTTAATATGCAAGGAGTAGCATAAGCTAATACAGAACTGTTTTAGTTAAAAACATTAACGTAAATGTGTAAGTCTGAATTTGCTATTCCAGTGGTTTTATCTTTTTCGGGAACTGTATAGTCAGAACACTAAGAGTATCTGTAAGGGAATTTGAGATTGGATCTCTATCTATTGACTTTTAAGTTGTTTGAAAAGAATTATCCAGATATCTCTGTTTATCTTTTCACTTCTTTGGCCAGGGGAATCATATCACCTGTGAACTGGTCGAGAGAACTAAAATCAAAAGTGACTCTCATATTTTCTCTTTCCGATAATAACATTCTTCCTCTAAATATTTTTATAGTTTTAATATTATTAATTATGAAAAAAAAAAAATATTTATACCTTTCATTGTTCTCTTCTGTATCAGTAAATCCCAACTCTATGTCTAATTCGTCTTATAAACATTTATGGGGCTTTGATAAAGACAGGTTAAAAGCTAGTAAAATACAGATAGTAATGAATATATATGTTTTTCTCATTTTCAATTATTTTTTTAGTTTATTCAAATTTTTAATTTTTTTTATTTTTACAAATTTTATGAGAAAATATATCCATTTATATGTTTTATATTTATTCATGAATTAAATTTAATAGGAGAAAAATAAATATTGATATTATATAACGATTTAATAAAAACTAATTTAATAATTTCTAATATTTTAACATTTAAGTTTTATATCTTTATTAAATATTTAGATTAAAAAATTTTTAAAAAACTATAATTTTTTGAAGAATTGATTTTAAAAAACTTTTAAATTTTTAAATATCCAAAATTTATAAATATATTATTATACATTAGTTTCATTAAAAAATTCATTTGGAATCATATATTTTATCTTAGAATTTATCCAAAAAAGTCAATCTCATATATAATTTATATTATGATTTCCAATATTTCTACATTTTTATGGAAAATTTTTTTAGATATTAAGAAAACGTAAGTTTATATTTAAGATAATGATTATTTTTCTAATATCTCATACAAACATTTAATTATAATTAAACTCCTCAAAACAAGTACTAGACATGTGAATTAGTAAAAAAAAAAATTAATTAAAAATATAAATTAATTAAATTATCAAAATTAAAGTATTTATACATTATATTTTAAATTTTTTATTTAATTCTATTTTAAATTTTATACTTATAAAAAAGATATATGTGAATTATTTAATCTAAATATTAAAATTTCCATAAAATTTAATTATTTTATAGGATTCTAAATAAACTATACCTGAATGGTACTATGTTTATTGGTATATAATTTATTTCAATCTTCTAATAGTACTTTTTAAATTATTGTTTTATCCTCTAAATTATGATGATATTTGATTTTCCTTAAATTAATCAAATTACTAAAATAAATCAATTCATCTTGTTAGGTTTAGAATAATATATATTTTGTGATAACAATTCCCCTAAACATTAATTTATTATTAATTATTATATTTTTCAACCATAATATCCATACTTTATTAATATGATTGAAATTAAAAGTAATTAAAACAATATTGAAGATGAATAAGTATTTTATTCTAATACTTCTATTAAATGAGTAATGTTAGTAGAATTTATATAAATAGTATTTCCAAGATTTTTGAATGAAATTAAGGATTTAATAAACATATAATTTTTAAAAATTATGATATACTTTTATGAAATATTATAGGTTTATGGATATATTATTCTTAATGAGCTCGCTTAAATTTATGACATAGGATGTAATGTTTAATTATTATGGAACTCTTTTAATACTAAATTTAAATTTGTTTAATTATAAAGACTATATTATAATATTTTATTTTAGAAATTTTTTTATTTTAATTAATGGTCAATCATTAAGAATAAGTCAATTTATATTAGAAATTTCATAGTATTAATTTTAACATTCTTTTCTTAGAAGTAGAAATAAATACATAATATTCTTATATACAGATAATAACTATCTAATGGAAATTATTTTAAATTATTATATAACATATTATAGCAATTTAAATAGTTCATTAATCAATCTGTTGGTTAAATTAATTTGTAATCAAATTAAATGGAATTAACTTAAATGAAAAACATAAAAATTTTTAAAAAAATAAATATATTGTGATGTGAAATATGCTTATATTTTCCAGAAAAGCTACACACCAAGAATGGAATGCTTAAATATCTTTTAAATCCTAATATAAATAAAATCTATTATTTATTAACTAAGTTTAAATTATTTTGTTTGAAAAAATGAATAGAAATTTTAATAAAAAATATAATTAAAAATTACTAAATAACAAGGAAATCATCATTTATTTGAAATTATTAGATAATTTTAATAACTCTATTATAAAAATAAAGCATTTTATCTTTAATATATTTTTTATATAGTATAAGTAAAATAATATAATCTTATATAATCTATAATAATTATAATTTTTCAAATAAGAGAAACTACAATTAATAAGCAAAGGATAGCAGAGACAGCTAAACTTTAAGCAACACTGGTAGTATTAGAAGAGTCGGTGGCCTATTCAGAAGGAGAGGAAGAGTTTTCTTATACAGAGAAGCTGACAGACTAGGTCATATCTTTGTATTATTATTAATCAGCCAGGGCTCTTCTTCCTCCAGCAGGTTAAACAGGAACTAATTTCCCAGTCAATAACATAGTGATATTATCTCTTACCCATTAGGCTTTGAAAGATAATTGGAGTTTTCCTCCGGGAGCAGATTCTTTAATGACTGGTGTCAAAGGGATATAGTCGAGTTCAGGAGTTACCAAAACGGCTTTTACCAATTCAACATTGTAGTTGGATTGCAAGAAAACGTCGTCTAATTAGAGTTGGATATACATTACATCCCCTAATTTGTAAATTGCGTTTTTTCTGTCTTCAGTGTAGGTCTTGTCTAATTTAACAACAGCAGAAGAGGTAGGAGTGATGGGTTCTGCAGAAATTTAGTGATCTTTTTGTAAAGCTTCAACAGTCAAATCTAGAGAAGTGTTGGTGATCTTGTCAATTTTGATAGTGACATTGATGTTGAAAGTGGTCTATAATTATCCAGCTAATATGAGGTCGTAGGTGAAAGCACAGTTGTAGATGTGAGAATTTTGATCAGATGATTGAATGCAGAGAGTGTTTAAATCAGTTTTCAAAATTTAGAATGAAAATTACTTGAGACTGGATTGGAAAGAAGAAACAGCGTTTTTATTTTTATCAGTTAGCTTGTCTTCAAAGCAATCTTAAGTGAGTTCATTGTTTTTCATGTCTACTTAAATATTGAATCCTTGATCATTATTTGTGATTTTGGAAAGTAAACTGGTGTTTTTCAAATTAGAACTCTGATCAAGACATTTTTATTCTTTGCATTGTCCATTTAAGAATACATGGTTTTCACATTTTAAGCATTGGTCATAGGTTTCACATCCAGGAGCAGCAAAACAAAATGCAATTAAAATAGCGCAAGCTAATATTAAATTAGAGAATTTCATGGAGAAATGATTTTTTATTAAATGTTTTTATTTTGTTTATATTATTAGATATTTTTTTTTTTTTTTATATTTAATTAAATTTTAGTTTTATTGGAGTATATATAATTAATTTAATTATAAGTTAACGTAAATGTTATTTATATTTTTTCTCCATAAGAAGTATATTAATGAAAATTAAAATATAATTATTTTCGTTAGTTTATTTTTTTAAATATATTAGAAAATAAAAATATATATTATTAAAATTATATCATTTAAAATATATTTATTATATTTATTGTATGTATTAATATTAAGAATATATTTTACTTTTCTTATGTATATATTTATCATTAGAGAAGATATATGCTCATGGATATAATATAGGAATTACTTATTATTCAAGGGAAATTATTTTTTATGAAATTAGATTATTAAAGCATTTTATATAGTTTAGACAAATTAATTATTATATTAAAAACAACATAAATTATTTCAATTTTAATTAATTCTAAGTCCTTGAAAATTTATTAATCATTAATAAAAAAATGCTTTATTTAAACATTTTAATTAAAACGGATAACCAAATAAAATTCAAAATATCGTTAGTTCAAAAGTAAGATTTATGAATGTATATCAACTGCTAATGAAGTCCAAAAAAAAAAAATAAATAAAAATAATTCAAAAAAATTAAAAATATAAAAACATTTAAAAAAGTATCATTTCCCCATGAAATTCTCTTATTTAGTATTAGCTTGCGCTATTTTAATTGCATTTTGTTTTGCTGCCCCTGGATGTGAAACCTATGACCAATGCTTAAAATGTGAAAACCATGTATTCTTAAATGGACAATGCAAAGAATAAAAATGTCTTGATCAGAGTTCTAATTTGAAAAACACCAGTTTACTTTCCAAAATCACAAATAATGATCAAGGATTCAATATTTAAGTAGACATGAAAAACAATGATCTCACTTAAGATTGCTTTGAAGACAAGCTAAATGATAAAAATAAAAATGCTGTTTCTTCTTTCCAATCCAGTCTCAAGTAATTTACATTCAAAATTTTGAAAACCGATTTAAACACTCTCTGCATTCAATCTTCCGATCAAAATTCTCACATCTACAACTGTGCTTTCACCTACGACCTCATATTAGCTGGATAATTATAGACCACGTTCAATATCAATGTCACTATCAAAATTGACAAAATCACCAACACTTCTCTAGACTTGACTGTTGAAGCTTTACAAAAAGATCACTAAATTTCTGCAGAACCCATCACTCCTACCTCTTCTGCTGTTGTTAAATTAGACAATAGTTTCACTGGAGACAGAAAAGACGCAATTTACAAATTAGGGGATGTAATGTATATCCAACTCTAATTAGACGACGTTTTCTTGCAATCCAACTACAATGTTGAATTGGTAAAAGCCGTTTTAGTAACTCCTGAACTCGACTATATCCCTTTGACACCAGTCATTAAAGAATCTGCTCCCGGAGGAAAACTCCAATTATCTTTCAAAGCCTAATGGGTAAGAGATAATATCACTATGTTATTGACTGGGAAATTAGTTCCTGTTTAACCCGCTGGAGGAAGAAGAGCCTTAGCTGATTAATAATAATACAAAGATATGACCTAATCTGTAAGCTTCTCTGTATAAGAAAACTCTTCCTCTCCTTCTGAATAGGCCACTGATTCTTCTAATATTACCAGTGTTGCTTAAAGTTTAGCTGTCTCTGCTATCTTTTGCTTATTAATTTTAGTTTCTCTCATTTGAAAATGATAGATATATAAATTATATATATAAATTATTATTATAATAAAAAAATTATATTAGTTCCTATAATTTATAATATACTTTAAATTTTTTATGATTAGTTTTATTCTCATTATAGTTGTTAACATTATTAATAAATCATTTATTAATTAACATATATTTAGTTTTATTAAAGTTGAGATTACTATTTAGTTTAATGATACTATTTAATTATAAAAAATATATAAAATCGAATAATAATAGTTTTATAGAAAAAATTATTTATTTTAATAGAATTTAAGCTTAATTTTAAATTAATGTTATTATATTTGTTACATTTTTACTATAATTTTATTATAGTGCGGAATTTAATAAAATGAAGAAGTATAAAATGTTTTTCTTAATTTTGTAAGTAAATGAAATAAATTTTATTAGTTTTTAACTAAAATTTATCAAATTAGCCTGCTACAACATTTTTTCTAATATAAAATCTCCTTTTTATAATATAATAAATGTATAAAAACAAAATTAAATTATGTTTTTGCCAGATTCCAAAAATTTATCAAGGAAAAATATAAATAAAATTAAAATTCTTTGATATTCAAAGTAATTGCATTAATTAGATATTATTAATAGTTATTTAGTACTTTTTATTTTATTATTTTTCTATTTTCTCTCAATTAATTACATATATTTTTTATTTAGCTGATATGATTGCAATTCCATATTTTTAATAATATATATAATATTCCAATTTATAATAACAATAGTTTTTTCCATCATATAAATTATTTCTTTAACAATACATAGCTATAAATATGGTATTAAAATATATAATAGAATTTTCTAAACTTATAATTCCAATAAAATTAATTAGTTATTAAAATATTTTATTGGGCATACGATAGTGTTTTTTTAAGTGTTTTATAATTTAATAAAATGTGAATATGATTTATACTAACTTGGTAGAAGAAAATAAATTATATTCTGAGAGTTATTTTGTACACGGGAAATGCATAGACTCTTATAATAAACACTCTGAATGAGTTTTTAAAGGGTTAAATTAATATAATAAAGTAGACAAATAATTATAGGTGGTGTTGACTTATTTAATGAAAAAATTCATTGTATTGTAATAAGCGACTGCATCCCAAATGTAAGAATTTGTTATAATTATAAAATAACTGCGATGAAGTTTTGGTCCTCTCATAATGTAGCAAATTTTTTATCATATTTTAATTATTTTCCTATCTTATATCTTTAGATTTATAATATTTCTACATTAAAATTTTATTAGCCTGTTCTTTTATAGTTAGATTAAATATATTAAGGTTTAGTTAAAATAGTATAATTAGTTATAAAATAATACTCCATAAAACTTAAGCAACAAATACTTTTAACTTTAAAAAATTAATTCGCCTATTATCATAAATTGTTTTTAAAATTACTATAAATTTTTAAAACAATTTATGTTAGCTTAAAATATCATTTCAAAAATATTTTATCTAAACTTCTATTTGAAAGCTTATATATGTGCTTTGTGATTTAATAAAATGAATTAATTTATAAAAATAAATTCCAGATTCGTTCAAACTATGAATTATAAATGAAATAGATTACTTAAGTTAATTATAATATTTAAAATGTATAAAAGAAAACAGATAAGTAGTATTTTATTAATAAAAATTATATTTATTGTAAAATTATTCTGAAAAATAAGTGCTTTTATTTACTTAACTATTAAATTTATTAATTTAATTTAATGAACATTTATTTGTTAATAAAAACTATTAATTTTGATAAAATAATCTTAAATAAAAATTCTTCTACTGTTTAGTTTTCATAAAATAAAATTTCCAATTTAGATAACAAATATTAGAGCAATTAAATAATAAAAAATTAAGTATAATGCCAATTTAATTTATCTATAAGTAGAAGAAGAAGAAGAATCACAATATTCCATAAATAATAATTATTTTAATTATCAATAAACTTATCATACTTATATGTTTAAGAAATTATAAAGTATTAAAAAGCAGTGAATAAATAAAGAAAATGACCCTCGAATATTAATTATTTTTATGCAAAATAAATTAAAATTACAAAAACTATCAAAAGAAAATAAATTAAAAAACAAATTAAAATAGCATTATTTTAAAATGAGCTAAAATGAAACAACATTAAATTAAAATAATATCTATGCAAATTAATATTATTCTGGAACGTAGCAGGGTCTTCGGAGTTTCAGAATTTTAAAAACTAAAAAGGTGAGTACACACATAAACTAGCCAACTTATTAGAAATTGTCAAATTAAAGTAGAGCTTTAGAAGATAATGCTGAGGCTCATTTCAATAGTTTAAAAGAGGAAGACTTCAATTTCATAACGAAAAGAAATAAATCTGAAATAATTAGTAATAAAAATGAAATAGTATTATAGAAATAGAAGCAAGAATTATAGAAAAGAAATACTGATTTTTTTATAAATGACAGCATTAGTATTTCTATGTGGGACAGTCTATATGACAGAAATTAAAAAAATTAAAATAAAAACACGCGATTTAACCTACAATCTCCGGGTAATAAAACATAAAATCTTTACAATAATAATTTTTTATTGAACATTTTTCTGAAAATTATAAGATGGAAGCAAAAAGCTGACGATTGTAAATAATTTAATGGGCAATACAGATTATTCTTCCATTTGCTAATCGGTAAAAGATAACAATTCAGCGAATAAGAATAATTAGATAATTTAAGTGGATATTTGTTGCAATAGAAATCAATTTCCGCCTGGTAGAAATTTCAGTAATGGTAGTCAGAAAAAAAATAAAAGATAAAAAGTAACAAATAATGGAAGTACGATAAAGTAATTAAGGGAAAATTAATGTTTAAGCAATTAGATTAATACTCAAAGCATGAAATATTAAGAGGAAAACATAAAATTAAACAGTTAGAATAGTAATACTAATATAGATAAATAGAAGTAAAGAGTTGTTTGCTTTTCTCCTCCATAAAAACGAATCGACTTCGAGTATGATAGCGACGAAACTAATATAGAAAATAACAATAATACCAAAATTACCAAAATTGAAACAACATAAAGCAATGAAGGGGAAAACGTCAGTAATCAAAAAAAACGTAAAAATTGAAAGTAGGAATAAAACTTAGGAAACCCAATAAAGGATTGAAAGGAGATTGGGAAGGATAAGAAGAAACCGAAGGAGATTTTAAGTCGAATGAAAAATAAAAATAAAATCACAAAATTGTTAAAATTTCAACCATGACTGATTTATAAATCAACCAAAATAATAATAACAAAATTTTCTTAACGAAGAAGAAGAAGAAAGTAGTAATGGTAGAGTAAACAACAATAGGAGGTGTAAATCGTTTTGCGACATAGAAACGCTGTTCGGAAACAAAATAATTTCAAAGGCACAAGAAGACAATTAGAAAATGTCATTTTCAAAATTCAGTGAAGAAAAGAGGAGAATGGCCCAGACAGTCAGCGATTTTGAAGTAATTAAACCCAAAAAAAAGTAAACATTTTTCAGCAGAAGAAAAAAAGCAGTACCAGTTTCCACAGCAGCAACAATAGCAACAGTTAGAATAGAAACAAAGATGTAAATGAAAGTTTGAGTCCTGAAAGAAGGTAAACTTCAACAGATTTTAAGCAAATCTTGCTGCATAAGGAATTAGGTTTATTGTAAATTGGCCGCGATAGAAATTCATATGATGCTCACTTAAAGTAAAAGGCAAAATCTATAAAGGAAAAACTGTTAAAAATGTAAAGCAATTTTTCTAAAAGAAGCCAACTTGCGGGGGCGATTCCGCAGTTGGACTTCCAAAAGAGTTACAGCTAGTTGTAATACTAGAGTTAAATGTAGCAGCAACATAAATTGCCTAACCAATAGTAAAAATTATGGTTAAATTAATAGCAACAATAACAACCCAACAACACTTAAATGAATGTGTAGTAGAAAATTTTACGAAATATTTCGATTTTTAATAATTCTCAGCTTTTAATGCAAAAGTAAAAGTAGTAATTGTCCGCATGTTAATCATAATTTTAAACCTAAGAAAGCAATTAAAAGCAATCAAATAGTAATTTGCAGAAGTAAAATTAATAATCAGCAAACAGTCACTCATTAGAAAAGGGCTTTTCCTCCTAAAATGAAGTCTTTTCTAATTGCAGTAGAGCTATTTCTTAGAAGCCCTAGAGGAAAATGACAGGGGATGAGGCGACTTTTATGAGCAGTTCCTGCCTACATTCGGTAGAATCGGGGAGAAAAATGATTAATTTAGGAAAATTGAAAAAGACTCAGCGATTTAATTGCGATGAAAATTGGAAGAAAATTGGTGGGAAGACTCGCTCTTAAGTGAATTCTTTCGTTGATTTTGAAGAAATCTAAGATGATTTGAAATATAGTATTAAAAATAACAAAAATAACAATAATTATTGTTTAAGTAGCAAGTAGGATTTGCATATTGTCTAATAATCAGATTCTTTTTCAAGTATGGAAAAATATTAATATAATGTATAACTTACTAATGACGAAAACGAAGACGAAGAAGAAGAAGAGGAATATGATGAAATTTATCCAAAAACTAGCTTAATGGGGTCAAAATTATAGGTTTGAAATACTCATTTTGCGAATAAAAATATTTTATTTAAATTAAATTTTCCTATATTATATTTTATTTATATTAAGTTTGATTTTATTTCTAATATATAGTATACATAATATTAATTTTAGAATATAATAAAATAAATTATATATTATTATATTCACAGTTTTGTTAATATTAATTTTAGAATATAATAATTTACACATATTAATATTCACTGTTTTCCAATTATTTAATTTATTTGTAAATGTTTTAAATAAAATTATAACTAAAAAATGACTTAAATTTTTTAATCAATTTAAATATAAAATCCAAATTAGTAAAACTTATATTAACCAAAATTATCGTTTGTTAAGTTTAAATTGTTATTTATAATTATTATAATTCTCATTTGGCAGTATATACTATATAAAAGTATTAAATCGAGCAATAAATATGTATTATCATATGTTTAATTATACTTACTTGAAATGAAGAAAAATAAAAAAAATATATAATACCTAATTAAAATTACAATATTCAACAATTACTCCATAAAAAATAAAATAAAACCCAAATAAAATACAATTATTTCTAAAAATTGAAGGTAAAATATATACACACACTTAAATCTATAATTTCATAAAATAATAAAATTCGATAACTTATTAAAAAATTAATATAACAAGCAATCATCAATATTAGTTTCTGTTAATTATAATAATTTTGTTGAAATAGAAAAAATTTAGCGAAGCAATTGTATTTATTATTGAATAAATTGCATAATATTTTAATAAAATTATTTTTAGGTTTATAAATAAATAAATTTTATTATAAATATATAGTAAGATCACTAAAATTGATAGCTTTGTTATAAAGAAATATAGAAGTTATTATAAACATTTTTATTTTAGAAATAAAATTCCTCTTTCCTAATTTCTAAAATTTGCAAAATATAAAAATGAAATTATAAAAATTATATTTAAAATATTTATTTTATTATAAATAGTTAGTAATAACAGTTATTTTAATTTTCAGAAAGAAAAAGAATTTGTACTATTATTTAAAATAAGGGTATAAACTTTATCAGCTTAAAAAAACTCTAAAAAATCAGTAGATTTTATTTTAATATTATTATTTTGTAGTCTTATTTTCATATCAATCGCAAAAATTATTGAGAAAATTACGTATCTATAATGAATGAAAAATTAAAATGGTAATTAAATTACTAATCAATAACTAATTTCTATGAAATGTTAAAACTCATAGTGTTTAATTAGAAAAAGCAAATAAAATAAAATTAAAAATACCCTAATATTATTACAAGTCTTTAATAGAAATAAATGGATGGATGATGATGTTAATTTGCTAAATCACCTCCATCATTGATTATTAAATTTATTATTTAATGATTTAGAAAAAAAAAATATAAAAAGTAATAAAATAATTAATTGATTGATTGATTGATTGATTGGTTAATTGGTTAATTGATATTGATAGAAGATAATAATATTTGCATTAAGTTCTTTTTAATAATGTTATTTTTAATAGTTTTTCTTTATCAAAATAATCTTTTAGTTTTATAATATAATGCATTTTTTGTTAATACAAGACTTTGTTTATTTAATTGGCTGATTTATTCATTGATTTTCTTGTTTGGACAAGCTCTTATAAATTTTCCCCTTTGTAATTGCTTATTATTTAAAACAAGAGAAAAAAATCAAAAGGCGCGAGCCGAACAAAAAAAATTGTCTAAAAACGCTGAAATGTCATAACAAAACTACCATTCTCACCGAAAGGTAATCGGAATATAGTTTACAAATTGCAAATAATTTGCCAATGGCAGCAAAATCGCATGGAGAAATCGTAGAACGGGGAGGGAAAAGTGTCCCTTTTCTATAGGTCTCGATTTTTTTGTGGAATATTTTTTCGCATTTCATGCAAAAAAAGCGCAAATAAATTTTGCAATTATATATATACTAAATAAAAATTAAACAATATAACGAAATTAATAACAAAATTTTGAATCTAGATGCAAATGCAGAACTAGGAATTGTGGGGGTACAACAATAACAGCGGTAGCTACAGTAGTGGCAATAACAGTGGTATGAATAATTGCCAGCGAATGATGGCGATGAGTGAAAAATTCAGTCCAAATTCGCATTTGTCCGGACAAGTGATGCCCGTCGCGAACCTCGAAAGCAACCACATTGTCCATAATCTCACAAAAAACATAAACAACAACTATTCTAACAACACCGACAAGTCTAGATATGAAGAATTCAATAATTTGTAAAATAGCTAGTTTTCCACGACAGAAAAACGCGGCGCTATGATCGTTTCGCCGGTTTTGGATCAGCAATCGACTCAAAACCGAGGAAACTATGGGCTCTCCGTTATGGAAAATAGGCGTAATTAGTAGACGGGAGCGAACTTTAATGTCTCTAATTCTAATGTTATAAACAGTGGCAGTGTCAACCAAATTAGCAATAGCAATGACGATAATTGTGATATTTTCCTGCCTTATATGAATATTTACCAGGAAGAAGAGCAGAAAATCTTCAATTAGGAAAACTCGTTTTCCAATTTCAATTAACAACAGTAATTACAACAACACTAAGTGTCGTAAGAATTACCGTAGCCGCAGTAATAAGGGGGGGAAGCAAAGGTATTATAAAATAATTTTCACTCATCAGATCGATAGAATGCCCACAACAGAAGCAACAAAAAATAATAAGAACAAGAAGAAGAAGAAGAAGAAGAAGAAGATTAGCAATAGGAATAATAATAAAACAAGTAAAATTCCGAAAAGAGGAAATTGAGGAGCCGAGACAATTTAAAATCGATGTCTGAATAGTCCTTCATTCAATAACAGAAAATGATCGTGGCCGCCCAAAGCTAAGAGAAGAATGAGCAAATCAAAAAGAAGAAGGGCGGACTCAAACTGAACGCGAAGATACAGTCCCACGAAATAGTAGCCAAAGCAGGATAAAGCGCAAAGCTAAACCACAGCAAGAGCTAATGCAGCAACGGATTGGAAATAACGTCGCCGCCGCTACAAAAAAGGCAAAAGAAAATCAGTTCAGACGGAAAGCAAAGCAGTATTATGAGTTTCCTCAAAAAGAGTCCTCAAAAACAAGAGGAACAGGAAGCTTCGGTATTGGATGACTCCGCGGCTGCTCTTCTCTCCCAGTTGCAAAACAAAATCAATTCCATTAAAAACCAATCGTTTTAGTAGGGCTTTGATGGCGATAGCAAAGTTACATTAGAAGAAAAAAATGAATAAAACCTTGAAAGTCTTAATACACGAAACGAAGAAGATGAAGGTGTGGCGCTAAAATAACAAATGCCTCTCGAAATTACGCAGTTAAAGGCGGAAATTAAGCGCTCCGTTTCCAAAACCGATAGCGGTTTACATTAACAGTTCGACAGCAACGTTGAAAATGAAGCCACAGCAGACTATTAAAGTCAGGTTTCTAGGAAAACGAGTGGGTTTTCGGATCAGCACAATGTTAGCAGCAGCAATTGCCGTGTAAATAGCCTGAAACGCACAAAATCCGCGCATAAATAACCGAAAAACTTCTAATAGTAGTCTTCTTCGTAAGAGCCGAAAAAATAGTATAACTCGTCCATTCAGTCGAAAATCGAAACTTGTTTAAAGAAAAAGAACAGCGAATGCTTACAACAATAAGGCGAAGAAGGCGAGGGAGAAGTGGAAAAATCGAAATAGTTGCAAAAATAGTAGCAAATTGAAGAAGAGAGAGCTGGGGGAGAGGAGTGTGAAGACGAGGTGGAAGAAGAAGAGGAGGAAGAAAACGAGAATCAAGAAGATGAAGACGAAGAAGAAGATCAAGATGACAGCGATGACGACGACGTAGAAGAAGAGGATGATGATGTGTTGCTTTATTACGAAAAAGAAATCAAAAAATACATGCACTCGTACAAACAATTTAGGAAAAATTCGTAAATGCTGGTTCATTTCAACTTTTTCAACAATTTGAACGTGAACGTTGTACCTCTTTATAAACCAGGTAATTTTTGATTGTTATTATTTTTAATTTTTATTTCAATTTTTTTTTTCCTTTTTTAAAATCAAGTGAAAATTGGAAAGGCGTGGTGCTGGTGGTTCGTAATTTGCCAGGAGTTTTTCAGCAGAGAATTCATTTTTTAGAACACGGCGGATTCTGCCATGAAAACTCTGTAGCAGAGGCTGTCGAAATTGAATTTCAACACAATTATCAGACTTCAAAACCACCATTTGTAGGAGTTTGTGAAGGGGCAAAGTAATATTAACAACAACAACAGCAATTGTTAGAGCAAATAAATGACGCCGAATAAGTCGGAGGGAGAATCTGAGTAGAACGAATTTATTTTTTTGCTTTTTTTTTATTTAAAATTAATTTTTTTCGCTAAATTTTTCAATAGAACGATGGAAATCGAGTAGCCGATGAAGGAAACTCCGAAAGAAGAAATGGTTTTCTCTTAGGATAAGATTTACAATTACGAAGTGCAAAAAGGCGAATTTATTGAAAAAATTGAACAATTGTGGTAATAAAACGAAAGCGGTCTTTATTAATTGGAAGAAGAAAACGCCAATTAAAGCCATTATTTGAAAGCAAATAACTACACATTTTAGGATGATGTTTATATCCTAAAAATGAGAGAAAGTATGATAAAGTTGTATAAAAAATACGCTCTAAATATTGTGGAGGAAGAAGAAGAAAGATGCGATTTGAAGTTTTTAGAATAAGAAGAAGAATAAGAGGAAGTAGAAAATGAATAACAAAAAGAGATTGAAGATTAAGAAAATTAAGAAAATTAATAAGAATAAGATGAGGGAAATCAAAAGAAGGAAGTGGAGGACGAAGTTGAGAAGAATCTGAAGTAAACAGAAAAATACGAAAGAAATTTAGAGGCACTGGAAGTCGCGAAGAAATTGGATTTGGAACACGTAGAAAAGCTTTTTTGTTTAGAATATCAAGGGCAAAAGGAAGAAAATGAAGAATTAATGTCTAAGTTAAAGGAAAACATGGGTGAGGAATTTGAAAAGTATAAAAAATTCTTCACGAAAAACGATTTCCCCGACAATAGTTTCATATTGCATGACCTGTACGGACTGACCGAAAGCGAAAATTAATACATTAATTATTTGGAACAGCAGCAACACGCCAAGTAGAAGCAGTTGCAGTTGCTGAAGTAGAATTAGGAAAATAACGAAAAACTGATCCAGAAATAGCAGTAGGAATAGCAAAGGAAAAGAAAAGAGGAAAGCGAAATGGAAGTAGACGAAAATGAAAATGGCGAGGTTTCGAAACCGAAAAATGATGACGATGAATAAGAAGAAGATTAATAATTAGAAGTTGGAAAAAGGTTTAGGGAAAAGGAAAAGAAGAATAAGGCAATAATGATGATGACAAAAATCAAATTTAGAAGAAGAGGAGAAGGTAAAAGAAAAGTAATAATAAGAAGAAGAAGTGGCACAAATGGAAAGTGTTCAGCAAATGCAAGACTACATCTGCAAGGTCTGCAACGAGGGCGATTATGACGAAAATAACCAAATTTTAATTTGCGAAGTAAAAAACGAAAAATTTATTGATTTAATTCTATTATTTAATCATTTTTTTAATCAAAAAGAAATGCAACATTTCAGTCCACTAGGTGTGTTACGGAATAAAAAAAGTGCCGACTGGTGACTGGATTTGCGATGTGTGCAAAGGATTCGGACCGAACGGATACGCTTTGAGGTGCTATTTGTGTCCCAAGAGAGGGGGAGTCATGAAACCAACAACGCTGCCCACTTTTGGCTCCAATTTCTCCGAACGAAATCCGAGTTACTCCGAGTTTGCTAAGAACTGCCCATCTCCCTTCTACCCTTACATGGACATTTATGAAGGTAGAAATTGCTAAAAATTATTTAAATTTTTTAAATTTTAACAATTTTCAAAATTTTAATAGAATCTTAGCATCACGAATCGGATAACCAAAGCAGAGAAAGCGAAAATTCTAATTAAAATTCAATGAATTCTCAGTCTTAAAAGGCGGAGCCAAAATAACCGCAATAACCACAATAGTAGTACTATGATTTCTACAAAATCAAAGAAAGCGACTACACTTAGGAAGTGGTGGCGAATGAACCCAAACCCCAGCAGGTCTGGTGCCACGTTTCGTGCGCCAGCTGGTTGCCCGAATGCTATTTCAACGAAAACTCTGCCACCTAGCAAACTATAATTAAAGGTAACAACAAATAAAGATTAATTATTATATTAATTTCATCAAATATCATATTCTAGGTATCGACAAAATAGACAAAAAAAGGTTCTTTTTGGCCTGTCAACTGTGCAAATAAAAAAAAAGGGCGCGTGTGTGCAGTGCACGAAGGGGAAATGCCAATCAGCTTTCCACGTGGAGTGTGCGAGGAGGGCTGGACTGTGTATGGAATACCGTCCGAGCGAAAAAACGCAGTACCAGGTGTTTTGTCAACATCACACACCGCTGAAACTGAAGAAAACGATCGCGATGAAAATCAAAAAATACCAAAAGGACATTATAAATTTCAATAAGCAGGCCTCACAACTGTACAAAAATGTAGTGGAAAAAGTCAAAGCTGACGAGATTGTCGGCTTTAGCTGCGGGGGCGGTGCGAGTGACAAAAAGAAACCAAATTCCGGAAAAAATTACGAAATCACGCATGAATACGACCACTACTACACACTGAACCCCGCCGACGAAATCGTAATCAAGTACAGCAAAAGCAAAAAGCTGTCGAAAAAGCAGCAGAAGAAGGTAGGATTTATTTTTTGTAAAAAATGAAATTATAATAAAATTTTCATTTTTTTTTAGATGCTTTTGAAGCTGGAAAGGGGGTACAAGGCGCAAAGGATGTCGAAAAACCACAGCGAAGACAACAACAATTATAATACCAATGGAAACGGAAACAATTTGAGAAATTGTGGAGACAATAACAACGAAGATCACTCGCAGTACTACGGAGAAGAAAATTCGTACGGAATTTCTTACCGAAGTTACAGCAAATCGGAGGACAGCGACTCGCAAGACTATTCCAATTTTTCGGAAAATGGGAAGAGGAAGCGCAGAGAAGAAAAATGTTGAAAAAAAAACTGAAAAAACTGAAGGAAAAGGGGTCCAAAAGCCACCACCACCATCACGACGCGCAGCCGAAAAAGAAATTTTATCCGAAAAGAACGGGCGTTTTGGCGGCCTGTCAAGACAAAAGCAACACCGTTGCGGCGGGGAAAAAAGTCCCGAAAGCAAACATAAAGGGCCTTTTAACAGAAGAAGAACTCGACCATGTGACCTTCCCGTACGAAATTTCGAATCTCATCACGCTTTTAGACCCCGGGAAAATCACCCCGAACAGTAATTACCACTCGAAATTCAATATCTTCCCGATAGGGTACAGGTGCAGGAGAGAGTACTCCAGCTACTTGACGCCTTAGAAAAAGACTTACTACATTTCTGAAATAATCGAAGGCAAAAACGGCAAGCCGCATTTCAGGTAATTCATTTCGTATGAGTATAATATATATAAATACCAATAACAAATTAAACCCCATTTTCCTTTTTATAGAGTTACTTGTGAAGAGGACGGATAGTATATTCAAACGGAGTCGAGTTCGAGTTGTTGGAAATAAATTGCAGAAGATGTGAACAGACTGAAAAACGGGTGCAAAAAGGTGTCGATTTCAGGGCCGGAAATGTTCGCCCTGCAAAATCCCAAAATTCAACAAATTATTTACCGACTTCCCAATGCCGAACTCTGCGAAAATTACTACCTAAATGCGAATTAAAAGGTGTAGTAAAATAAATTGAAAAATGAAAAAAATAACAGAATTTAAGAAGAGTAAAAAAAAGAAGAAAAAGATGAATAATAATAGAAAAAGTCATAGCAATTTAAGTAGTAGCAGTAGAAAGAGGAGTAGGAGGAGCAATAGAAATTGAAAAAACAGACTGATTAAATTGAAGAAGAGGAAAATAATAGCTAGGGAAATTCATCGCAGGGGGAATAGTAAAAGGAAAATAATTCGGTTAGCAACTAGTCGTCAGAGTGATGTTGTAAAGCTTGCTTAACTAAAATAAAATTACTTATATAATAATTTATTCTTAATAACTAATTTCTAATAAACTATAACGATAATAATCATAAAATTAGAGAAAAGTAAAGTCGAAGTAAAAGAAATTCAAGGATATGAAAATAAAAAAAATAATAAATAATTTTTTCAGCGAAAAAGTAAATTAGAAAATACAATCGATTCACTAAATCTTTCTCTCTTAATTATTTATTTTAAAAAGATATATTTTAATTTTATAATTTTATTATTAATAATAATATTTTAATCATTTTTATTTATTTATAATACTTAATCTCATCATTTTGTTATATAAATTTATATGAACTTTTATGTATTTGAATAGTGTCTATAAGAAATAAATATTTTTAAAATATAATTTTTCATTTAAATTTATAGATAACATCAATTAAAAGAATGCTCTGATATTTTAGTTTTTTGTTAATTATTATTAGTAGTTAATTCTAATTTTTAAATATCAAATACACACACACCCACTATTAATTATTTGTTGTTCCTAAATGGTTGATTACCATTCAAAAACAAATATTAAGCATTGGTTTACTTATTAGTGTAAAAAAGAATAAAGTGAAAAATAAAGAAATGCTTAAGTTAATTAATTCATCCTTATTTCTGCTTTCGCTCTCTTTAATGCAAATTTTCGTCCGCACAGACACTTCCTTCGACGAAAAACTGAGCAGATTCGCTGAAATATCATGTAAATAGCTAAGTTATGAAAACTTAGAATTATTTGATAATCATTGATTTATTTTATTTAAAAAAAAACCTTCATTTTTATATTTTAAAACAACCTAAAAAAGGGGATATGTCTCTCTATGTGAGCAAGGAATTGGACTTCGAATACTATACGGGATTCGTGCCTGTGGGGAAGAAATATTTTCAAGTAAACACGAGTTTGTTTTTCTCGATGATGACCAAGGTCGGAGAAACTTTGAAAACAATGGACAGTTCCACGCCGGTGATATTTTGGTTTGGAGGAGGTCCTGGTAAATTTGATCCCCATTTTCCAAAACAAAGCAATGGCCTAAATTTTTTTTTTATTTCAGGATAAAGCAGCTAGTACGGAAGTTTCAATGAAATAGGGCCGATTTTCTGCGACGAAAACTTGAAGGGATATTTGAGGGAGTTCTCTTGGAACAAATAAGTAAGTAAAAAAGTGTTTAAAAAAATAGAAATTCCACTATTAATTTTTGCAAAAGGCCGCTTTGGTTTTTGTAGACCAGCCCTTGCACACTGGGTTTTCCTACAGTCAATATGACTACATTTCGGTGACAAACACGAAAGAAGCGACGCAATTCTTCAAGATTTTTTTGCAGGGCTTTTATAAAAAAGTACCTGAGTTTCTCGGCAAACCCACCTATTTCTTTGGTGAAGGATTTGCCGGTCACTTCGTACCCAGTTTTGCAGAAATGGTAATTAAAGAAAAGCCCGTCCAAGGAATGAATTTCTAAGGAATTGGACTGGGAAGTGCTTTGGTCAATATAGGAAAGCAAATGGCAACTTACTCTGACTACGTTTTTAATATGGGAATTGCATGTAAATTGCTAATATTTAGAATAAATATATTTTTTAATAATTTGTTATATCAAAACAGCACAAAAGACGAGAGAAAATGTTGAAGATTAATAAATCAAAGCCTTAAGTGATTTGGAATAGAAGAAATTGGACGAGGCAACACTGATTTTCAATGAGTAATTGAAACTTATTTAATGTTTTTGTGGATTCTTTTTTAATATATTTTCAATTGTTAAGACTTACCTAAAATATGACTGCGTATGGAAATGTCGATCCGTTTAACTTAAATTACTATAAAAACCAAGAGGGACAATAAAATAACCCTGCCATTCCTTTTTATCAAGATCAGTTGCACAACACCGTATTTTTGATGATGTTCGGAAACATTTTCCCGAAGTTCCTTCCGAATTTTTAAAATTTCAATTAAACGATTTACAACAACTTTTAAGAGGATTTGTCATTGTCATTTTAACCGTAACTTGAATATCTTTTGAATTAAGGAGTCAAAGTAAATAACATAAAGGGTTTGTGGGTAATTACTCATTTTAAAATATTTTATTTAGGTAATGCTTTTCAATGGACAGTTAGACCTAATAGCTAACAGTGCAGCTGCGAATGATTTCGTTTATTCTCTGAATTGGAATTACTCCTTTAAATGGAAAAATTAGTAAAAAGTTGTTTGGTTTGAACGCGATAGTACGACTGCTGTCAATGGAAATTATTAAATTTTCAACAATTTAGTACAAGTTAATGTGTACAATGCAGGACATATGTAATCGACTATTTACTGCAATTTCATATCTTAGTTTTGTTTATTTATAAATTTTTTTCAAAAGGATCGCTGTTGATCAGCCTTAAGTTGCTTATTAAATGCTTGAAAAATTCTTAAAATGGGATTGGTGAAGGAAGTTTTTAGTTATTAAAGATATTAATTAATTTTGAAAATACAATTTTATAAATTTAAATATTTTATTTTCTTATAAAAAAGTAAATTTCTAAATTTCATTTTTCTAAAAATTAATTAAAAATATTTATCTTTCCCCCCGAAAATTCTGTATCATTTTTCAAAAGAATTAAGTCTAAGACCAACCAGAATTAGTAGTTGAGGATTGCGGCTTTGCAAAGTAAGAAATTAATTAATATTTAATTTCTAAAATTCTCTAAAATAAATTGATTGGTCAATCCATTAATTAATAAATATATAAATATACATATTACATTTCAATAATTCAGAATATATATTCAAACAAAAAAATAAAAAAATAAAAATGAAATATTAGATATTCCTACTTTCTTTATTAATCATTTCTGCAGTTTCTACAGAACAATTAAATAAAATATAAAACGTCTCAGGTAATCCACAAGCATTGAATTGAGAAACATTTGCATTTTTGGAACAAAATTTTGCTATTTCAACTTTAAAATCTCTCATTTATTTATTGATACATTTTTGAATTTAAAAAATCTCTAAAAAATGCAATTGCTTTCTAAATGATATATAAAACCTATATAAATCACATTAATTTTTAAATATTTTATTTGAAAAAACAGGATATTTCCAAGAAAAAGTCGGATAACAATTGAACTTCGAATTCTACACCGGATACATCCCAGTCGGAGATGCCGGTCAAGAAAATACAAGTTTATTCTTCTCTCTCACCACCAAACAAGGAGAAACTATTCAAACCACATCTCCGGATACTCCTGTCATTTTTTGGTTCAACGGAGGGCCAGGTAGATATTTTAAAAATGTGTGAAAATTTCCTGTAAAATATTAAACAATTTATTAAAATTTCTAGGATGCTCAAGTCAATACGGAAATTTCTTAGAAATCGGACCTTTTGAAGTCACCGAATCTCTTGGATTGAAATTGAGATAGTACGCCTGGAACAAATAAGTAACAACTTGAAGTTGTAATTAAAATTTATCTGTTTTCTAATTTCAAAAATTGCTAGGCTTTGATCGTTTTCACCGACCAACCTTTGAACGTAGGATTTTCCTATTCTCCCAGTGTTAACGTCTCTTCTACCCCTTAAGCCACTGAGTATTTCAGAAAATTCATCAAAGGATTTTATGCTCACTTTTCAACTTTAACTTAAAATCCCACATATTTCTTCGGAGAAAGTTTTGCCGGTAAATTTGGGAAATTGTTAAAAAATTTTTATGTTAATTGATTTTTTTCTTAACTTTTAGGACATTATATTCCCGATTTCGCCCACATGGTTGTTACCGAAAAACCCGTTTAGGATCTCAACTTCTAAGGAATCGGTATCGGAGATGGATGGACTCACCCCGAAAAATAATTGCAATCATACAGCGAATTTTTATTCAACGCCGGAATTATAAGTAATACTATATCTAAATACAGAATTGATTTATATCTATTTAATATATTCAGGCCAAAAAACCAGAGAAGAAGTTGCTAAAAAATAAGATGAAGGAATTTTGAGTATCTAAGCCGGAGATTACTCTAAAGGAACCTAAGCTTTTGATTCGTAATAAATTGTTTTTAAATTTAGAATAATAAACCTTAAAGTAATAATTTTTAACAGCGTAACAGATGGAGCTCAATACGGAAATTTAGATTAATATAACATATTCCACTATTCAGGTATATAAATAGTTTTAAAAATCTAGTTTATAAATTAACATATTCACTATTTTTTTCTTTTAAAAAAGTTAATGGCCAATAGGATCAAGCTACCATGCCCTACTTCGTTGACTTATTCAATTCTCCAGGATTTAGAACTGCTTACGGAGTTCCTGATATAGTTACCTCTCCCTTTTCTAACTGTAATGAAGATATTTATGCCGCTTTTTCAGTCGACATTTCCAAATCTTACTAACCTCAAATTGAATATTTATTGAACTAAGGAATCAGAGTAAATTATCTTTTGATTTTAAATGCATTCTTTATATGAATGTATGTTTGTAAATATCAATAAAAATACTAATTTCTAAGGTCCTTCTTTTCAATGGTCAATTAGATATGATTGTTAACACCGCTAGTGCTCAAGATTGGATCAATACTATGAAATGGAACCAATCATTCCACTGGCAAAATACTAGAAAAACAGTCTGGTACTACCCTAACAACTAAGCTGTTATCGGAAACTATTAACACTATTCTAACTTTGTTTTTGTTAATGTATACTTGGCTGGACATATGTAATTCTCTTTTTTTTTATGGGAAATATACTTTATTTTACGATTATTAAATATTTTTTCTCTCTTTTAGGGTTCCCAGTGATCAACCTGAAGCTGCTACCATTATGTTAGAAACTTATTTGGATTGGAGTTGGTGAAATAATAAAATAATATTTAAATATACTTTATTTATATTATTACTAATAAAACATTTAACAAATTTATTTGTAAAAACAATAATATTAAACCCTTTCTAACAAAAATTTAAATAAAAATAATAAAATATTTATATTTGAGAGATATTAATTTTTATAAATTCGGAAAATTATTTCAATATTTATTAAGATTGTATTATTATTTCCAAATCATATTCCTTATATAAAATTCTAATATTATCAAATAATTTATTTAAAATTATAACTATAATCGATGATCTAAAACAATACTATATTTATTAATAATTAAATCAATAAAATAAATAAAATTTTATTTTATTTTATTTTGACAATTTATATTTATAAACCAAAATTTGTGGTTTTTAATTTTTCGTTTACTGCACTTCTAAAGAATATATGTGTATTTATTTTTGAGTGATTAATAAATCGAATCTTATAAATCATGAAAGTATATGTATGTGTATACAAAATAGGGAGAATGTATTTTATTTATTTATTAATTTTTTTGTGATTTATTTTGAGATATATTATAGTTAATTATGCGAAAGAAATTAGTTGGTTGATAGAGGAGTGTGTATAGATATTTAATATTTAATTTTTTATCTGAGTTTAATTATTTTATTCATCAATAAAAACGCGAATAAATTATTTTATCTTTATTCTTTAATGAATGGGAATGGGCGAAAATTTATGCTTTCTATATTTATTGCAGAGAAATAAAGTTATTTGCCTTCCAATAAATTTATTTAAAATATTTTCACTGAAGAATATACCAATAAATCAATAAATAAACAAGCAAGCTAATAAATAAATAAATTAATAAAAAAGAAAGATAATTAATTAAGAAATAATAAATAATGGACGATCCAAACCAAAGCCAAGAGATTAATAAAACGGTGGAAAAGTCGAAAAAATAAAATATAATTATCGTTAACCATTAGGAAGCGGACAATTTAATACAGCAAAAGGATAATATAAATCTTATTTCTAAATTTAATGATATAGTACAGGCCCCAAAGCCTTAGTAGTCGGCTAGTTCATAATAGCCTATGGCAAAATAATCTACATAATAAAATTCACAAAGCCCAACTCAAGTAACCCAATAAAATTACTAGATGCCCAGTCAGTAGGAAGGTAATAAAAATAAGTTATTTTCTTATTGAAATTAGTGTATTATGTTACGTCCCACTAAAAAATTTGGAACCATTTATAGAAAATAAATGCTATAAATACATACATTTTTATTAATAATAATTTTTTTTTATTCCTATTTTTACAGTGCTTGAGGCGCACTTTAAGCAATTCCAATAACAGTAGGAGTAATAGCAAATGTTAGAGGAACAAATATAGCAATAGAAATTTTAATAGCAGTTTTAATTTTTATAGTAAGCTCAAATGCAAATGCAAAATCCTTTAGGAAATATGACTCCCTAGTATGATTCCTAAATCAACTATTTTACAGAATTTATGCGACTTTATTGTCGCAACCAATTAATGATAAACCAAATGAAAGATTACTCTGAAGAAATTCGAGAAATGAAGATGAGAGTGGAGAGATTGGAAGTAAAGAATTTTAATTTTATTTTTTAAAATATAAAAAGAATTACATAAATGGTATGTATGTATATAAATAAAAGCGAAAAAATAGAATTTGTATAATAACCCAAAATTAGGACTTTTTTATTTGTTTATTTATTTTTTACCTACTCCTTAATTATATTTCTCCTTTATTAAAAGAATAAAATAGAATCAATTGATGGGTAAGAAACCTCTTCTTTGCGGGATAATTAACAAAAAAAATCTAGAAGATGTGCGTCCGAAATAATTAAGAATTTCATTGTAAAAATTAAAATTTTCTTAAAGTAATTAATTGTATACTTATTAATTTGTATCTAGTGTCCCTACGTAGATTGCAAAAAACAATATGGAAGTGAAGTTTCTCTAAACTTGCACATAAAATTAAAACATAATGGAGGAAATAAAACAGAAAGAGAAAAATTGGCCGTAATTATATAAATTTATTTTTATAAATAATGCATTTTATTTTCACTACTTTTCTGCGATATTTTATTTTTTTTAAAAATTAAAAAATTTTAATTAAAAATTAAATTTTGTTAAAAAATAAAATAATTCATATTTTATAAATGGGATATAGCCTTCATGCATATTTGTTTTATAAATTTAAGTATATCTACTTATATTAAAGCAGGATTTTTTCATTTAATTACTATAAACAACAGATTAATGAATAAATATAAATAGTGGTATTAATTTTATTTTAAAATCTATTTTAAGCGAACCATTTTCTTGGCTTAAGTAAATGGAGAAAATGTTCCAGATGTTAGTTTAAATCTCCCTCCAGGTTTTATGGAAGTAAATATTATAATAATGAAAAATTTTTATTTATTTTTATTGAGAAATATTAGAAAGAAATTAATCCAATCTAATCTCCCATACTATAAATTATTAATTATATTTTATCAAAAAAATTAGCAATACAAAGATAGTATGAAAAAACTAAAACCTAAAATGACTCCTGAAGAAGTAAAGGAATTCGAACTATAATAAGATAGCAATATAGATTCTTCTCAACAATAAGAATAATCTGAATCGAATTAAATATAATAAAAATAAATTACGAAAAAAGAGTAAACTGAATAATAGACTACTCTTTAAACTCAGTTTCAATAGTTTTAATAACACCAATAGTAAAAAGAAAATCCCGAATTGACAGCTTTAGCTCAAAGTTTAAAGTAAATTGCAAGTTCCTCTTTTGGAAATAATAATAATAGCAACATAGAATAATCAAATCAACCCAAACAAAATTCCAATAGTTAATGATTGGGAATTATTACAAATATATATAAAAAAAAAATTGAAATAAACTTATATAAAAAACAGAATTTTATAATAGTTTAATAATATTTTTTAAATTAATTAACATATATATAATAATCATTTTAAATTTAGTGATAGTATTTATTTATCATTTATAACAAGTAAAAAATATTACAATTTATTTATTAATCGTTTGCAAATTCTTTTAGAAATTATTAAAATTTCAGATTTTATTTCACTCTATATAATAAAGGCCTTGCATTTAATTATTTACTTAATAATTTTGCAATAGAATATATTATATATATATAAACATATTAATAATATTTATCAAGAAAAAAATATTAAAATAATAAAATAATATTTAAAATTAAGTTTATTTATATTTAAAATCTTATTTTTATTTTAAAATTCTTGAAAATAAATTAGATATATACTATCACATAATATTATGTAGTATATAAAGTAGATATTTATAGGATATTTCTTTTTGTATTATATATCTGTTAAAACTATGATTGACTAAAGAATACCTTTACAACCGATTTTACATCTATATCACAGAATCATCTCAATATATTTATTTACATTCATCAAAATATACGAATCAATTCAAATTTTTAAGTTAAAGATATTTAAATTTCAAATTAATCTCATAAATAAGGTGAGATTTCTTTTATTAAGAAAAGTTTTTAAAACTAGGTCTTAACATGTAAAAAAACCTACCGGTTTAAAAAAAATATTTAGTAAAAAAAGACATTATTTTAGAATATTAAAACTGTAAAAGTTATTAAACTATCATATAATATATAAATACTAAAATACTAGGAGAATATATTATTTTAAATTAATAATTTTTAAAAAGAAATGTATTTTATAGTTAAGGGTTCTACAAAATTAAATATATAAATGCTATTAATTTGAAAGTAAACTTGAAAATTACATATGATATAATTGTTAGAACATCCTTACGAGATATAAAATTCATTTAATATTTCGATAAATATATGCATTAATATTATATTTAATTGATAAGAGCAAATTTTTTTGGTGAATTTTAAATTCTAATGAGTTAGTTTATAGAAACTTAATATTAAAAAATTTTTAAAAATAAAATAAAGTTAATTTTATTAAATCTAATATCTTATGGTTTTTAAAAAAATATTTTAATATTTTTTAAATACATGTATATAGTAAAAAAGGTAGCTATTTAGGGTCCTAAAAGCAGTCTGTTTAATGTTTATTTAATTTACTTTGGTGTGAATTCAACAAAAAAAAGATGTCGTTTAAAATGCTTAAAAGTAATTAGTGAAAAACACATTTAAAATGTGGTATAACATGAAAATAGATTTTTTATATATATAAAAAAGTTATAATAGCTTTTCTTATAGTTAAGATAGATAATATCGAATGATAAGTTAAAAGTATTTGAAATTTTTTAAGCACAACTAGAAAGGCTGTCTGGTAATATTTAATGGACTTTAAATAGAAATATAAATGATAATTACCAATAAAGAACGGTAGGACTGATAGAAGGACTAATAAGGTAAATTTTCAAGTAAACGGGATAAGAATATAGTCATTTTAAATTGTTATTTTTTTACTTTTAAAAATGAAGATGTTCTATATTTTGTTAAACTGCGCATTAAGATTAAAATTAGCTTATAAAATTAATAATTATTCAAAATTTGATGCATTATCATTTCGATATTATAAAATATTTATTTACTTATTTAGTTATTTTGCTAAATATATTGCTAATTATTATAAGCCAATATTTTGAAATAAACAATATTCACAATCATAATTCTGGTAAATATTTACGGACTATAGTGAGATAAATCGAAGTATTACAAATTTATGCGCCTGAACAAACGTCATAATGTAAATTTTGAATATCAGTAAAATTTTAAAGAATGAGTATATTATTTTAACTTACTTATTGTGTTGCCTATAAAATTATATTATTTAAGTAATAGGGAATTATTAATCCACAAAAAAATAAAAAAAAAAAAATTTATAAATAGTGATAAAAAACTATTATTAATATATATAAATATTAAAAAAACAACAGACCATGAAATTAGCTAACAGTTCTTAAAACGCCAAGCCTTTGAACCTTTTCTTAATCAATGCACTCTCAGGAGGAGTCGCTGGTTCCATTGCCAAGACCATTTCCGCTCCTTTGGAAAGAGTGAAATTAGTTTTGCAAACGGCTCGATAGAATTCCCAACTTGCCCATATCAACACCGCCAAAGACTGCATTTCCCAACTCTATCAAAGTCAGGGACTGCTATCTTTCTGGAAAGGAAATTTCACAAATGTTGTAAGATATTTCCCCACTCAGGGCCTCAATTTTGCCTTCAAAGAGAAATGCAGCCAAGCTCTTTAAATAAAATAAACTAAAGATTAAAAAACTCTAGCATTGAAAATGTTCCTTTCTGGAGGAATCGCTGGATGTATGTCCAACATGATTGTTTACCCTTTAGACTTCGCCAGAACCAGACTGAGTGTGGACTGCGGGATTGGGGGCAAAAGACAATTCAACGGACTTTTGCACTGCTTGAAATCCGTCGCCCAAACTGAAGGAGTATAAGGACTTTATAAAGGACTCAATATAAACATGATGGGAATTTTCATTTACAGAGGTTCTTACTTCGGACTCTATGACTATGGGAAATAAACTCCTCAAATCAAAAAGAAATAAGAAAATTCTCTGGCTTTCAAATTCTTATTCGCCCAGGCCGTCACCATTATTGCCGGAACTCTCTCCTACCCCCAAGACACTATCAAAAGGAAAATGATGATGAGTTCTAAAAACTCCAATGTATATTATGTCAATGCCTTCGAATGCATCAAAGATATCAACAAATAAGAAGGAGTCAAGGGATACTTCAGAGGAAACTTGTCTAATTGCGCTCGATGCATCAGTGGAGCCGCCTGTCTCGTTTTGTTTGATACCTTCTAAGATCATTAAAATACCAAAAAATATTGAGAAAAACTAAGGAATATATAAAGAAGTTAAGATTATGGTAGTAAAATTAATTCTATATTTGGTAAACTATCACTTATTATAAAAATGATGATTAATTGTATATATACACATAAATAAATAGATATTCAAATAAAAATTAACTTATTAATATATTATAAATTATATAAATTAATATAGAATTATAGTAAAAAGGGTATTTATTATAAAAGTATGTTAAATTGTTTAACCTACTATAATAATAAATATTTATATTATTCATTGTTTTATTGTCTAAAACAACCTCAATTTTCAATATTTTCTCTTTAAATTTTGTTTGTCACCTCTATTTCCAAAATATTATAAAAATTATTTGGAGAATTAGTTTTTGTTTTTGTTTTTTCTAATTTTATTTTACTTTTAATAATAAAAAAACTTACAAAAGTGATACTTATTAGTTTATCACTTTCTTTCTGTAAGTTTAAAATTGCATAAATTTGCTTACATCAATTTTTGCAGTAAAATATTTATGGAATGACAATAACCAATTAAATAATTACATAATAAATAAATTTCGCCTTACTTCTTTTATAATTTTTCCGAAATAAAGCAAAGCAATAATTACTATTTAATACGATGGTTTATTGAAATTTCGAAATGAATATAAATGGAGAAATAAAATTTAATAATACCTTTCTTGGACTTATTAAAATTCTAATTTACTTTTCTATTCTGTCTAAAATATGTATGTGTCATCTATTTATTGATTGCGAATATTATGAGAGAGTTTAACGTTATAAATTTTATGTCACAGAAATACATAAATTACGTATATTTCGTAAGAATTAATCAAAATATAAAAGAAATTAATTTCTTATTTTTATTACTATTATTTGTTACCTTCTTGCGTTGAAAATTTATGGATTAAAAATATGTAAAAAGAAGTTTTATTTCTTATAAAATATATTTTATAAATATTATTTTAATACCAAGAATATAAAAAAATACTGAATTTATTTATATTATTTGTTTGTCAGTAAAATTATTAAATATCGAATAAAATCATTGATTACCAACAGATATATATATATATTTTAAATGAATAAATGATGAGATGAGATACTTTTTTATTTGAAGAATTAAAGAGTAATTTTAAAAAAATTAACTATACTTTATTAAAGGGTTAGTAATTATTTTATATAAAAATATACTTAAAAAGAAAAAATGCAGATTTTATTATTTTAATATTTTAGAAGCATAATTTATTAAATAATAAATATTCAACTATAGTCCTAATATTTAAATAAATTTATTGCTAATGAAATATATACTTGATTCTAATATCCTTATTATTAATATGTATTTATTAGTATATATATATAAAATGACTTTAAATTAAAAATCAATAAGTAAAAGTAAATCTAAAAATACGGAATATTAAAAGAATGTAATAAATGAAAGACAAACTGTAAGATTTAAAAAAATATTGACTTAAAATGAATTTCTATCTCAATAATAAAAGAAAATATTTTTTATATATAATTATTTAATATATTATACTATCTAAGTAAATGACTATATAAATGAATATCTCAAACAAGAAGAGCAACAAATCCTAAAATCAATAAGACTAAGGAGTGAGATAAGATGTTGGCAGAAGCTTCATCTCCTTATTTAATACATTTTTTCTTTTAAGCTATGAATCCCTTGGGGCATTGTTTAACACAGTGTAATTCATCGTTTTCATCATACAATTAATAAAAGTTATTCCAGCAAGTAAGGCAAGAGCCAGATTTTCTGCAAGTTTTACATACATCATCACAAGTGGAACACAATTTGGTGGCAGAATTCAAGTATTCTCCTTCATAACAATGGTCACAAGTAGTTCCATTGGAACAACTCATACAAGATTTCTATTTTTGAGAAAATTTAAATTAATAAAAATTTTAACATAAAAATAATGGGATTTGTTTTTTACTTCACAGGGCTTACATTCGTGATGTCTTGTGGTGTAGTATTTGTCTTAGCAATTTTACAAACATTTAACTTATCCTCCTTAGATTTGTTCACTTTTAAGTCCATCTCTGCAAGTCAAGCAGGTATTTGAATTGCTACAAGTGCTACATGATGCATCACACAAATAACAGAGTAACTAGCTGTTAAGGAAGGATCCCAGGCCGCAAGAGTCACAGGTAGTAGCATTGTTACAGGTTTGGCAAGTGGACTATGGTTTAAAAATCAGTTAATTTAAATTTGTATCATAATAAATAAATTTAATCAATTAATTAATTACTAGACAGTCAACACATCTGTTATTTTCAATGAATTGGTTCGATTTACATTGGGCTTTACAGATTTTCTTTCCGTTTTCTTCGACTAAATCAGATCCTTTTTCACAGGTCAGACAAGTGTTGGCATCTGAACATTGGACACAAAGGTCGGAACAGGTGACACACAGCTTCTCTTTATTAAGGAACTATCCATCAGCACAAGTCAAACAGGTGTTGGCTGAATTACAAGTGAGACAAGAGGAGTGGCATCTTACACAGGTATGGTCAGTTTCGTTGGAGTAATAAAGGTTGGGACATATAGTCAAGCACTAATTTTTACCATTTTCGTTGAATTTGAACAATCCTTGAACACAGGTCAAACAGCTTCCTTATTGAGAACAGGTGGCGCAGTTACCGTCACAGACTGCACATTCTCTATTGGCAGTCAAATATTTGCCATCGACACAGGAGTCGCAGGTTTTGGCGGAAGTGGAACAAGTTAAACAGGAATTGTCACAGGTTTGGCAAATTCTCTTGGAGTCAGCGTAGTGGGTGGAAGGACAGGCTAAAAGGGGCTTGATTTTCCCTGCGTCGGTGTAAAGGGCGAAGTAGTTGGGAGATACGGTCAAACAGAACTCTAATTCGGAACAGCTGGAACATCCTTCAGTACACTTAATACAGGCTCCGTTGTTGTTGGTGAAGTAACCGGAGTTACATTTGTTACATTGGCTGGCACTGCTACATTCAGAACAGTTGGCCTAAGAATAAAATGAATTTAATAAATAAATTTAAAATTTTGAAAATTTATTTTATTACGCTGCAAGTTTGGCAAGTGTTGGCAGAGTCCTCGTATTGGCCGGAGGGACAGGAATCAACACAGGTAATTCTGTTTTGAGAATCGACTGATTTGTTGTATCCATTTTTACAGGTCAAACAGTAGTTGGCTTGGTCACAAGTCAAACATCCTGAAGCACATTCTACACAAAGTCCAGAAGCCAAGTAGTATTTTCCGTTACATACAGTACAAGTATTCGAGGAACTACAAGAAGTACAGTTGGTCTTTTTTAAATAAAATAATCAATAAATCAATGAATCATAATGAATTAATAAAAATTAAATTACAGGACATGATTGGCAAACGTTGGCTGAGTTGCTGACATATCCGGCAGGACAGGCAGAAACACAAGTCATTAAGTTTTGGGCATTTTTGAATTGGAAAAGACCTTAGTTGCAGGTGGAGCAGGAGTCGGATTGAGAACAAGAGGCACATCCTTAAGAACAAGTAGTACATTTTCCATTTTAGGCGAAGAATCCATTATTACAATGACTGCAGGTTTGAGCATCAGTACATTAAGAACAGTTGGCGGGACAATCGGAACATTCAGATCCATTTCTGAAGTGGGCTTGCGGACATTGAGAAACGCATTGGACCTTTTAATTATCGTCCATGAACTTAAGGAAGTCTCCTTTACAAGAGAGACATTCCCCAGCTCTTTCACAGGTGGCGCAGGTGTCGTCACAGACTGCACAGAGTTTTTGACTGTTAAGATAAGAGTTAGAGGGGCATTTGGTGCAGGTTTACTCGTCGGAGCATTCGAGACAGGAGGTGTTACATTAGACACAAGATCCTTGTCTTACGAAGTATCCGGTTCCACAAGATTGGACACATTCTTTGAGGCCTTGGGCGTTCAATTTGAGGAAGAAGTTGGCCTGGCAGGTCACACAGGATCCGGGTTTTTCACAGGAGGCGCAGGTTGTGGGACATTCTTTACAGGCTCCAGTTTCCAAATACTTGCCTGGTCTACAAGAGGTACAGGTGTTGGCGTCGGAACAGAATTCACAGTTGGTGTTACACTATTCACATGTTTTGGTGGCGAGGTTGGCCCATAGTGAATTGGGGCAAACTTCGACGCATTTTCCTGAGTGTCTGTACAGGTCACCCTTACAGGCTGTACAGGAGTTGTTGTTTTCACAAGAGGCGCAGTCGGATTTACAATCTTCGCAAACGTTGGAAGCGTTGATAAATTGGTCTTGTCTACAGGTGGAACACGAAGTGGCGTTCGAACATTTAGAACAGTTGGACATACAAGCTTGGCATTGGTTTTCAGAGTTGACGAAGTGTCCTTCAGGACAAGATTGGACACAAGAAACTTGATTGGAGGGAGATATCAAAGAGTAGTATCCGGTTAAACATTTAGTACAGTTGCTTGAGGTGCTGCACAAAGCGCAGTTACTTACACTACATTTGGTACATTGGCTGTTGGCGTCTTTGTAGTAACCGTCGTGGCATTGCGAACAAGTGTTGGCTGCACTGCATAAAACACAGTTGTTCTTTTTTTTTGGGATTAAATAGTTATTATTATAATACTAAGAATTTGTTTAAATTATAAAGTTTACCAATTAACAACCGACACAAGTCATTTCAGTTTAGTTGGGGTAGTAGCCAGTGGGACAAGAAGATACACATTGGCCTTTGTGTTTGAAAAATCCTTGCGAACAAGAGGTACATTAGTCCTCTCCGGTGCAAGCGAGGCAGTTAGTGCTACAAGAGGAACATAATTTTTCGGAATTCAAATAAAATCCGTCTTTACAAGTGAGGCAAGTAGTTACGTTGTCACAAGTAACACATTGGTTCTTGATTTAATAATGAATGTTAATTATGAATTTTAATTAAAGAAATCAATAAAAATTAGATTTGTTTACGACACAAGAATTACAGGCTCCGTTAGAGTCGGCGAAGAAATTGGCAGGACATTATTAAACACAGGTGAATTTGTTTTGGTTTCCGAACTATTTGTAGTATCCTTAGTCACAAGAGGTACAGAAGTTATCTTCGGTACAGGTGGCGCATCCTTGGGTACAAGAGGCACAGGTATTGGAGGCCAAGAAGTATTTGTCGGCACATTCAGTACACTATTGTTGAGAAGTACAGGCAGAACAAGATTACTTACAAGTGCTGCAGACTCCGTTATTGTTGTATTATCCTTTGGGACAAGTGGAAACACAAGTGAATTTGTTGGATCCAGTTTCGAAGGATTTAACGAATCCAGAGGCACAGGCAGTACAGTAGTTACTTTCGGAGCAAGAGACACAGTTTGTATCACATTATTTGCAGCTATTTTGTTGCAAATAGTAGCCTTATGAACAACTGGTACAGCTTGTGGCAGATATACAAGTTAAACAGGAGGTCTATTATTTGATCAATTAATTCTAAAAAATAATTCAAAAAATTGTTTTTCTTTACTTGACAGTCTTCACAAACGTTGCTGGCATTGGAGAATTGGTGGGAAGGACATTGAGAGTTACATTGAATCTTGTTGTTTATAACTTGTTTTACGTATCCTGGCAAACAAAGCAAACAGAAGTCGGGTTCGTTACAGGTTTCACATCCACTTCTACATTCGACACATTGATTGGAACTGGAAATATATCTTCCCTAAGGACAAGAGTCACAGGTGTTTTCTGCGGAACAGGTGGCACAAGAATCCTAAAAAATAATTTAACATTTATTTGTTTGTTTGAATATTTGATTGTTTATAATATTAGTTACTTAACAAGAGACACATGAAGAGTCCTTGGGGTACATTTTTTGAGGACACTGTTAGACACAGCTGAATGAGTTGTTGTTGGTTAATTTGAGGTATCCGGAGGCACATTTGGTGCAGTTTGTGGCGGTGGTTTAGCATTGAGCACATTCTTAACTGCAGACATTACATTGGTTGTTTCCGGTTATGAAGTGAGCATCTTTGCAAGTCAAGCAGGAGTTTCCGTCAGAACAAGTACTACAGTTGGCTTGACAAGCAGTACAGTGTCTTTATGAGTTGGGGAAGAATCCCATGGGACAAGAAGAGACACACTAAACGACGTTGTTTTCGACGTGGGTGAAGTGCGAAGCACTGCAAGTCAGGCAGGAGTTTGCGGAGTCACAGGTTTGGCAACTCGTGAGACAGACTTCACACATTAAGGTGACTTGACTTTTGTATTTTCCCTCGGGACAAGAGGAACAAGCCAAAGAAGAGGTACATTCAAGACAGGATTCGGGACAGTTTTGACAGACGTTTTCGTCGTTGGCGTATTGTTTTTAGGGACAGGCAGACACGCAGGTCGTTTTGCTGTTTTAAACCAGTTTTTGGTATCCAACTTTACATTCCAAACAGCTGTCTGCGGCGTTACAGGAGGCACAACTGCTCAAACACTCGGCGCAAATTTGGTTAGCGTTCAAGTATTTTCCTGAGTCACAAGAAGAGCAGGAGTTTCCGTTCTGACAAGAAGCGCAAGAGGAAAGACAGGGTGTACATCTTCTGGTTTGAGTGTCAGCGAAGAATTTGAGGGGACAAATGTTCAAACATTCTAAGGGTTTGGAAACATCGGGTTGGTGGGAAAAGGCACTGGAAGCACAAGTCAAACAAGTGGTCGCATTGTTACAAGTGGCGCAATTGGTGTTACAATTGTTGCAACTGTTGTTGGTTTAGTCCAAGTACTGTCCGGCTTTACAGGCTGAACAAGTGTTGGCGTCACTACATTCGCTGCAGTTCTAAAATAATTAATGAATTAATGAATTAAAATGCTTAGTTTTTTTGTTGATTTTTACGGTACAAGGGACACAAACTCGGTTACTGTTGGGGTAGTGGCCGGAAGGACAACTTTGTTGACATTGGATTTTGCCGTTTACGGTTACGGCGAAGAAGTTGTTTTTACAGGTCAAACAAGAACCGGCTTCGGAGCAAGTAAGACATAAGTCCTGACATTGTTGACATAATTTGTTGGAGTCAAGGTATTTATCACTTTCACAAGAAGAACATTATCCGGCTTAAACACAATCAGCACAAGAATTCTTTTAAAAACAAAAAAAATTGAAAAACAGAGAAAAAAATTAATTTTCGAATTGTTTTTACGTGACATTCAACACAGTTTCTGTTGGCATCATTGTAGAATTTGACGGGACAAGAAGCCACACAAGAGGAAACTCCTTAAACGGCGTGCATATAGAAATTTTTGGCACAGGTGGTACAAGATTACGAATCGATACAAGTAGCACAGTTTTGAGCACATATTTGACAGGTTCCTTGGGAGTTAACGAAATAACCCTCCTTACATTTGGTACATTGAGCTCCAGAAGAACAAGTCAAACAGTTTTGTAAGCTACAGTCGACACATTATTTGGAAGAATTGGCGAATTTTCCGTCTGGACATTATCCGACACATTGAACTTACTGGTTTCCAACAGAGAGGACGAATAATCCAGCTTTACAAGTTAAACAGGTCTGGCCTCTATCACAGGTTTGGCAGTCGTTTCCACAGCTGGAACATTGATTGTTGTTGTTGTCCAAATATTTCCCTTCCGCACATTAAGTACAGGTGTTTCCGTTGGAGCATTATAAACAAGAATTTTGCTAATTAATTTAAGTTTGTTTAAATTTAAATTTTAATTTATATTTGATTTTTTTTATTGTGATTACTTGACAGGGAATGCAGTGTTTTTAGTCGTTGGCGTAGTAGCCGGAAGAACAAGATTAAACACATTGGATGTTGTTGTTGGCGTCTTGGAAAACGAAGAGGTTGGAAGGACAGGTTAGACAGCTGTCTCCTGCAGAACAGGTCGCGCAGGAGTTCATACATTCCTTACACAATTTACCAGAATCTAAATATTTTCCGGTGCTACAGGTCTGGCAGTGAGAAGAGTTGTCACAAGAGGCGCATGAATTTTAACATTGAGTGCACTTTCCGTTTTGGGTGAAGTGCTTTTCGGGACAGGTGGTAACGCAGGTTTTCTTTCCGTTGATCAACAGTTCATAGTGTCCATTTGCGCAAGTGAGACAGGAGTCGGAGGCGTCACAGGTGGAACAAGAAGTGCTACAGATCGAACATAATCCACTGCTGTTAACGTATTGTCCTTCTTCACAAGAGGCGCAGGTGTTTTCTTGGGTACAAGATTTACAAGAAGTCTAGTAGATAATTATTATTTTGCGTAAATTTAATCAAAAATATATGAAAATTTAAATTTTAGAAATTTACGTGACAAGGAACACATATATCGTTTCTTTCGAATGATTTGGCGGGGCAGTTGCTTACACAGGTAGTTTTTCCGTTCGTGACATGGACATTGTATTCAGATTTACAGGCAGTACAGTAGTTGGCTTCAGTACAGGAAGAACATCCGATTTCACAATCAACACACTATTTATTAGGGTTCAGATATTTTAAAGTTCCACAACTCAAGCAAGAACTTCCGTTATTGCAGGTGACACAGTTGCTCTATTATTAATAAATAAAAAAATTTAAAATATTTTCAGCAAAAAAAAAAAAAATTTACAGAACATTTGGTGCAGACGTTATTTTGAGCGTAGTAGCCTTCGGGACAGGCACTCACACATCTCATTTTTTAGTTGTTTTCTGAGTGTTAGAATAAGTTGGAGTTACAGGACAAACAGTAGTTGTCTTCGACACAGGTCGCGCAACCGGAGGTACAGGTGGAACAGGTTTTGCTGGAATTGAGGAATTTGCCAGCTACACAAGAGGCGCATTGACCGGCTTGGACACAAGTTTGGCAACTGTTTTGACAAGTTTGGCAAGACTGACTGTTTTCGTCTTTGTATTGTCCTGAAGGACACTATTCCACACATTAGACTCTGTTTCCAGACCCAGATCTGTAGTATCCGGACTTACAAGTCAAGCAGGAGTCGCTGGCGTCACAAGTCAAACAAGAAGTTCCACAAGTGGCGCATAAATTACTGGAATTCATGTATTTTCCACTTTCACAAGTCAAACAAGAAGTTCCACTGTTACAGGAGGCACAAGAATTCTGGATAGGAGATAATTAAGAATTATTGGTTAATAAAAGTTAAAAATATAATGTTTTTTTATTACTTGACAGGGCTTACACTCGTTGTTGGAATTGGAGAAGTGTAAGTTGGGACAGGAGTTAACACAGGTGATTTTCCCTTGAGAGTCGGTAAGTGAGAAGGTGGATCCGGAACAGGTCAAGCAGTAGTTGGCTTCGTTACAAGAGGCACAATTGGTAGAACAAGTGGAACAGGTGTTGCTGGAGTTCAAGTACTTTCCAACAGCGCAAGAGATACAGGTGGACCCGTTAGAACAGGAGGCACAAGATGAGTTACAGGGTTGACAGATTCTGTTGGAGTCTGCGTACTGTTACGAGGGACATTAAGAAACACAGGAGAATTTGCCATTGGATTCGGTTACTCGGTAGTAAGAAGACTGGCAAGTCAAACAATAGTTGGCTTCACTGCAAGTCAAACATTTGTTGCTACAACCGACACAGAAGTTAGTCGAAGGGCTTATGTATTTCCCGGAGGCGCAAGTGGCACAGCTGGTTCCGCTGGAACAAGATTGGCAAGAACTCTGAAATAATAAAAGCATAATTTTTGTTTTGATATGTTGTTATAATTTATTTATTTACGTGACACGGTTGGCAAGTTCTGCTCTAGTCGACGTAGTGTTTGTCGGGACAGGCTGAAACGCAGGTGATTTTACCGTTGGAGGACAAAGCGTATCTATTGGACTGGCAAGTCAAACAGTAGGTACCTTCAGAACAAGTTAAACACCCAGTTGAACAAGTGGTACATTGTTGATTTCCGTTGAGATATTTTCCAGAAGTACAAGAGTCACAGGTAGATCCATTGGAACAAGTGGCACAAGAGGTCTTTATAAGAAAAAATTAATTACTTATTTAAAACATTTAAAATAGGAAAATTATTTACCAAACATCCGGAACATTGTCTGGGGTTAGTGTTTCCGTACTGTCCAGCAGGGCAACTGGAAACGCAGGTAATGGTTCCGTTGTTGTCTTGAGCGAATTTAGGAGAGGCACAAGTCAAACAGGTAGATCCGTTGGAACAAGTAGCGCAGTCTGAATGACAAGGTTGACATTATTTTTGGTCGTTCTTTATAAAAAATGGTTTGTTTTAAAGTTAATAATAAAATAAAAATCAATTACAGCATAGAATTTGGTAGGACATTCACTCAAACAGGTTCCGTTGTGAGAAACTTAGTTGGCAGTACATCCTCCGCCAGCAGGAATTGCAACACAATTTTTGTCGGTGGGACTTACTTTGTATCCGGAGGGACAGGTCTTTGAGTTCAAACAGGTTCCGTTGTGGGCGTAGTTGCCGTTAGCACATGAAACGGAACAGTCTTCTCCGGCGAAATCGGTTTTACAGTGACAAACTTCTCCCAAACAAAATCCGTTAGTGCTACAGAAATTGGGGCAAGATTTGGGGTAATTGTAGCAGAAATCGTTCCAATTTTAAGGACCATTAATATCTCCTGAAATGCTAAGAAAAAAAGAATAAAATTAAATTATTTTTAATTAAATTTTAGTTGTATTACTATTTATTTGATCCTTTGGGGGCAATGGTGACCTTATTGGTGGCTTTATCAATGCTGTAAACTTCTCCTATAATGGTTACATTAATCCCTCCTTCTTGAGTACATTCAAATTGCAAACATCTTTGAGGACTATTGGAGAATTAAGATAGTCTTCTATCGTATATACCACTTTCAAAACATTTACTCTTGGAACCAAAAGTTTCTCCAAAATAGGGGTTATTGGGGTTGTTTTAGTTATTAACATCATTACATTATCTGTAAAAAATTAAAAAGAATTTATAATTAAATGCAATTTTATATTTATTCTAGTTAAGTTATCATCATTACGTGTTACTATATCCTCTAACCAAAAAGCAATTATCAGCATAGGGATCACTTCCTTATGCAGAGTATCCCTTGGCTGTGTAGTAATAATCACAGGCTTTTTCACTATTGTTGAATTCTCTGTATTAGGATGAATCACAGTCAGCTAAAAATCCACATCCCTTTCCTTTTCCCCATTGAATATCGTCAACGTGAGTATAGGTGGGTTTGTACCATCCAGAATCTTCTAACAAAGCCAAAGTGAATTTGGAAATGGCGGCGTCGTGAGAAACAGCACTGGCGGTCATATATTCGTTTTCTAAAACTGTTCTTTCCCAGTGCGAATTTTAAGATCCTGAACCTCCTTAGTTTTCCAGTTATAATCCTTTGGCATCGGCACATCCTTTTTTTATATGGTAATAAATTTATTTTACCTTCATAAGTTTTAATTTTAAACTATTTTTATTACCGAAATGCTCTTAAGTTACTTGCTTAACTTTGGGAGATGTAAGAATTAAAGTAGTCAATCCTCTAATGGTTTCGGTTACTATTGGTTCGTTTCCTTCTCCGTAGGATTATTGAGTATCGGGATTTATCCAATATTTCATCATTGAATTTGAGAAACCGAATACGTGCGTCAATTCGTGAAGAGTGGTTTCGAAATTATCTTCAAATTCAGCAGGGTCGTTGATTTTCTTAATAATTAAAGTATTTAAATTGTATCTTTATGATTTTTTATATCTTAAATTACATTCACATCCATATGGGCAATATTATAAGTTACTGTTCCAAATTTGGGTCTTTAGTTGTAAGCCTTTTTTATTATAATTAGAAAATTATAGTTTAGTATTTCTATATAAAAAGAGAATCAAAAAATTCGTTTTACGGATAAAATACAAGGCCCAGCATAAGCCAAGGTGTTGCTATTAGCATCACTTTCTACGTAAACATATATGTGCAAATCAGAATTAGCTATTCCAACAGTTTTATCACTTTATTTCACAGATCTATTCTAACATGTGGGATAATTAGAAGGGAATATATTGTTTCCTGATTCTCTTTTAATCTATTAAATTAATTTTTTTTAACATAATTATTAGTTATTATTTTAGGATTTGTAATGTTATTGCTAATTTTTTTAAATATATGAAAAAAAAAAGTTATTATTTAACTATAGTACTTTTTTTCTAAATATACAAATAATTAAATATGTTTTTAGTTATTTAATTAGATTTTTTTTGCGGCTAATTAATTTTGTTTTGCAAATAAATTTTATCATAACAAAAAACTTAGAATTATCCGCTTAAAGTAATAAAATTAATTGTTTATTTTGCTCACTTAAAATAAAGTTTAGGCTCTTTATTATTTTCAATAAATAGAAAAAAGGTTTAAATTATTTTTCGAGTTTACCAACAAGTTTTCTGAAAAGAACTTTCCAGCCAACTCACATTATTTTATAATAAAATCTTTTAAGGGAAGGGCATTTCCTTATAAAGCATCAAGATAAGAGTAATCAAAGGTGATTCTCAAAGGCTCATAAGTTGAACTTAATCCGAGTTGTCTTTTCCTAAAAAATAATGAAACATGAATAAATAGAGTCTAAACATATTAATTTAAATATTTTATTGCATATATAAATTGTTTATGGTAAATTGGCCATTTACTATAAAACACATTTATTCTAATAATCTTAAAAACAAAATAACAATAATAAAAAAACAAAATAATGCAAATACCCTTTTTCAGGCAAGGGAGCAATATGGACTTCATGGTCTAATTTATCGTGAATACACTCGTGCTTAATTTCAACAGACTGATTGACAATTAAAAGCGTAAGAATTAATATGGCTAAATAAGATTTCATTTACTAAAAGAATACGGTAAAAACTATTTTTATATTAATTTTTTTTAGATTTTATTTTTTAGTTTTATTAATTACTTTAAATGATTAATTAATAAATGTATATATTTTTTATATTCAAAAGCTATATACTATTTTTTTTAAAGGTATTTTAGAAATTATTTATTTATATGTATATATGCAAAAATAATTCTTTGTATCAAAATTTAATTTATGTGCAATAAATGAAAGCTTGCTTTCTACTTTATAAGAATTATTTAATTCTAATTTATAATTAAATTAGTTGGAAATATAATAATAAAAAACTCATATAATTCCTTTATAGAAATCAATTAAATATATAATTCCCCATCATGATGCAGAAGATTTCTGGAAGTTAGAATCATAATTTTAAATGATAATATATTTTTTCTTATAAATTACTTATACTTAGGATAGTAAAATAATAAAGGCACTTGAATATAAACACATTCCAAAAATACATATTTATTCTAAAATAGTATAATAATGTACGGTAGCATCTCTTTTAGCTTTGAAGAATTTATTTTATACATTTTCTATTAGGTATATATGTTAGTGGTTTAATTTGAGATTAAATTAATTGGTATATTATTAATAAAAATGACTTACTAATTAATTGGAATAAATAATCTAATGTAATCTAAAAATATGAATTTAATTTACTTAAAGAAATTTTTATAAGTAATTTTAGAATTCCGTAATAATTAATATAAAATTATTTTTTAAATTGTTTATTTTATTAGAAACTATTCTCTTATTAATCTTAAACGATATATCTTTTCATGGCTTCTAAATTAAATTTAATTTTCATGTATGATAGATTATTAAAACTTAGTTTAGAGTTTTAGTTTTTAATTTACTTGCTTATTTGGTCGTTTTCAAGTACTTTTAATATAGCAATAAAATAATTATTTCATAAATAAAATATTATATTAAGATAAATCCTTTATTTTAATAATATGTTTAATTTATTTATTTAAATAATAATTTTATAATATAAGGAATTCATGGCATATATTTAAAAAAATACTATTATTTAAAATGATATCTAAAATAACATTCAACTATGAAATATCCTTTAGATTTGAAAATTTTTACTTTTTTTTACCTTTTATTTAACATATTTTAGATATATAAATAAAATTTAGATAAAATTATGATAATAAAATATTCTTGAATATCATTTTTAATAGTTGAATGATTCTATAAAATTTTAATTAGAAATCCTATAATATTCAAAATTAAGCTGCATGTATATCTTTATATATCATATGCATACTATTTCTTATAATATTGAAAAGTGAAAATTTAACTCACATTATTCTAATAAAATAAATTAGTTTTGAAAATTCAAAGTAAATTTTCAAAAATTTCCAAATAATTTTTCCAATAATTTAAAATATCTTAAAAACACAAAATTCAGTATTTAAAATATTATTAAATTTCTTCAAAATATAATGGTAAGATTTTGGTTTAATTATTCTAAACCTATTACTCTCATGTTCTTTCTTCTTTTGTTTATTAATTATAAAATTTCTTCATTATATAAAGACAAAATATTAATTAAGTGGATTAAACAAAGATTTTAGATTAAATTATGTTCCATAAAAAAGCAAAAAAAATTAACTAATATATATAAATATTAAATATCTGTAATTTCGTAATTAAAGGCTAATAAATAATTCAAAAATAGATAGTTTCTAAAAGTATAGTTTTATCATTATAACTTATATCTAATCAGACTAAAGTAACAAATATGACAAACATCAATAAGGCAGCAGAAAATTTGAATAATAGTCCACTTAACCCACATTCTCCATTGGACTAAACTGAAAGACCATCGGGACAAGAAGTCATACAAACTCTGTGTTATTAGTAGTTAACAAATAAGTAACCAGATTTACAAGACTGGCAGAAATCGTATTTGGTACAAGAAGTACATCCATCATAACAGGGTTCACATTTGCTGTTTTCAGAGTTAAGGAAGGTTCCTCTGTAGCAAGTGGAACAAGTAGAGGCATTGGTACAAGTGGCGCAGGAATTGTCACAATTTTCGCATTAATTTTTGGAGTTTAAGAATTGTCTGCTTCCACAGGTGGTGGGAGTGGGGACAAGGACTTCTTTTTCACAGGAAACAACTCCTCCCTTGTTGGCCAATTTGTATCCTAATTGACAGGCTTGGCAGTTGGTGGCGGAGGTACATTGGACACATTTATCAGAACACTGTTGGCAAGTGTTTTATTCGGAAAGATATTGCCCTACGAGACAGGTTACGGGGGCTGAAGAGTCCCTTTTACATTCTTTGGTGGGTTCGTGGACGGAGGTTCCGGCGGGACATCTTTTAGAGTCTATACATCTTCCGTTGTAGACATAGTTTCCGTTGGCGCAGACTATGGAGCAGTCTTCTCCGGCTCTGTCTTCTAAACAGTGGCAGGTTTTGGCCAAACAGTATCCGTAAGAAGAACAGTAGTTGGAACAAGGGGTGGGGTAGTGGTTACAGAATCCGTTCCAGTCGGCGGGTCCTTCGATATAACCTTCAATGCTTTAAAAAAAAATTTAATAATTATTTTTTAATTCTTTAAAGGGAAAATTTTTATTAATAATAAATGAATTTGCTTAATTACTATCTGTTTTTTCCTTTAGGGGAAACTTGAATTTTGTTTTATTCCTTGCTCATGATGTATTTCTCACCCAAAACAGAAATTTCGATTTTGGTGGCGTTTTCGTTGCACTTATATTCCATACATCTTTGGTTGGGGAAGCTGTTGGAGTTGACTCTGGAGTCGATGATGTTGGAGTCGAAGCATCTGCTTTTTTCAGCGTAGGTCATTCCGGTATACTGATCGTTGGATCCGGCATTGTCGGCATTGGAGCAGTAAAGGTTGCTGATTTCTTTAGAAATGTAGCATTTGTCTCCGAAGGGGTCTCTATTACTATACTGAGCAATGGAAGAGTGGTAGAAGTTGCATTGTCTGGAAGCTGTGTTGAATTCTCTGTATTTGTTGGAGTCACATTCGTACAAGAAGTTGCATCCCTGTCCCTTTCCCCAGCTGATTTCGTCAACATATTAGTAAGTGGGGGTGTACCAACCGGAGTCTTCTAAGAGGGCTAAGGTGAATCGAGAAATGACGGCGTCGTGTCCGATGGCACTGGCAGTCATGTAATCGTTTTCCAAAACGACTCTTTCCCAGTGCGAATGAGCGGAACCACTTCCTCCTTCGTTTTCCAATTACATACCAGGAGCTGAAGAACAGTCGTAGTATTATCTGGCCAATTGTTTGACTTTGGGAGTAGTGAGCCACAAAGTCTTTATTCCTCTGATGGTTTATTCGAGAATGGGAGTATTGCCTCCGTAAGCTCTTCCGGTGGCCGGGTTGATGAAATAACTGTACATACTTTGAGAGAATCCCAAAATGTGAGTCAATTCGTGAACGATTGTTTCAAAGTTATCTTCGAAAATTTCGACTTTTCCTACATCCTGAAAAAATTTTATATTAATTAATTAAATAAATCATAAAAAAAGCATGAATATACATAAATTTAATTAATTTCCAAATTCTAATGCAAATTTTTGGGTTTATAAAAACTAAAAAAATCTAACAAACAAAAAAAGTAATTACTGATTTTTAGAAGAAAGCCAAGTTGATGGAGAATCCTCCGAATACAGGTCTGTTGTCTCCTCTCTAGATAAAATTAGGTAATTTAGGTTAGATTTAATATATTTTGAAATTTAATTTACATTTAAAATGCAAGGACTGGCGTAGGCTAAAGTGTTGCTATTGGGGTCATTAAAAACGTTAACGTAAATGTGTAAATCAGAGTTAGGAATTCCAACAGTTTTATCTTATTATGAGACAATAGCATCGACACACTAGGATTCACTTGAGGGGAATCTCAAATTTCCAACTTGTCTGTTGACCATGAGGTTGTTGGAAAAGAAGTGTCCTGCAAGTAAGGTTTATCTCTTCACTTCTTCGGCCAAGGGAACCTAATCTCCTGTAAATTAGTTTAATGTAGAAAAGTCGAAGGTGACTCTCATTTTTTCTCTACCGGCAAGGACTCTACCTCTATAAAAAAACAAAGGATTGTTAATATAAATTAAATTTAATTTAAATAATTTTGTATTTTTACCCTTCCTTTTCATCTTCAGTTTCATCGGTAAATCCGAATTTTATGTTTAGTTTATCTTATATACATTTATGAGGCTTTCCAAAAGCTAGGCTGAAAAGCACTAAGACTGTTAAAATTATAGCGAATTTATTCATTTGCAAATTAATTTTTTTAGGCTTATTTTTTTATTAAATTTAAGAATGATTTTTATTTTAATTATTATTTAATTTTTGTGAAATATCTTCTTGCTTTATACCAAAATTTTTGTGTACTTTTGTGAGGCATTTCTAGTATATTAATATGAAATTAAATCGATTGGTTTAATTGCTAATTTTCTAATATGTGATTGGTATTTTTAATTAAAAATATTAAAAAAAAGGCATAAATAGTGATATCATCTAATATAATAGTTCCGATATTTATATTTCTGAAAAATTTTAAATATATTTATATATTTTATAATATCTTCTAATTTTCTAATATAGTATGCTTTAAATAGTTTCTTAATATAGATTTCAGTTGAATTCCATAATAATAAATTATTTTTGCAATTGTTTATAAATGAAGTGCATGAATGAATTAAAATGTTATTTTTCATGTATGCCTGATACAAATTACCAGTTTTTATAAATTAAATCTCTTGTTATGTCACATCAACTATCTTATTATTTAATTAAAAAGTCAAAAAACCTAACATTTATTTAATATTAATTGGAAATAAATTTTTTTAATTATAATTATTATACTTTTAATATGAATTTTATAAAAGTTTAAACACATCTAAATAAATATTTTATTACAAAATTACATATAATATAAACACTATTTTTAATTTTTATATGAACCATTTAAAAATTTTATGGAAATTTATCTTTATATTTTATGTATTGAGTAATGCAATTTGATCTTTTATTTTATGGATTATAAACTAATATTAATTTCTAATTATATATAATACATCTATAGTTCTTCAAATTTTTAATATTAGAGATTAATACGATTCTAAAATTGCTAATATTAATTTTATAAAGAGGCTTTCATAAATTATTTCATGAATAAAACACTGATAAATTTAATTAAATCTCAAATTTTATTAAATTTCAATTTTTCCAAAAATATACTCACTTTATTTATTTATTCATTTATTAATTAAATAAGATGTCTAAGGATTTAATTTATAAACAAAAGAAGATTAATATAACTTTTTAGATTATTCATTTCTAATTAGAAAATGAACTATATGATATTGAAAGTATATACAAATTTAATAAATTATAAGGGTATAAAGTGTGGAAAAAACTGAAAATGGGTTCAAAAAATTAAAAAATTAACTTTATTAGTACGATAAATATTTTGTTAAAAATAAAATTTTTAAACTTTCTATATACAAAAAAAATGAAAAAATATGTTAATATCAAAATACCAATAAATTTAATATTAATTAATATATTAATTCCAATATATTAGAATATATTTTCGATCAAATATATATATTATAATCTTAAATTTATAAAACAATTTGTTCATTCCTATTTTTCTTGAAATATTTTCCTTATTAAAAATTTAATCCTTCGTTTATATCCATATTTAAATTAAACTTTTAACTTTATAATATTAAATAGCTTAGATTAACCTTTGTATAATATGACTGTATTAACATATATTTGAGTTCATATTAATTATATATATTTAGAATATTTTTATAATATTTATTTACTACTTTTACTAATATAGAACATATATATATAACTTTTTAAGAATTTTTAATAAACTATTAATTCCATTTAATTAAAAACTTTATTTTGAATTTAATTATACACATTTTATGAAATATATTAAATAAGTTATTTTAGTATATTGTATAACAAGTTTTGTCATTAAATTATAAAAAAAAAGAAAATAAAATTTAAAAATTTGTATTAAAAATATATTAAAAAATACAAGTAACAATAATTATCTATAAATTTATTATAATAATTATTTATTTTAAGTTTCCAATATTATAAATGACTTATTTTTTTATAATTATAGCAAAATTACCATATGAAAATAGTAATATTTCATATAAATTTCTATAGATTACTAAATTTTTTACAATTAAATTTGTACCCCAATAAATTTTCAATTGAATTTAAAATTATATATTCCTTATTTATTTTTCATATAATCTTTTTATGTATAAGTCTTTTTTAAACATATATTTACGTTCTTCTTATATTTAAAAATAAATTTTTGAAGAGTCAATAAAGCTAATACTCAAATTTAATTTTCAATTATATTTTTGTGGTTTAAGATATTACAAATAAATAGAAAATTTTAAGCTTTTATAATTATAGAAATTAAATTTCATTAAGCCTTCATAGTTTAATGGGAGAACATTACACTGAAGATGTAAGGACGGTGGGTCGATACCACCTGAGGGCAATCTTTTTTTTTTTTGTGACGGAGCCTGTAATATGTTTAATTTGAATAAAACAAAATTGAGAAATTAATGAAATATATATTTGGAGATTTTCTTTTTGTTGGAAAACATGTTCGTGGCGAATGATAAATATCACTTTTTTAAAATAAACCTGATTTATTTTTTCTTTCAAAAAGGATTAAGAAAGGCCTGCCACAGGCTTAACTTCATAAAATTAAGTAAATTCTTCTGATATATGTATTTTTCAATCTTAATTTATTATTAATATTTATGGCATGTTTTTTATTAAAAAGATTTAATTTAGAAATCGATGCCATACAAAATTCAAAATTTACTGACTAGTGGAAAAAATGATTATATTCCTAATATCAATTTATGCTTTAATGGAAGATTTTTTAGATGAAAATTTCGTAGATGATTTGTATTATAAATTCAAAAAAATAAAACAGATATTATTTAATATCATTTTAATAATTATAATTTATAATTAATAGTATTAAATATCCAATTTTTTTATGAATGAACTAAATATTGTTTTTGGAAAAAATAATTAATTTTGCTTTAAAAAAAAAATATGAAGAAAAAATAATAAATGCACTAATGATAATATGCAGAAAAAATGAAAAATAAAAAAAATAAAAACATTGATTAATATGTTAATAATAATATGTATTAAATTATATTTTATTAGTAATTATTTTTATTAAATTTAGAAATATATTTATCATGATTAAGTCAAAATTGGAAGGAGTATTTTATTTTGTAATGTTTAACACATAAATATATAGTTAAAAAGTAAAGGATTATCAAAGATAATAAAGAAAAAATATTAAAAAAACAAATTAAAAACTAAAAACGAAAAATAATAAAAATAAATTTTTAGTACTAAAAGAAAAAAATACAAATAAGAAATTAGAATTTGTATGATGAGTAAAGAATAAAACTTTTTAAATAGTTAAACATAGTTGAGTAAAATATTTATATATAATATCAAAAACTAAAATACATAAATTATTTAAAAAACCCATTAGGTTATCTTATAGAAAATAAAGAAATAATTTAAAATAACAATGATGAATCATAAAAAGGTTTTAAAATATTCTCTAAAATTATCCCTTATCTATATCTTTCGGAAACAACTAAAAGGCACAAATTTAATTTAATTTATAATATTTTTTTATATTTCATTAATAAATATATCTAAAATATGAAATTCCACTTATATATAATATATGATGGAAAATAGTAAAAAAATTAATAAATTTTTTCAGAATGCATAACTTGATGATGAAGAGGATATATTCGAGAGATTTTTTGACTCGAATGAGTAAGATTTATAAAAAGAAGAGGTTAAATAATCCGATAACTAGGAGAGAGAGAGTAATTCCAGAATTTTTAAGGAATTACTGTCACAAGATTAGATTTATAGTTCGAGAGCGCCTTCTTCTTTAGATGTAAATGTGTCTTCATAAAATTAAACTATGCAAGACAGCCAAATAGAATACCATACTTAACCATTAACTAAAAATCTAAATTATAACAGTGATATAGAATGTAATAAGGAAAACGATGCTAGATTTAATCCCTTTGTTTAAAAAAAAAAAATTAAAAATACAAAAAAAATTTTATCAAAAATTTTAGCCTCGCAATTTATAAATATATAAAAAATTAAAAGGATTATATAGTTTCTTCTTTGCTGAAAATTCTCAGAATAGATCATACCAAGTTCTTTAGAAGATATGGAAAGAATAGTTTTTAAATTACAAATCAATAGTAATTTTACTCTCTTTTTTCTAATAGGAGTATTAGATCTAATAATTGTGAACTTAATTAATATCGGAAGGTTTTAAGAATAATTGCTTTAAAGTTTATAAGAGAAGAAATGATAAGTTATGCATATTGCTATTCAAATTTTGCTTATCCTTCTGAATTTATCAAACTTAAAACAAAGGCTGTATCATTATTGATGAAATGTTGATAGTTATAATTATTTTTATGTTTCTAAATACATTTAATTTTTCATTTGTTGATTATATCAGTAAAATAAAAAAATATTATACTTACAAAAGTAAATTTCATACATTATCTATATTAATGAATAAAAAATTACTTAAAAAATATAATCAAATATAAAACCTAGTACCTTTATTTTCTTAAATTAATCAAAATGAAAGTAAATTGCTTTGATGAAAAATAATCCTAATAGAATTACACTTCAATAAAATAAAAAAATAAAAAAATGAATATAAATATGAATATGAATATCATAATATAATAATGATTAATATGAAAAAGTATTCCATTTTTAATTATTAAAATTGATAATCTTCCTTAGCCTCACAAATATTATTTGTTTGCCTTATTTATTCTAATACTAATACACCATATATAATAATGAAAATAATTTCTATAAATTTTTTTGAAATATGTTAAAAACAAAAATTATAAAATTTATTACAATTAAATTATGGATACTTTGTATATATATTACAATAGTATATAAATTTAATATTTATTATTCCTATAATATGTTATTTTTGTAGAATTTTATTATTAATCATCTCAAAATAAAAAGTTCATGGTTAACTCTATATTAACCCATTATCAGTATTAAATTACATATATATTATGATTAATAAAGGTTTCTATTATTTTCATTAAAATAAAAATATTATATCAACAGTATATTTTTTGCAAATTTATTTTTAATTCCTATTTGCAAAAGAAATCACTTTATATTTTTATGAAATAATATAAATTCATTTTATTAATAATTTCCTATTTTTAGACGTAATATTATCGAATTAATAATATGAAATCTATTAAATGGAGTATAGACTTTCTTAAATATATTTTTTATTCTATTTTTTGAATTTAATAATCGTTATAAATAAGTTAAGGATTAGTCTATCTTGTACTGTGCCATAAAAATATTTCATTTTGTTAAATGGTGCTCTAACATATATTATGTTTTAGCCTAGCAATTTATAAATATATGAATTATTGTAAGAATTATATAGTTTCCTCTTTATTGAAAATAAGATATAGAAAAAATTGTTTTAAATTACAATCGATATTAATTTTACGCTCTTTTCACTGAAAAGAGTATTAGACACAATCATTTTTTATAAACTTAATTAATATCGGAAGGTTTTAGGAATAATTACTTTTAAAGTTTATAAGAGAAAACATGATAAGTTATGTATTCTTAAAATGCGTATCCTTCTGAAAATATCAAACTCAAACAAAGGCAATATCTTTACTGAAGATATAATGATAATTATAACTATTTTTATATTTTAAATACATTTCATTATTTCATTCGATGATTATATCAGTAAAATAAAAAATATTATACAAAATAAAGTAAATTTCATACATGATCTATATTAACTAAATATAAAATCAAGGAGGACATATAACATATGATCAAAAAATACATAGTACCCTTATTTCCTTAAATTAATTAAACATTCTGAAGAATAATAATCAATATAAAATTAAAAAAACAAAAACAAAAACTAAAAAATCAAAAAATTATGAATATGCTAATATGATAAATAACATAACATAACATGTACCATATCAATGAAAATATACCATACTTTATTATTATATAAAATTAAATGAAACTATATTATTATTATAACTAATTAATGAATAGAAGTAAATCAATTATTTATTAAAGATTATATATAATAATTTAATTTATAAATCATTCTAGTATTCATTTCTTTTGCTTTTTTTTGAGGATAATTTTAATTTATAACATTTGTCATTCGGAATATAAATTCCTCTTTATTAAACTTTGTGTGCTGAATAATTGTGTTAAAGTGTAGATGTTTATTGCAACAAGAACAAACATACTTTGAGTAGTGGAAAAGAGAATGGAAATTATTTGGAATTAGTTTAATATTAGCTAGTTCTTATTTATCTGTTTCTTCCAAATTTTAGAAAATTTGTGTGAATCTATAATTAATTTTAAGCTTATTTTTTGTTTCTAAGTATTAAGAAGTCCATTAAGTGTTTTCAAAAATTGCAAAAAGGATATCATTTGGAGTATTTTACGGGAGCATTTAGAATTTTTTGTAAGATTATCTCCAAATAGTATGGAATTAATTTCTAATACTTTTAGATTATGTATTTATAATTGGACTTAAATATATAAAATAGGGTCTAATATATGCATTCCATATTAAATGTTTATTTTCCCAGTTAAGAGTTTAACATACATGAAAAAGTTTTTTTCTTAGATAGGTTTCCCTCGATTTTATAAAATTTAAGTGCTATTTTAATTTACCAAAACCATCAATTGTAACTCCTAAGAATTTATAATCTTGTTAATATGGGATATTAAGTATATCTTCAGTTTCATGAAATTTTTGATGATTTTTGATATTAACTATGGCACTTTTTTTAGAGTTAAATATTAAATCGTAATCTTAGAAAATTTTCATTATCAATTTGGTAAATTATTTTAGGTATCTATGTTTGATAATTACAACCATATCATCAGCATATAATTTGTACCAAAACTCTCTTTTAAATTAGTTTTTTAGTTAAGTTATAGCTTCTTCCATGTAAATATTAAAAAGTGCAGGACTTAATGTAGAACCTTGGTGTACTCCATTTTTGAGATAAATTTTTTAATTACTTTTTTGAAGTAAAGTTTATTTAATAGTGATTATAAAAATACTGCTTCATCATTGGATAGAATTTTCTTTTTTCTTATAATTTTAAATAAGATGTCTCTATTAACAGTATTATACGCACTTTTAAGATCAATATATAAAATAGATTTGTTTTCCTTTTTCTTTATCTAGCTGATTTCATCTATAATAAGTTATATGTTTATATGAGTTCCACAGTACTTTAATATGATAAATATGAAAATTTTTCGATTATGAATTATTATAATTACTATTAATTTATATATTAATTTTTAATATTATATGTATACTGCATAAATATATAAATTTAGTATTTAAATTCCTATAATATTTTCATTTTTGTAGAATTTAATTAATAGTTTTCTCATCATTAAAACCCTTGGTTAACTCTATATATTAATCCATTATCTGTATTAAATTACTAAATATTTTATGATTATTAGAGATTTATATTATATCAACAATGTATTTTCTGCAAATTTAATTCAGCTAAGTATTTGTAAAAAAAAATCAAGAAATCATTTAATAAATTTCATAAAATAATATAAAATCATTTTATTAATAATAATTTCCTATTTTATAATGTAATATTGTCAAATTAATAATATGAAGTTTAATTAATAATATGAAGTTTTTTAAATGGAATTGCATTAACTTTCTTAAATATGATATATTTTTTTATTGGATATATTATTACACTATTAATTTATATTTATTGCAAAATTATTAATTAAAATAAACAAATTTTTCATAATTAGAGTAAATCAAATAGTAAATTAATAAAAAATGTTATATCAATCTCATATATAAATTGTATTTCAGTAGAGTTTATGATCACTTAAATTATAATAATATATTATAAAATCAATAGGTTGTCATAAACTCTATTCTTATTGTCAATATATAGTTATTAATATTTCCTTTTAATACTAAATATTATGTTTTTAATGGGCATAGAAAAAGTCAAAATAATACTTTTTAAAATCATACATAAAAAATAAATATTTTATTTTTTAGGTTAATTTTTTTTTTTTAATTTATAAAAATTTTTTTATTATTCAATAAAATTATATATTGCTCGGATTTACTACAAATATAATAATCCCATTACATTAATTAAAATAATCTTATTTTTAAAATTCATGAGAATTTACTTTAATTTTAAGTACTTTCAATCATTTTTCCCATCATATCATACAAAAAGTATTAAATTTTCAATTATTATTTAAATTTGCTCTAATATATATTATGTTTTATAAGTATATTATTTTATTTTAATATTAACTTTTTTGATCATATTTATTTAAAATATACAATATTATTTTTATAAATGATAATAAAATGCTATTAAACATTATATTGTAAAAAAAGTTATAGCTAAATTATAAACATAAGTAAAAATAATTGTAAAGTTGACTATTTCTGATCACAATTTAATTACAATTTAAGATGACGAAGGCTTCATAAAATTCTTAACGGGTGTTTTAATATAAAACTTGCCTGATTTAAAGTTTAAAATCATATATTAATATTATCCCAGATTATTATTTATTTCATATAATCTAAATCTATAGATTATAAAATTTAATGTTGAAAATTATTAAAAGATCAGTCAGCTAATTGTAATTTGTTTAATAATTTCTGAATAGAATATAAATGTATTTAATAATTTAAAAAAGAACAGTAAATATAAACATTCACTAAGAAATTACCATTTTTTAATAAAATTTACAATGAATTACATCCCATTATCAATAGTTAAACTCTATTCTTTTATTAACTATTTATTTTCGAAATATTTCTTAAATCCTTTTTAATTGAAATTACTTAAAATTGACAGATATTATTATGAGTCTTAAACAAATTAAATATAAAGTTTTAGCAATTTTTTTGTTTTTTAGTATCATTCTTTATAACATAGAAAACTATGAAATTTCTTAATATTATTAATTACTAGTCTTGTTTTAAATAATTAAAAATTTCCTTCAGCAAGATCTTTGTTGAAGAAAAAACATATATAAAGATTATTAATATACTTTCATTTAACTGTAAACTGCTTCTGTAATTATAAGAATAAAAAATAAATATTAATTAATTAATAAATAAATAAAAAACTAATAAAATTTACAAAAAAATGACATTCCCATGCTTTAAATCAAAGTAAAACCAACATTTAAAATCAAACAAAATAAAGAATAAAAACTTTAAGAAACCAGAAATAGAGGCTCTACTCTAAATAGCAGTCAATCTAGTCAGTCTTAAAATGAATAATAAAATACTAACTAAGGAAAATATTAACTTGCTCAAAAAATTATAAATTAAGACTTAAAAAACTTTTCTTTAGTGGAAATGAGATAATATCTTAAATGTGCAGAAATATTTAATTTTTTTCCTTCAGCGGAAAATATCAGATTTTTCATAAAATGGAAAAAACATCAAATATAATTAATATATAATAAGATAATTTAAAATTTAGACTAAAAAGTATGGTAAGAAGACTGGGTTATAGATAATTACGATAATTAGAACTCTAAAATTAAATCTTAACTAACATAAAGAACTAGGGATCTAATAAAAGCAGCTAAAAATATTTAAATTTATGTAGAATTTTTTTTAGAAGATAACCTTGATAAAGAAAATATAGTATAATAATTTTAAAACTCTTCAGAATTTATAAAACTTTAATAATCTTATTTAGAAATAAAAAGGGACTGTGATGATTTATTATAAAAATCCTAATCTTATTGAAATATATTTGTATATATTTATTTATATTTTATACATATAAAATTATATATTATTAATTTATGAAATTTAATAAAAGGGCTTAATTATTTATAAAAATAAATATCAAAGATTATTCATAGTAATTATGCATAAACTTTTATGTTTTATCTTTAAGTACATAAATAAAAAAAAATTTATAAATCTGGTAAAATTTTGTTAACTCCAAATACTTACCGATTCATTTATTATATTAAATAAATAAAATTATTATTTAGTTTAATTTAATCTTAAGATTATGAAATATTTGAATGAATCTATCATATAACCTTGATATACAAATCATTTGAATGTTTTTCGAATTAGAAATTCATAAAAAGAGTCAGAAACTACTTAAATAGAATTGAATAAGCCACTAAGAAAAAAGCTGAATTCCATAGTTAAATTAAAATGAAGAAAATTAAAAATAAAAATTAATTGGTTTTTGCTATATTATTGTACCTATTTAAGATACTTAAGGTCTCGTATCAATAGGAATATGAAATAAAATGAGGGCTTTAATTATTTTTTCTTGAGATAAAGGAATTATTTTATGAATTGCATAATTTATTTCGCAAAAATACTTTATATAGGCTTATTATATTATGATTTCATATTTATATATCTTTTTAAAATTGCCCTTGACTTTAACTACCTTTATCTATTTTGATCAATAAGTCTTATTAAATATATAAATCCTTTATTTATTCCCCAGCCCTTTAGTGTCTGGTTTAATTTTACTTATAATATATAAGTTATTTAATTTTTAAAACTATAACCAGAATATAATTATTTTTATTTAAATTAATACCTTTAATCATATATCATTAAATTCAATAATATTAGAATTGAAAAAGTCTCGTAAATGAATTAGTAGTAATTTAATTTATCATTTTTTAGAAAAGCCTTAGATCCATGACAATTCACAGCATTTAAATAGTCAATATTATATCCTAGCACATTTATATTATTTTTTGTTTTTCGAAAAAGAAAAAAATAATAATTAAATAAAACCATAATTATTTTTATAACAAAAGTTACAATTTTTAACATATTTTTACTCAAATAATTTAGATAGCTTATTTATAAAATGTATACTATGAACACTCAATGTACTAAATTTTACCATATAGATAAAATATATTTAAAATTTATCAAAGAACAGTGAAATGGGAAAGAATATTATATTATATTTATAATTATTAAAACAAAATAATTACAATAAATAAATATTATTATAAAAAACAAATTAAGATGATAATCTTACAAAATTTAAATATAAAAGCTATATTAAAATAATTATTTAATTTTTTAAGAACAAATTAAACAAAAAATCTGAAATTTATAGACGAGTAAAGAATTTAACTTTTTAAATAACATTGTTTAATAAACTAAAGACTATAAATTATTATTTTATTTAAAATAATATTTTTATTTAAAACAATCAGTTTTCAGGAACACAAGAAGAATCTCCCCAGAAGCTGTATTTTAATTTGTATCCTGTCATACATTCAGAGCATGTGTTGAAGAAATCTCCATCACATTTTTTACAATTGTCATCCTAGAAAATTATGGATTTATTAATACAAAAATTATAAATCAAAAAACCAAACAAATAAACTTATAATAAATTTACTGGGCACATAATACAAACTCCGTAATAAGAAGTGTAGAATCCTTCAGGACATTTGTCTTTGGCACAAGTCATATCTCCATTGTGTTTTTAAAGTAAGAGATATCCTCTATCACAAGCATAGCATTTCTTGATAGATTAACACCAAATACATCCTTCATAACAGGCTTCACATGTTTATTTTTTATTATCTTATTTGGCAAGATAGAATCCGTCTTTGCAAGATTTACAAGTTTATTCATAAGGATCACATTTTCTGCAATTATTTATTTCACATTCGATGCAATATCCATAAGGTCCTTAGTAGAATCCTGAAGGACAAGTTTTAACACAAATATTTCCAGTTTCAGATGTATGAACTAAATAACCCATAGCACAATATTAGCATTCTCCTTTTGATGAACAATCTGTGCAATTTTCAGGGCATTATTTACAATAAGATTCTCCTTTTTCATTCAAAGCAGGAGTGTATCCTTAAATACAAACATCACAAGCTTTTCCTTTGCTGATGTAACATAAAGAGCAGTTTTCAAAGGACTTTAATAATTTTAAAATAATTAAAATTAAATAAAAAGAATAGATATATAATATATTGTTTTATTTACACATTTTTTGCATTGTAAATCTTCTGAAACGTAGTGGTTTAAAGGACATTTAATAATTTAACATGTAGTTCCTCCATTTTCAGATTTTACTAATTTATAACCATATTCACAAACTAAACAATTATGTTTGTTTTCACAAGAGTCACAATTGTTGGAACACTATTCACAAGTAGCTTTGTTTTCTCCATTTTATTGTAAATAGAATCCATTTTTGCAAGAGTCACATTAAGAAAGTCCTTTACTTTTACAAGTATTACAGTTTTCAACCTTTTTATTAAAATAAACAAAATTTATATTTTTAATAAATTATTATAAAATATTATAGTAATATTCTTACACCACATTTAGTGCAAACTCTGAAATCACTAGGCCCTTATCCTACAGGACAATTTTTCACACATTGAATATCTCCATTATTTAAAATCATTGAGTATTCTTAGACGCAAGCAGTGCATTTATCTTTAGAAAGACATACTTCACATCCTTCTACACATTATTAACAAGTAGGTTTTTCTTAGCCATTTTTTTGCAAATAGTGTCCACTCTAGCAATAATCACAGTATTGGTTAACTTCTCCATTACATTTATCACATTTATCAACCTTATAAAAAATTTAAATTTAAGCCTTATTTTTATTATTGTTTTTTATAATCTTCTTACACTACATTTAGCGCATAATCTAAAATCAGTTTTTCCATAACCAGAAGGACATTCTTTAACACATTTAATGTTTTTATCTTCGGTCTAAAACATTTGATATTCCAAGAAACAAGCATAGCATTTTCCTTGAGAGTCGCAAACTTCACATCCTTCAGCACAAGCCTCACAGGTAGTTACATTATCTTTTTAGGATAAGTAATGACCAGGCATGCAACTTTCACAAGAAAAAGAATCTTTATTACATGAGGAACAATTTTAAACCTATTAATTTGATTAATTAATTATTTTATTTAACTATAAAAATATATTTATTTACTGAACATAAAGCACAAGCTCCGAAGGGGGAAGGCCAGTACCCTTCAGGACATTATTTAACACATTTGACAGTATTGTTAGATGAGAATAATAAGTAGTCTTAAACGCAAGAGATGCATTTATCTTTTTATTAGCAGTAATTACATCCTTCAGTACAGGGTTCACATGTACTTCTGTGTTCTCCTTTTTGTAAATAGTACCCTTAAACGCAAGTATCGCAAGATAAACCTTGGCTTTTGTCACATTTTTTACAGTTTTGCTTAATAGAAAATATAAAAGATAAATAAAAAAATCATTAATTAATTAATGAATTATAAAAAATTTACATCACATTAGGAACAAAATCCTAAGGGAGAAAACCAAAATCCTTCGGGACATTCTTTTACACATGTGACAGTATTGTTTCCGAAGAATAATATGTACTTTTAAGCACAAGCAATACATTTATCTTTTTATTAACAGTAATCACACCCTTCAGAACATGGTTCACATGTACTTCCATGTTCTCCTTTTTGTAAATAGTACCCAGACATGCAAGTATCACAAGATAAACCTTGGCTTTTGTCACATTCTTTACAGTTTTGCTTAATAGAAAATATAAAAGATAAATAAAAAAATCATTAATTAATTAATTAATTAATGAATTATAAAAATTTACATCACATTAGGAACAAAATCCTAAGGGAGAAAACCAAAATCCTTCTGGACATTCTTTTACACATGTGACAGTATTGTTTCCGAAGAATAATATGTACTTTTAAGCACAAGCAATACATTTATCTTTTTCTTAACAGTAATCACATCCTTCAGAACATGGTTCACATGTACTTCTATGTTCTCCTTTTTGTAAATAGTACCCAGAATCGCAAGTATCACAAGATAAACCTTGGCTTTTGTCACATTTTTTACAGTTTTTCTTAATAGAAAATATAAAAGATAAATAAAAAAACCATTAATTAATTAATTAATTAATGAATTATAAAAAATTTACATCACATTAGGCACAAGCTCCGAAGGGAGAAGTCCAGAATCCTTCAGGACATTCTTTTACACATTTAACAGTATTGTTTCCGAAGAATAATAAGTACTTTTAAGCACAAGCTATACATTAATCTTTTTATTAACAGTAATCACATCCTTCAGAACATGGTTCACATGTACTTCCATGTTCTCCTTTTTATAAATAGTACCCAGACATGCAAGTATCGCAAGATAAACCTTGGCTTTTGTCACATTTTTTACAGTTTTGCTAAATAGAAATTATAAAATATTTAATAGTATATTATATAATTATAAATTATGGACAAATTTACATCACATTTGGCGCAGGCTCTGAAGGGGGAAGTCCAGAATCCTTCAGGACATTCTTTAACACATGTGGTGGATTCTTTAGTGAAAAACAAATTATATTCCTATTCACAAGCCAAACATTTAGTAGGAGAAGAGCATCCGATACAATTTTTAGAACAAGCAGCACAGGTAACTTTTTCGTCTTTTCTATTTAAATAGAATCCAGAGTTACAAGAATTACAAGATTTTCCTTTGCTCTCTTTGCATAATTTACAATTATCAACCTAAAATTAATAAATTATGTTTATTTGTTATAGATTTTTTTTTTTGTTATTTTGTTTTTATTTATTTTATATGTTTATTTAGATTTAAGTTTAAATTCCAAAATTTGAATAATTAATTAATTACTATACAATCTACACAAACACTAAAGTCATTCAAGAATTTTCCTTTAGAACATTCTGAAACACATGTTAATTTTCCACCTCCCAAACTTTCTAAATAGTGATTTTCTTTACAGTAAATACAAGAATCTTTATCATCACAACTTCCACAAGTTTCTGGACAAGCAGCATTAGCGAAAGAGAAGTAAAGAGCTAATATTATAGCAATTAATAATATATTTTTTTCTGCATTTTATTTGATTTTTTTTAGTTTTCGGTATTTTGTTTTAATTAATTTTTCTTTTTATTATAATTTTATTATTTTGCTATGATGTGTATATATATAATTAATATGACGCTTGAAGATATACTTTTTATTTATGTATTCTCTTAATACAGTTATTACCAAATATTTAGAATAATCTTAATATGTTTTAATTTAGTATTCTTAAATTAGCATTGACAACTAATTTATGCATTTATTATTTATTAATATGAGTTATGATGTAATGCATGCCAAAAAGTAAATTCATCTTTTTAAAAAAACAAAAAAATATTATTTTGTACAATGCACAATGGTAAAAATAAAAATATAATGTAAATATATAAAATAATAGTTGAATATTTATCTATTCTAGTGTAGATTTTTTTATTTAAAAATCTATATTAGATTTATTCTATTAATAGATTTATTTAGAGTTTAATTTGTCTAGGTTTAATTAAATAAGCATAATCATAAAATAAAGAAGTTAGAATACCATAAATTAATTATCATAACTTTAATAAAATATGTGATATTAAATTAATCATAAATATAGTATTTAAATCAAACAGGATAAAATTAAAAGATATTTACTCCTTTATTTGAACATTAAATATTTATTTTAAATAATTATAATAAATAAACTGATCTATTTATATGACTATTAATACGTTTCCATAATATTATATATTAAAATAAATTCTAAATAATAATCCTGCCCAACTTATAACATCATCTATAATTAAACAATATAATTATATCTTTAAACCTATAAATTTAATATATTATATGAATTTTAATATATTTATATTAAAATTAAATAGTAAAATTAATATACTCATCTTCAAAATATAGTATTATTAAAAGATTTATATTTTATATATAGTATAAATTTAACGAACTTAATAGTAAACTAGATAATTAGTATTTAAATAATTAATAATTCAACTGATATTATTTAACTTAAATTAATAATTAAATATAAATTCCATTTTTTATTTAGAGTTTATGATTGACTTTTATTTAATATTATATAATTATAATTTAATAAAGAAATGTCATTCTTCTATATTTATTAATTCCATAAATAGTAACATGATTAATTAAAAATAATTCCAAATTATTTAATAAATGATATTTTCCCCTAAAAATATTTTTAAAAATCAAATTAAACCTAATACTAATGTATATATCATTAAATTATCATTCTTTTTATTTTAATTTTTTCTATTAATCGTTGAAAAATTTAAGTTTTCTTGAATTTTATAACGAGAGTTTATATTATTCTTATTTAATAAGTGATTTTTTCTTTAGATCAGTATAATTAAATTGAGATTTTTGATATACTATATATATTAGTGATATAGACTAAGGTAATTAGTACAAAATTACCAAACTATAAATACTTAGTAATTCTATTGAATTATAATTATAATTTTTAACTATTCTCACTAATTTCTAATTAACATAATTAATATGCATGGGGATAAATTACCTATATATCTATATAAATTATAATAAAAAATAATTTATAATGCATATACACAAATAATTTAACAAAGGCAAGAATTATTATTTAATTGAATAAAAAATTATATGATAAAATTTTTGAAAATATGTAAAGGATAAATAGTTAAACTTTTCTTAATATGAATAATTTTATAAATAAAACAAATACTTAATTTAAAGCTGCAAAGATATCTAGCATAGCATTCACATACTAAAAATATTACTTATTTAACAAAGGTTCCATGTAAACAAATACTAAAGAACCATTTTTTGGTTAAATTTCTATATTATTATATATTAATAAAAAACAGAGAGTAATGTAAAAAATCTAAAATATATCTTAGTATAATAGTATGCCATAAACATTTTGATATATTAGTATAATGAAATAGTAATATATCAAAATAATACAATTCTTTATGGAGATTAAAATCATGAGTTTTATTTCTAACCAAAAAACCAAAAAAATACTTTATTTTTATTGATTGAATATATAAAAATTTTATAAGAAAGAAATAGAATTTTATTTTATTAAATTTATATTTTATAATAAAGAAAATGAAATTTTGTTTCATAAATTTATATTTTATATCTATAGCCTTTTCAATCTAAATATAATATATGTATTAATTTACAAGATAATATAATCATAATAATATTTTATTAATTTAGTAATGTTATATCTCAAGTTTTAAAAATAAATGATAGTTTTTAATTACGTTATTACAAAATTTAGTTCATGTTATTAAAAAATGAAAGTTTAATAGTAATAAAAAATAATTTTAATATTTAATACTAAAAGTAACAATATTTAAAATCAATTATCTTCAATACAATAATTTTCTTCATATTCATCATTTTCCAATTTGTATCCTTGTTTACAAGAAGTGTAGGTATTAAAGATATCACCATCACATTTACTGCAATTTTTGTCTATTAAAAAAAATATTTATATTTACAAATGAATATATTTAATTAAATATTACTGTGCATTAAAGGCAAATTTTGAAAGAAGAAATGTAAAATCCTTCAGGACATTGGTCTAAAACACAAGTCATGCCTCCATCACTATTTTACAGTAAAATATAATATAATCCTTTTAACCAGCATAGCATCTGTTTTTGGATTAACACCAATTACATCCTTCAGTGCAAGCTTCACATATTACATTATTTTCATCTTTAGTGAGGAAATATCCTTTTTAGCACTATTTACAATAGGATCCATCTTAAAAATTGCATTTTTTGCAGTTTTTTACTAAGCATTTGTCACAAGTTCTATTTGCCCGTTTCCACGTTCCTAAAGGACATCTTTATTGCTTCACACATTAATATTATCCTTCTTCTCCTTACTATTACAGAGTATAACCACTTTCACAGACTAAACATGAAGTTCTATCATTGCACAAAGAACAGTTTTGAGAGCATGCTTAACAACTGCTTCTATTTAGTCCTTTTTGCAAAAAATACCCATTGATACATTATTCACAATCATACCCTTATGTAAAATCACATTTTTTACAGTAATTTACCTAACAATAATATTATAACAAAGTTACAAAAAAATTTTGTAATTAATTTATTTCAAATTTAGCACTATTTTCTTAATCATTTAAAATTGTGTGCAATTGTTTAATTTTATTATTAATTGTTGAGAATTAAAGCTAATTTTTTAAATTATTGCATAGTATTTGATTTAATATATTATATAATAGGGTTATCACTTAATTAATATTTAAATAATCGAATCAATTGTTAACAAATAGTCTCAAATGTTGAAAACTATTAGACTACCTTGAAAAATCAATACAATTTATTATTTATGTATATAACATAATTTGAAAATTTTTTTGTTAATTTTGCTATAAATAAAAATATATTTTTAATATTTTAAAATTTAAAATTTGGATTATATTACTCCACAATAAATACATCCTCTAAAAGGAGATGTCCAATAGCCTAAAGGGCATTCTTTTAAACATTTTTAAAATTCTCTTGTTTAAAACTTCACATATAGTAAATCACATGCAAAGCATTAATTTTGGGACACACAACTAATACATCCTTCAGAACAAGACTCACAGATATTTATACCTTCTTCTCCTTTCATTAAAAATAATCTTTTCATGCAGGAATCACATGATTATCCTATCGAATATTAACAAGTTCTACAGTTATTAACCTAAAATATTAACAAATTTATAATTTTTCATTGTTTGAGATACAATAAGCATCATTATAAATTACATTGCACTCTTCACAAATTTTTTATTCTGAGAGATATTTTAGAGAAGGACATTTCGGAACACATGAGTATTCTCCATCTATTTCTTAATTTAAATAATAGTATTATCTGCAAGATAAGCAAGATCCTGAATCAGTGCAAGTAGTACAATATTGTGAGCAGACAGCAAAAGCTGATACAAAAAAGAAAGCTATAATCAGAGACTTAAATAACAAGTTTTTTTACATTTCACAAATTTTTTTTTTTATAATAATTTTTATGTTTAATTTCATAAATTTTGACATTTAATCACTTAATATATATGTTCATATATAATACTTGAACAAAATCTTTATGAAGATTTCGTATTTCTATATCAAATGAAGTCAAATGGATAATCTAGGATTAAAAGAATACTATTAGAAATATGAATAAAAGTTCTAGTATGTCTGAGGTAACTAATTATACAAATCAAAAGCATAATTAGATTATTTATTTAAATGTAACAGCAATAGTAAATTTTATATTTATCATAAAAAACTTTTGATATATAAATATAAAGAAAACTTTCATTATAGATTTTGATTTATTATTTATAATCTATACTTTTATATAAAGAATTGATTTTGTAAAATAGGTATAATATATTTTATGTTTAATATGCTAATTTATTAATATTTCTAAATTTGAGTTCGTATATGTTTAGATGTAATATTAATAATTGTTTACATCCTAATTAGAATTCCATTAATTAATAGCATGGTTTAATGTTTAATAAAAATTATTTTTCTAGAAAATAACAAATTTAAATCTATTTGATGATATAATAATTAATTGATAAATACCAATAATCTATGTTACTACTTTTTCTCAAACCTAAAAAAAATGAGTTTTGTATTTTTTATCTCTAAAACCAAATTTATAGGTTTCATATTTTTTAAGATTTTATATTTATTATATAAAAAAATTAAATTCACACCGATATTAACATTAATAAATATATTTTATGCATAATAATATATATTTTCATATGATGATAAATTGCAAATAGAAAAATTATTTTATTTAAACATAAGCATATAACTTTAAACCAATAATAAATTAAATATTAATATTCAAACCATATATATTTTTATGGAAAATGTTTAAATATATACTTTATGTAAAATATTTTAAAAAAATTATTTCTACATTATTCAGAATTAGATAAATTTTAATTAAAATCCTAGATATATGTCTTAATTTTTTCTTAGTAAATAAATTTCCCATAAAATTTGATAGTAAATACAAATAATTTCTAGCAATTTTAATCTAAAAATGTATTATTATTATTTTTTTTTATTTATTTTGACCATATTAAAGAATATATATTCATACAAAATATATTTAAAAATTAAATACAATTTATAAAATTATAATTTTAAATATATCAATTTTTTAATATATTTTTATATATTATTTATAATTCTATTTATTTTTCTTTCTTCTAATCTTCTTTGTTATCTTATTATTTTGTTTGAGGGGAATTTGGAACCTTGTATAATCCCGCTAGATAGATTATCAAAGTATTTCTCTGGATTTATTTCAATATGTATAAGAATTTCTTTATAAGGTAATCTTTTATTTTGATATTTACAGAATTAATATGTGTAATGATATAATTTTTGTTATCATTATCATTACTTATATTTCTATTTAAATTTATAAAGTTATAACTAATGTTGTTTTAAAATTTGTGCCCTCTAATTTCTTGCATAGTTATTATATGTGCTTAATTTTCTCTAAATATATTGAAAAGAGAATTAATTTTATTTACAGAAGAAATATGCCATTATATTATTTTAAGTTTATTTATATTTGTATGTTTAATGTTTATTTAGTTTATATGTTTTTTAGTAGATATTTTAGTATGATCTATTTTTTCAGCAGAACTACTAAAATTCTATATTTTTAATTTGTTCATCAATTGTATTTCTTAGGCCTCACTTTCTTTCGAGTTTTTTCATATTAAGTACTTATAGGATTTCCTGTGCATTTTTCTATGTGTTTGTAGTGATATAATGGCTCTAGGTGAATATATTTTTTAACAATTATTACTTTTAATAAATTTATAGTATCAATTAATTGGGATATCATATCTTCTGAAGCAATTTATTATGTTTATATTTCTTCTAATATTTGTTGTAAATTATCTTTTTATTTTTCATTTTCTTTTGTGTTATTAATTTCAACAGTTTTTTAATTGCTAAGATTTTAATTTGCTAATTTTAATTATTAATTTTCCACATTTAATTGTATGAATTAATTGCTTAAAATTGCTAATTTTTTCCTAATTAATCCTAATTTAAATTTTATTAAATTGTTAAAAGTGCATTAAATTGCTAAAAGTGCATAAAATTGCTAATATATTATTATTAATATAATTAAAATTATAAGAATCTATAATTATATCTCTGATATTTAAATCTATAGATTATAAAATTTAATGTTGAAAATTATTAAAAGATCAGTCAGCTAATCGTAATTTGTTTAATAATTTCTGAATAGAATATAAATGTATTTAATAATTTAAAAAAGAACAGTAAATATAAACATTCACTAAGAAATTACCACTTTTTAATAAAATTTACAATGAATTACATCTCATTATCAATAGTCAAACTCTATTCTTTTATTAAAAATATATTTTCGAAGTATTTTTTAAATCCTTTAAAATTGAAATTACTAAAAATTAACAGATATTATTATGAGTCTTAAACAAATTAAATATAAAATTTTAGCAATTTTTAATTTTTTAAGTATCATTCTTTATAACATAGAAAACTATGAAATTTCTTAATATTATTAATTACTAGTCTTGTTTTAAATTATTAAAAATTTCCTTAAGCAAGATCTTTGTTGATGAAAAAACATATATATAGATTATTAATAAACTTTCATTTAACTGTAACATACTTCTGTAATTATATTAATAACAAATAAATATTAATTAATAAATAAAATACTAATAAAATTTACAAAAAAATGACATTCCCATGCTTTAAATCAAAGTAAAATCAACATTTAAAATCTAATAAAAATAAAGAATAAAAACTTTAAGAAACCAGAAATAGAGGCTCTACTCTAAATAGCAGTCAATTTAGTCAGTCTTATAATAAATAATAAAATACTAACGAAGGAAAATATTAATTTGCTCTAAAAATTATAAACTAAGACTTACAAAACTTTTCTTTAGTGGAAATGAGATAATATATTAAATGAGAAGAAATATTAAATTTTTTCCTTCAGCGGAAAATATCAGATTTTTCATAAAATAAAAAAAACATCAAATATAATTAATATATAATTAGATAATTTAAAATTTAGACTAAAAAGTATGGTAAGAAGACTGGGTTATAGATAATTACGATAATTAGAACTCTATTGAAATATATTTGTATATATTTATTTATTTATTTTTTATACATATAAAAATATATATTGTTAATTTATGAAATTTAATAAAATGGCTTAATTATTTATAAAAATTATTATCAAAGATTATTTTTAGTAATGATACATATACTTTTATGTTTTATCTTTAAGTACATAAATAGTAAAAAAAACTTATAAATCTGGTAAAATTTTGTTAACTCCAAATACTTACCGATTCATTTATTATATTAAATAAATAAAATTATTATTTAGTTTAATTTAATCTTAAGATTATGAAATATTTGAATGAATCTATCATATAACCTTGATATACAAATCATTTGAATGCTTTTCGAATTAGAAATTCATAAAAAGAGTCAGAAATTACTTAAATAGAATTTAATTAGCCAGTAAGAAAAAGCTGAATTCCATAGTTAAATTAAAATGAAGAAAATTAAAAATAAAATTATTTTTTATTTTTTATTTTTCGAAATAGAAAAAATAATAATTAAATAAAATCATAATTATTTTTATAACAAATGTTATTATTATAGATTATTAATACTCAAACAAATTAGATACTTTATTTATAAAATGTATACTATGAACACTTAATGTACTAAATTATTCCATATAGATAAAATAAATTTATAATTTATCAAGGAACAGTGAAATGGGAAAGAGAATTATATTATAACTTACTTCAAAATAAAAATGAATAAAAATAAACTTTCAAAAAATTTAATTTTGTTTTATTTTGTTTTTTTCACATTTTTCTTTATACATTGATTAGTGATTTTATTATTTTTTGAACACATAGTTTATTTTTTTTAGAAAATTAATGATTTGTTTGAAAAAAAAATTATTATTTTACTAAATATATATAAAGTATATGTTATTTTCAATCTATTTTTTTGAAAAATAAATTTTTTTTTTATTCATTGATACTCAAATTTCATTTACCAAAAAAGAAAAATAAATTCAAGAAAATTAAACAATATAGTATATATACAAATTTAATTCTTAAAATACCTAGCATAACATTTTTTTTAATCATTTTTTTTGAAGAAAGTTATATATTTATAATTATTTAAACAAAATAATTATAATAAATAAATAATATTATAAAAAACAAATTAAGTTAATAATCTTACAAAATTTAAATATAAAAGCTATATTAAAAAATTATTTAATGTTTTAAGAACAAATTAAACAAAAAATATAAAATTTATAGACGAGTAAAGAATTTAACTTTTTTTTTAAATAACATTGTTTAATAAACTAAAGACTATAAATTATTATTTTATTTAAAAAAATATTTAAATAATATATTTATTTAAAACAATCAGTTTTCAGGAACACAAGAAGAATCTCCCCAGAAGCTGTATTTTAATTTGTATCCTGTCATACATTCAGAACATGTGTTGAAGAAATCACCATCACATTTTTTACAATTGTCATCCTAGAAAAATTATGGATTTATTAATACAAAAATTATAAATCAAACAAACTTATAATAAATTTACTGGGCACATAATACAAACTCCGTAATAAGAAGTGTAGAATCCTTCAGGACATTTGTCTTTGGCACAAGTCATATCTCCATTGTGTTTTTAAAGTAGAAGATATCCTCTATCACAAGCATAGCATTTCTTGACAGACTAACACCAAATACACCCTTCATAACAGGCTTCACATGTTTATTTTTTATTATCTTAAGTGGCAAGATAGAATCCGTCTTTGCAAGATTTACAAGTTTATTCATAAGGATCACATTTTCTGCAATTTTTTATTTCACATTCGATGCAATTTCCATAAGGTCCTTAGTAGAATCCTGAAGGACAAGTTTTAACACAAATATTTCCAGTTTCAGATGTATGAGCTAAATAACCTATAGCACAATATTTGCATTCTCCTTTTGATGAACAATCTGAGCAATTTTCAGGACATTATTTACAAAATGATTCTCCTTTTTCATTCAAAGCAAGAGTGTATCCATAAATACAAACATCACAAGCTTTTCCTTTGCTGATGTAACATAAAGAGCAGTTTTCAAAGGACTTTAAAAATTTTAAAATAATAAAAATTAAATAAAAAAATAGATATATAATATTATATTGTTTTATTTACACATTTTTTGCATTTTAAATCTTCTGAAACATAATGGTTTAAAGGACATTTAATAAGTTAACATGTAGTTCCTCCATTTTCAGATTTTATTAATTTATAACCATATTCACAAACTAAACAATTATGTATATTTTCACAAGAATCACAATTGCTGGAACATTATTCACAAATAGCTTTTTTTTCACCATTTTATTGTAAATAGAATCCTTTTTTGCAAGAGTCACATTAAGAAAGTCCTTTACTTTTACAAGTATTACAGTTTTAAACCTTTTTATTAAAATAAACAAAATTTATATTTTTTAATAAATTATTATAAAATATTATATTAATATTATTACACCACATTTAGTGCAAACTCTGAAATCACTAGGCCCTTATCCTGCAGGACAATCTTTCACACATTGAATATCTTTATTATTTAAAATCATTGAGTATTCTTTGAAGCAAGCAGTGCACTTTTCTTTAGAAAGACATACTTCGCATCCTTCTACACATTATTAACAAGTAGGTTTTTCTTAGCCATTTTTTTTCAAATAGTGTCCACTCTAGCAATAGTCACAGTATTGGTTAACTTTTCCATTACATTTATCACATTTATCAACCTTATAAAAAATTTAAATTTAAGCCTTATTTTTATTATTGTTTTTATAATATAGATTTAATATTAAATTCTAAAAATTTTAATAATTAATTAATTAATTAATTAATTACTATACAATCCACACAAACACTAAAGTCATTCAAGAATTTTCCTTAAGAACATTCTGAAACACATGTTAATTTTCCACCTCCCAAACTTTCTAAATAGTGATTTTATTTACAGTAAATACAAGAATCTTTATCATCACAACTTCCACAAGTTTCTGGACAAGCAGCATTAGCAAAAGAGAAGTAAAGAGCTAATATTATAGCAATTAATAATATATTTTTTTTTTGCATTTTATTTGATTTTTTTAGTTTTCAGTATTTTGTTTTAATTAATTTTTCTTTTTATTATAATTTTATTATTTTGCTATGATGTGTATATATATAATTAATATTACGCTTGAAGATATACCTTTTATTTATGTAATACAATTATTACCAAATATTTAGAATAATCTTAATATGTTTTAATTTAGTATTTTTAAATTAGAATTGATAACTAACTTATACATTTATTATTTATTAATATGAGTTATGATGCAATGCATGCCAAAAGACTAAATTCAACTTTTAAAAAAACAAAAAAACATTATTTTGTACAATGCACAATGGTAAAAATAAAACATATAAAAATATAATGTAAATATATAAAATAATGTTGAATATTTATCTATTCTAGTGTAGATTTTTTATATAAATCTAAATTAGATTTATTCTGTTAATATATTTATTTAGAGTTTAATTTGTCTAGGTTTAATTAAACAAGCATAACCATAAAATAAAGAAGTTAGAATACTATATATTAATTATCATACTTTAATAAAATATGTAACATTAAATTAATCATAAATATAGTATTTAAATCTAACAGGATAAAATTAAAAGATATTTACTCCTTTATTTGAACATTAAATATTTATTTTATATAATTATAATAACTAAACTGATCTATTTTTATGATCCATAATAGTATATATTAAAATAAATTCTAAATAATAATCCTGCCCAACTTAAAATATCATCAATAATTAAACAATATAATTATATCTCTAAACATGTAAATTTAAGTTTAGAGCTTATAATTGACTTTTATTTAATAATATATAATTATACTTTAATAAAGAAATGTCATTCTTTTATAATTATTAATTCTATAAATAGTAACATGATTAATTAAAAATAATTCCAAATTATTTAATAAATGATATTTCCCCTAAAAATATTTTTAAAATCAAATTAAACCTAATACTAATATATATATCATTAAATTATCATACATTTTTTTTTAATTTTTTCTATTAATCGTTGAAAAATTTGAATTTTCTTGAATTATATAAAGAAAGTTAATATTATTCTTATTTAATAAGTGATTTTTCTTTAGATTAGTATAAATAAATTGAGATTTTTGATATATTATATATATTAATTATATAGAGTAAGGTAATTATATAATACAAAATTACCAAACTATAAATACTTGGTAATTTTTTACTGAATTATAATGATAACTATTCTCACTAATTTCTAATTAACATAATTAATATGCATGGGGATAAATTACCTATATATCTATATAAATTATAATAAAAAATAATTTATAATGCATATACACAAATAATTTAACAAAGGCAAGAATTATTATTTAATTGAATAAAAATTATATGATAAAATTTTTGAAAATATGTAAAGGATAAATAGTTAAACTTTTCTTAATATGAATAATTTTATAAATAAAACAAATACTTAATTTAAACTGCAAAGATATCTAGCATAGCATTCACATACTAAAAATATTACTTATTTAACAAAGATTCCATGTAAACAAATACTAAAGAACCATTTTTTTGGTTAAATTTCTATATTATTATATATTAATAAAAAACAGAGAGTAATGCAAAAAATCTAAAATATATCTTAGTATAATAGTATGCCATAAACATTTTGATATATTAGTATAATGAAATAGTAATATAATAAAATAATACAACTCTTTATGGAGATTAAAATCATGAGTTTTATTTGTAACCGAAAACCAAAAAAATGCTTTATTTTTATTGATGGAATATATAAAAATTTTAGAAGAAAGAAATAGAATTTTATTTTATAAATTTATATTTTATAAGAAACAAAATGAAATTTTATTTTATAAATTTATATTTTTTATCTATAGCCTTTTCAATCTAAATATAATATATTTGTATTAATTTACAAGATAATATAATCATAATAATATTTTATTAATATAGTAATGTTATATCTCAAGTTTTAAAAATAAAGATGATTGTTTTTAATTACGTTATTACAAAATCTAGTTCATGTTATTAAAAAATGAAAGTTTAATAGTAATAAAAAATAATTTCAATATTTAATACTAAAAGTACAATATTTAAAATATAAAATAATATCAATTATCTTCAGCACAATAATTTTCTTCATATTCATCTTTTTCCAATTTATATCCTTATTTACAAGAAGTGCAGGTATTGAAGATATCACCAGCACATTTACTGCAATTTTTTGTCTATTTAAATAAAGAATATTTATATTTACAAATAAATATATTTTAATATTACTGTGCATTAAAGGCAAATTTTGAAAGGAGAATTGTAAAATCCTTCAGGACATTGCTCTTTAACACAGGTCATGCTTCCATCACTATTTTACAGTAAAATATAATCATTTTCACAAGCATAGCATCTGTTTTTGGATTAACACCACATACATCCTTCAGTGCAAGCTTCACATGTTGCATTATTTTCATCTTTAGTGAGGAAATATCCCTTTTAGCACTATTTACAAGAGGATCCATCTTAAAAATTGCATTTTTTGCAGTTTTCTACTAAGCATTAGTTACAAGTTCCATTTGCTCGTTTCCACATTCCTAAAGGACATCTTTGTTGCTTCACACATTGATATAATCCTTCTTCTCCTTACTATTCCAGAGTATAACCACTTTCACAGACTAAACATGAAGTTCTATCATTGCACAAAGAACAGTTTTGAGAGCATGCTTAACAACTGCTTTTATTTAGTCCTTTTTGCAAAAAATACCCATCCATACATTATTCACAATCATATCCTTATGTAAAATCACATTTTTAACAGTAATTTACCTAACAAAAGTATTAAATAGAAAATATTTTTAATATTTTAAAATTTAAAATTTCGATTATATTACTCCACACTAAATACATCCTCTAAAAGGAGATGTCCAATAGCCTATAGGGCATTCTTTTAAACATTTTGAAAATTCTCTTGTTTAAAACTTCACATATAGTATATCACATGCAAAGCATTTAATTTGGGACACACACCCAATACATCCTTCAGAACAAGACTCACAGGTATTTATACCTTATTCTCCTTTCGTTAAAAAGAATCCTTTCATGCAGGAATCGCATGATTATCCTTTCGAATATTAACAAGTTCTACAGTTATTAACCTAAAATATTAACAAATTTATAATTTTTCATTGTTTGAGATACAATAAGCATCATTATAAATTACATTACACTCTTCACAAATTTTTATTCTGAGAGATATTTTCCAGAAGGACATTTCGGAACACATGAGTATTCTCCATCTATTTCTTAATTTAAATAATAGTATTATCTGCAAGATAAGCAAGATCCTGAATCAGTGCAAGTAGTACAATATTGTGGACAGACAGCAAAAGCTGACACAAAAAAGAAAGCTATAATCAGAGATATAAATAACAAGTTTTTTACATTTCACAATTTTTTTTTTTTTTAATAATTTTTATGTTTAATTTCATAAATTTTGTCATTTAATCACTTAATATATATGTTCATATATAATGCTTGAACAAAATCTTTATGAAGATTTCGTATTTCTATATCAATTGAAGTCAAATGGATAATCTAGGATTAGAAGAATACTATTAGAAATATGAATAAAAGTTCTAGTTTGTCTGAGGTAACTAATTATACAAATCAAAAGCCTAATTAGATTATTTATTTAAATGTAACACCAATAGTAAATTTTATATATCATAAAAGTATATAAAAAAAATTTTTTTTGATATTTAAATATAAAGAAAACTACCATTATAAATTTTGATTTATTATTTATAATTTATATTTTTATAATAAGAATTGATTTTCTAAATGGGTAAAATATATTTTATGTTTAATATGCATATTTATTAATATTTCTAAATATTAAAATATATTAGAGTTTGTATTTATTTTGATGTAATATTAATAATTGTTTACATCCAATTTAGAATTCCATTAATTAATAGCATGGTTTAATGTTTAATATAAAAGTTAATCTTCAAGAAAATAAAAAATTTAAATTTATTTGATGATATAATAATTAATTGATAAATACCAATAATCTATGTTTCTACATTTTCTCAAACCTAAAAAAATGAGTTATGTGTTTTTATCTCTAAACCTAATTTACTAATATTTATTGAAACTTTCCATATTTTTTAAGATTTAGATTTATTATATAAAAATATAAAATTAACACCGGTATTAACATTATATTTATTTTATGCTTAATAATATATATTTTCATATGATGACTGCAAACAGAAAAATTATTTTATTTAAACATAAACATATAACTTTATACCAAGTAAAAAAAATATTAATATTCAAATTTTTGTAGAAATATTTAAATATATACTTTATGTAAAATATTTCAAAAAAATTATTTCTACATTATTCAAAATTACTTAAATTTTAATAATTTTTATTCCTTATTTATCAAACTTTATGGGAAATTTATTTATTAAGAAAAAATTAAGACATATATCTAGGATTTTAATTTATGAGATGGTTAATACAAAAAATTTCAAGCAATTCTAATCTAGAAATATAGTATTACTAATATAATATAATTTAATTTAATTATATGATTCTAAAATTATAGTTCTGATATTTCCTTAAAAATTAATAGTATCAAATCTCAAGGTATATAAAATGTAAAAATATTAATTCTAATAAAGAGTTTGGATAATGGATTTAACATACATTTATTGATTTTATTATTGGAATCAAATTTGTAAATTGGGAATCTTGTTTTAAAATATGATTAAATATTATATTTAATTGTAAATTTAATTACTTCATATATTAGTAAATATATATAGTAATAATTTAATGTTATATAAAGAAATTACCATACTAGTAATTATTTTTAGCAGATTTAGTATATCCTTAGAAAGCAATACAATGATAAATAAATTGAATTAGTAGTATTCTACATGTTTTTATATAATTTTCAACAATTTAAAATCAAAAAATATATTTTACTGCGATTATTAATATTTATAATTACATTTTATATCCTATAATTAAAAAAATTTAAAATTGACCTATAATTTAAAAAAAAGAATTCAATCATTATATTTAATTTATATTCTTACAAAATGATAATAAATGAATAATAACATAACATAACATGTACCACGTAACTGAATATAAATTATTACTATTGATATATAATTATAATTAGATAATTACAGTATAATATTTAAAATTATTATATTATATCATTGAACGTGTTCAGAAACATTTTTTTTTCAATTTAAGAAACCATTTCTTATATCCTCATAATTTTTCTATAGTATAGTCTTTTGACTTATCTATCTTTTATTTTATTTTTCGTATTCAAATTCTCTTCTAACTAATCCTTTGTGTTCCTAATAAGGTTTTCAAAAAAATTATCTTAATTCTCATTGCAGTGTTCTAGTATAATTTTTGGTGAGAGATGCTAATTGTGGCATATGCATATTTTTTGAGAATGATAGAAAATTATTTAATATTGTTATAATGTTTTTTAATTCTTCTTTTTCCAATTCTTAAAAGCTATATATATCGTATCCAAATCTTTAATAGATTTTAAAATTATTATTATTATTTTAAAATAATGTGGTATTAAAAGTATTTTCAAAGATCCTATCAATTATTACATTTGCAATATTTTTAGGAATTCCCATAAATTATTTATAAGACTATTTCCAACTATTATGGAATTATTTTAAAATTTTCTTTTTTTGTGTGTTAATTATAGGACAAGTGTAAATGTAATATGGTCGTATATATGCATTCCATAACAAATGTATATTTTCCCAATCTAGATTTTTAGCAATAAAGTATAATTTTTGTCTTATGTAATTACTACTTTTGTTAATTTTAACAATTTATTTTTGAATTGATCCTTTTGCATCAATCCATATTCCTAAAAATTTGTATTCTTGTACAAAAGGTAAATAAATAATATAATATGATTTTAATAGAAAATCATTCAATATATTTAATATGGAATAGAAAATATTTTATATACTAAATTTGTTGGTTTTTTAAATTATATTAAAATTAATACAAATTTTATACATTATTACATATATTTTATTAATTTTTACAACTTTATCTTTAATTATTTTAATTGAAATTTAACCCTTTAAACCATTTCTACATTTAATAATATTTTATTTAATATTTATTAATCATATAATATTTTAATATAGATTTTAATTATGAATTCAAATTGATGTTTGATGTTAATAAACCATAAACCAATAATCATTAATATTATGATTTTGCATTTAATTAATAAATAAATACCTAAATAGCCTTAACTTTAAATATAAAATTTAACTATAAACCAAAGTTTCTTTAATGAATTCAGAGGGTTAAAAATATTCAGTTTCGTAAAGCTAAGTTTCTTATTAATCTTAGTCAAATAGAGAACAAGAGGTTTCATATGATTAGAAAACTTATTCATAAAACTAGGCATAAAGTTCTAATATCGATTCAAGTTCTTAATATGATTCATAATAAAAACTACCGAACAGTTCATTTTAATACAGACCTTTAGCTCAATCAATGCCATAAAACACATTATCAAACTAAAATTAAAATGATGGTTCTTCTAAATATCCCTATAGTTACGACTAAAATAGCAGATAGTTAGGCAAATCTGATATAATTATAAATAAAAATTAAGAAATGAGATATTCAAATGCAAGTTACCAATCCTCTTAACAAGGATATTAGTCAAGTCAATAGGTGTACGAATCATCTTCGTATTCCAAATAAGAAAAGAAACCCCTTTCTTAGTCTTACACTTACAAAACCTATGGGGAATAGAGTGGAAGTACACCTGTGTACAAATCTTACATTTCAAAGTCTTCAATGCCCCCTTCGGAATTGAGAAATAGCGAAATTTAAAAGTAATCAGTAACAACAAGTCAATGTGTTTAAGAGGCCAAAACGCCAATAAATGTATAATAGGGATAGCTGTCAAAATTTGAAGATTAGGTTTAGAGTTCGTATTCTAATAAAAACAGCAACAGCAATGCTAATGAAGATATAACTCCTTTGTCTCACAAAAGTATTTCCGAGTATTAATAGCAATAAACTCCGAAATCTAACACTTAATCTTAGATTCAATCTTAACAGAGTCGAAATAATGATCCTTTTGCCGATCATGATTTAAAATAAAGTATCGAAATGCAAAATCAATAAGAAAGCAGAAAGCAATACTCCAATTCTAATAGAGAATACAGTTTAGAAGGCAGCTAAGAGGTTCCAAATGATTCGTTTATTCAAAATGAAGCAATGGTCAATAATAATAATAATCAACAGAACAACAAAAGTTTGCAATCTTCTACTTAGTATGGACATGATAGTATTGTCACGTTTGGCCCTAGTAATTAAAGAGAATTAAATAATAATATAGAAACACCTAGTTTCGTTTCTCAAGATCAATCTCCGAACCAATCTCCAAAAAATAAGGTAAATTTTTTTAATTGTTTTGGGAGTATTAAATTTATTATTAAATATATGGGAAAAAAAAAAAAAAAAGTATAGCAAGGGATGGTTTCGATCCATCGGTCTTTAAGTTATGAGCCTAACGTATTTCCACTTTACCACCTTGCTCCTCGTTGCTTTTTATTTTTCAAATTTACAATTTTTTCATACAGATTTTTGTTTTAAATATATTTTTAATTTAATTAGTAATTTTTAAATTTATAATAATTTTAAAAATCCTTTTTGTTTTTTTTATTATTAGTAAGATGATTATTAAAACATACACCAATAAAAAAATCAGTAATAAAACAAGTCAGAAAACCCTATAAGCAAAAACTAACAATTTGAAACCATTGATGAAAAAGATGAATTTTATTATGAAAATAGCAATCGTAAATCCTCTCCCTATAAATCTCCTTTGTAGTAACGTGCGCTTTCGAAAATATCTTCATAAAAGAAAAATGAAATTTCTCCTAATATTAAATCCTATCAAGACAGCAATAATTAATAAGGTGATATTAGCGAAATAATGAAATTAGGTAAGCAAATTTAAGGATAAAAGGCTACATTAATTTAAAAAGTTTGGCGAGGATTTAAAACAAGAAAAACTCATAAATTCGAATTAAAAACCATAGATTATAACACATTTAGGTAGTAGGCAGAAGAATAAGAAAATTTAAAGCGAAATAAAAAAATAAATGAATAAAATATGCAAAGTTTTTCAGAAAACAATGAAAACTAATAATCAAATTAATTCTAATCTAATTTTCCATAAACTTAAGATTTGCTTTCTGGAATTTGCAACTATTTTCCCGAATCTCACTAACAATATCCCAATAATAACAGCATAAATGGTAGTGGTAATACAAATAATAATTAAATGTATTAGCAATATTCGTAGTAGTAGTAACAATAAAAATAACCATTTCTGATGGAGTATCAACCAGTTCCATTTAATATGAATAATTTTAATACACCAAGTGGAAATAATAAAAATAACTATTATTAATAAAATCCAAATTATGGGTCTCCTTACTAATAAAATATGGTCTCTGCTCAAAGAATGTATCCCTAACAATAGCCTTATTACTTTAATTAATAACAATAGCCATTAGTCGCTATAATGCCACTTTAATAATATTAATAATAATTTATGTAATAATAAAATAGTCAATTCGGGGGAGATTAATATTATAGAAACTAAGAAAACAACTACAACAGTCATTATAATAATAATAGCTTTTATAATGATTCGTATTAAAAATACCAATAACAAGAATATCAACCATTTAATGCTTAAGGATAAATGCAACCTATTAACAATAGCAACAGTAAAAACAACTATAATTATGGAAGATATGATCCCTATAATATTCCAAATGAAATGCACCCTCAGGAAATGGATACCTATAAAAATAGTTTTATAAATGTTGATAGTTTATATTAATCTTCATTATTCTAAATTCCTCCTCATGAATAGCCCTATATAATAGAAAGGTTTATTCATCATTGCGCTACATTCATATAAAAGCACTTCAGAGGTTACAGTTATAGACAAAAACATAAAATAGTGGTTGAAGAAATAGCATTTTTTTTAGAAAGATTATGGGCTGTGGTAGCAGGTAATTCAATAATAATAAAATATATGTATTTTTTATGTTTAATAATTTTATTTTATAAAAAGGATGGAAAACAAGAAAACTTATTAAATCATAAAAAATTAAAAGAATTATAAATTAAGTGAAGGAACTATAAGAAATTGATTACAATTTATAAAATAATTAAAGCGGTATTTATTATTATACATTAACATATAGCTTCAGATTATAGTATTTTGATTTCTCTTTTTTTTATAGTGAAAGAAAGTTAACCGGGATACAGAGTAAAAATATAACAATCCCTTAAATCTAAAAAAGAAGAATTTATAAAAAGAGTGACTGCTGATTTACGGGGCGATTTTACTAAATTGAATTAGCATTTATATAATTCTATGGCTTAATAAAAAATAGTAAATAATCAAGCATAATAAAAATTCTAAAACAATAGCTCAAAAAATAATGTAGCTAAAAATTATAATCCAAATTTAGAAAATGAATATTATCAGTAATGGTTAGTAAACTAAGCTAAGTTTAATAGTAAAAGAAATTCAATATAGTAATAGCCAGGCTTATAAACGCATTAATAGACATAGTAAAATATTCAAGATGGTTTTATGGATCCTATATATAATAGCACTCATGCAAGTAATAGAGATGTAGTAAATCAACATTATACTACGAATGATAGTCATTTTGAAAACTAAAAAATGCCAGATTAATAAAATATTTCCCCAGAAAGAGTTAATCAATGGGATGAAGTTCCGGTGGGAACTAAGCTAAAGAAAAATGCACCCCAATTTGATGAACTTCCCCCAGAAAGAATTAACTAATGGGATGAAGTTCCTGTAGGAACTAAACTAAAGAAAAATACGCCAGAATTTGAAGAGCTTCCCCAAGAAAATGAGCCACAAGAATAATAGAAAAAGGCTAACAAGAAATCATTTTGAAGAAAAGAATTAAATACGATCCAAAAGTTTCAATAAAAAATGCATCGAAAAAAAATGTATAAAAAAATAAAGTACAAATGAGAAAATAATTTTATTTATTTTTTAAATAAATTTATACATATATATTCATATTTTAGACGCAGAAGAAGAAAAAGATTTTAGCATAGCTGAAGAAGGAACAAATTATTAAAATAAACTTAAAGAATAATAAAAAAATAATAAATAAGAAGACGAAAACGACGAAGATGACAACGATGATGGTGATGATAAAGAATAAGATGAATAAGAAGTGTATAGATCTGAAACAAATGATAATCAAGAAAAGACTCCTCAGAAAAAACAAGATAAGGAGAATAGCGAAGATTAAGTCAAATAGAGAGACAGCGGGATCAATAAATCAAAATTGCGAAATAGTTAAAAAATTCCTAAAAGTAAAGTGAATCGAAACTGAGTAAATAAAATAGTGCTGTGCAAGATTCTAGTCAAGAAAAAGTAACTAAAAGGCCTTTCTTAAAAAGAAAATCCAATAATTTAGTAGCAAAACCATTAAATTTGAAGAATGTATAGTCAAGAATATAATGTTGGACAAAAAAAGAGTAAAATTTTAAAAGGATTTACTATTATAATAATATATAATTATAATATTTTATTTAAGAAAATAAGATGACAATTTTTAAAATTAAAAATAATAATATAATAATACTCCTTTTTCTCCCTTAAATAACCAAAACAACAATAACTACAATGATATGCTTTACTAAGATGAAAACTAAGATATAGATGAAATGGTGGTTCACTCGAAAGGTCTTAACAGAGACTAAAAATTGTTAGGAGTCAAAAATGTAAAAATAAATGCAATGAGCTTAAATTAGTCCTAAATTTCACAGTCGTTTTAGGGTTCTGAATTTCATGCGTATTATTACTATTGTTCTTTAATGATATAAATTTTACTTTTTTATTATTAATCTATTTAATATTGATAAATAGTATTGATGAATAATATGCAAATGCGTAAGATTAATAAAATAAAAAACATAAGAAAAAGCAAAAACACGTACCAATTGAAGAAATTGAAAAGGCTGTTAATACTAATTACGCTTAGAAATTTGTAGGTAAAAATCTAATAATAAAATTAACTGGATATCAGCTATTAATTTACACTAGCCATATATTAACATTAAATATGATAATTTTTATAGAAATAAACAATGAATTAAGAGATGTTAGATAAAATAGAGACCCTAACCAAATTTAATAATCGATTATACCAAATATATAGAATAACTCCTTCTTGGTATAAAAATTTTCCAGCGAGCAGTTTTTCGTAAAAATTTATTCTATTATATTGTCTTTATTCTTTTGTTGAAAGAGTTATTAAATTTAAAAAATACTAAATTTTTTAATTATAGGAATTGGTTTCAGAAATGGAATAAAATTATGAAATTCTTTAAAGAATGTAACTGTGAATAATATGATATAAAATTATAATAATTTATTTTTTCTATAAATTTAAATTACATTTTCCACAATTAAACATAAAAATGTAATTATATTCTAGCTTATTTATTTTATACGTCTCAAATTATATATATATATGCTTTTTAATAACTAAATAAATTATTATAATTTATTCAGAAATTTTGGTAGGAAGCTAAACACCTAATGTTCTATATATAGATGAGCAGTTTCACTCTAATATCTTAAATAAAATATTAGTATTTATAGATTGCAAAAGTTTTATATTAATTTATTTCTAATATTTTACTAATAGTAGAATAAGATTTCTACCTTAAAAGATAAAATCATTTTATTTGATTTTAAAGTTAATTATAATAATAATTATATTTTTTCATATGAATATAATAATTACATTCTATTTTAAGAATTATTATATTTATTATTATTATGTATATTTTGATGTATTATGAACTCCAATTCAAAAATAATAATTTTCATACTTAAATTAATTATAATAATATATAATTTATTATTGCTTTTATAATATATTTACAATTTATTAATTTATTTATGGGCTCATATGATGAGTTCATATTCTTATCGATATCGCGTTTTTTAATAATAATTATATAAAAACTTGCAAATAACTATTATAAATATAGAGGAAAAAAAAAACTATAAATAAAAACTAGCCCACTTCAAAATCCCTATGTAGATAACTGAATCAACTCCAAGCTCCAAAAAAGGCTTCTATTGCTAACATTTAAAAACCAAATAATACTCCAATGGCTTGCAAAACTGCTTAGAATGTGGAGTTCACATTCCAGACGTATATAAATCATTTTATATTAATATTATTAGGTTTTTATTAATATAATAAACATTATAAAAAACTTTTAGGATGGTACCAGAGTGTTTAAAACAATAAAATAAAGCTATGGGGTTGCTTTCAATCCTCATAATTTCTATAAAAACATATAGAAAAAGAGATTGGATGATTTTTCTCTATCTTCTAGTTCATATTGCAAGGTAACAAACAATATAGATATAATTTGTTAAGTATCAATTGAAATTCATTAAAAAAAATATAAAATAATTGTTCATTTTTAACAAATTGATCTATTTTTTCTAGAATAGAAAATCTACTGTTGAGTTTATTTTTAATGTGGCTGAAAAACTAAAGCTTTCTCTTAAGTCTATTCACTTAGCTGTATAAATGTTAGACTACTGCATCTCTTAGGATTCGCAATTAGTTTAAAAACTATAATTGTATGCTTCTGTAAGTCTATTGATAGCAGCTAAAGCTATAGAAAAAGATGAAAGAATACCTTTTATTCCCTAATTAAGAACAAAAGCAGGTACATTATTTTTTTTATAATATAAAAGTTATAACAAAAATATAATTTTAATAATATAAATAGCCAAAAAAACGTTTTTTTTTTTTTTTTTTTTTTTTTTTAATATTGCTAAACTATATTCGACAATTGTTTTTTATTTTCTAATACTATATTATAGTTATTAATAGTAAAATGAGTTTTTTTCAGAATTTATAAAAATTAAAATGGTTTAATAATAAGCATAATACTATTTAACTTTATGGTTTGTATGATTAGATTTAAAAAATTTTAAAATGTGATAGATCCACAATAAAAAACACTTTAATTATATATTTTTAATCATATAGTTATTTGTGGAAATTAATTAATTTCTCATTAATCAATAATGTATGGTGATTATTGATTTATTAATAAATTATAAAATTAAGTTACTTATAATAAAATTATCAATAAAATAAATAATTTGATACTTTTTCTATAACTGATATTTATAAAAAATTTACAACTATTAATAAATAACTATTTTATTAATTAATTTAGCTCCTACCTACAATCTAAATGAATACAAAAGTGCTGAATAAAATATGATTAAAATATTGTAATTTAATGTTCAACTACCAACTCTTTTAGATTTTCTCGATTTTTATACTGCATAAGGAATCGTTTTCAGTGATGATTCCATAGATGGCATTCCCATTACTAATGATACAAGTTCAAATAGCAGTAGCCCAAGCAGTAAAGAAGACATTTTATCTCCTAAAAATTGCAGTACCCCCAATGCTAAATACCAAATAAAATTAAATTTGAAGACCAATTGGAGTGAAGGAAAACTATTATAAAGAATATAAAGAATTGAAAAAGATGTAAGAAGACTGTCTAATGCATTAATTAAAGGTATTTAGTTGTTGTTCTTTTTTAAATTTTTTCATATTAATTTAATTTTCAACCATTTATCAATAGATGAAAAAAGTTTAGAATACGAACCTAAAATCCTTGCTGCCGCCTGTATAGCTTTCATAAGATAAATGCATAATATTTCAACTCCTTGGCACACAGAAATTCAACTCTATGCTGGAATTTCAAATGAAGACATAAGACCTTGTCTTTCTTCTCTATTTACTTCTTATGAAAACGCATTCAAATAAACCAGTTATATTTCAGACTCACCATCAACCAAAGCTACTTTAACTCCGAAATCTCCCTATTCACCCTTCGTCAAAAATTAAGGATATTGTGCCCAAGCTGTCAAATCCATATAGCCACTTAATTTAAATAACAATTACCAATACAGTAGGAGAAATAGCAGCAATACCTATGGCTAAAACTATTAAGGAAGCATTACTCCAAACGAAGGATCTGAAAATTCGTTCGATTAAAAATACTAAGCTTATATCTCTTAATTAAGCAACAAAAATATTGATAGTATATACTAACTGAAATCAAACCAATTCGGCTATAATTAAAACAGATATCTTAATAATAATTCAAGCTCTTATTTTTCTAATAATAATAATGGAGTTAATTTTAAAATTAATCAACCTTAATATACTTCGGGCTCTAGTAATTAATATGGGCTAAAGAAAAACTAATATAATTCATAGAATTCCTCTTCATCATCATCGAATTATTCTGCTTCTGGAAACCCATTACCACTAAGTTCGAATATAGGATTTACGAGATAAACGAGCTTGCCTTTGAAATACTTTTGAATTAGGCTGAATTAATATTAATATATTATTATGTTATTCACTTTTTGTGTAACTACTACAATTAATAGCATTATAAAAAATAATTAAATAAAAACATTATAAATATAAGTAAAATACAAGATTATATTTATTTATCTATCATAATATAATATTAATTATTTTTAAAATAAATTGTAATAATTACTATAATATTTTATAAAATTAATATATTAGATAACTTTAATGAGTTATTTTTAAAATATGTTTTTAAATGTTATTTATTCTTTTAGTGAGGGTTCAGTTTATATTTTAAATATTTTAATCACTTAAAATATATTCAATTAAATGCATACTTATTTTCTAAATTATAACTCAATTTGTTGAAATTTAGATAATTGAAAAATGTATATATCATTTAATTAAATCAAAATTTAAATTAACTACAATATTACTATTCTACAATTTATATTAATATTATAAAAAGCATCTTAAGTATATTTAGTTATATATAAATGTTGTTAATAACTTTTTTATGTATATAGCTATACCTTAATATATATTATTTGAATAAATCATTTTGGATAAAACAAAATTTAACAAAATATGAAAAAAATAGTTTATTAAATAGAAAGATACAATTTATAATTCCTTTAAATAATTATAAATATTGTAAACATCTATTGTATAACCCAAAAAATAAAAAATAATTTAAAACAATATGAATAAAATATTATTGGTATCATGCGATGTAATTAACAATTTTTAATTACAAATAATAAAAGTGGCTTTATTTATAGTTTATTATAAATCATTATTCTAAAATAGAAGGATTCCTTTTAATATTTAATTGGGAAACTTAAATACTATGAGAAGAAATACATTCTGATTTTTCAAAGTCATCATTAATAATTTCACAACCATCATTTAAATTTTTAGAACTGCTGTTAATTATATCAATTTTATGTACTTAACTATTATTATTAATGGTATTAGTCAATGGTCTAGACGAAATAGAATTAACGTCAGGTTAGCCTTAATTATTATTATTATTTTATAATTGATAATTTCCTTCCTTATTATCTAATGACTACTAATTATCATAAGTTTTTCCCTATTATGGTTATTTTTTCTTCCTCGCTAAAACTTTATACCTGAGGAAAAAAAATAAGGACACTTGTACTACTATAAAAACAACACCCCATACAGAAATATCGACTGTGTTACTCAGTTTTGCATAGTGCTTTTCTTCACAAACAATTTTTATTCATTTTATATTGATGAAGAAGGACACGAGAATAAGCATTATCCTTAATATATATAGCATTTTTTGCATAGTAAATGATTGACATTATCTTCTTTATATCCAGAAATGCATTCACATAGACCCGTGAATTTATTTAGATATCTATTTAATCCTGGCTTGCATGAGCTACATTTACTTGAGCTGATACAAGATGAGCAGAGAACAGGACATGGTTCACAATCAATTTAAGCATTATTTTCATCATGAAATCCCTCCTCACACAAACAGAGAGGAATATCTTGACTCCTGTTAATACCAGTTGCGCACTTGGTGCAATTATTCGACTAGCCTTAACACTAAGAGCATTAATTGTCACATTGACCAAAAATAATTTGACTAGAATCAGCCACAGAAATAGAGAAAATACCTCCATCTTCTTTTATATGATCAGTACATTTGGGGGAAAGAATTTATTATCAATACATTTAGTACATTATTGTTTTTCATTACATTCTAAACATTGCGATGGACAAGGGATACAGTGTAAAACATCATTTTTGGCATAATATCCTGGATTGCATGAACAATTAGGATCATCGATATTTCTTTCTAATCCGACATTACATTCAGTACAGTTTGAAGCATAATTTTCACACGATTTACATTTAGAAGCACATTCTATTTTTATATATCAATAATATTCATCAAATAAATTGATTATTAAAATATATTTAAAAAAATACTTTAGCACTCATCTTCGCCACTATCGAAGTATCCTATATTACAAGAGCAAGATGGGCCAGATCTATTTTCATAAATACAGGTTTTACATACTTCTAAAGAAAGGCAAGTTTTACATGGAGATTCACATTTTGGACATACAGTACTTTAGAAATCATCGTAATAGGTGTCTTTACATTTACAGTTTGGAGCATCTATTCTCGTAGAGTCAGAACACTATTTGCAATTGTCTTTTGTACCGACGCAGGTACTGCAATTTACTTCACATTAAGGACAGACTGCAGCTCCATCTTCGAAAAATCCATCTTTACATTCGCAATTGGGAGTAATATTTCTGGTAGAATTGATGCACTCAGTGCAGTCATCTGCTGAGTTTTTGCAAGTTTTACATCTCAAAGGGTTACAAGGCTTGCAAACTCCTGAATCATCGAAATATCCCTCCTCACAAACACATCCTTTTTCATGCCCTAGTCTGTTGAGACCGGTAATACAGGATAAGCAATGAGATTCGCTTCCTGAGCAAGTTTAGCAAGGAGACTTACAAATTTGGCAGTTTAGGGATGAGTCTTCGAAATATCCGAGTTCGCATAAGCATGGATGGCTTGAAGTTCTATTAGGTTGAGGTTAACAACTCGAGCAAGTTGTTTGAGATGTACAGTTAAGGCACGGATGTTGACAGGATTCACATTGGAGTTGAGCATTTTCAAAGAATGTATCTAGACATAAACAAGTAGGGAACGGGTGGGCGTTGTCTCTCACAACACATGACTTACAGACAGTTTGTGTGGTGCAGTTTACACAAGGGTGTTAACATTCTTAACAATCAGAGTTACTATTTTCATCATAATACCCATCTTTGCATGGACAAATGGGAGCAATGTTGATTCTTCTAATATTTTAGGAATTGCATTATGTACATTAATCAAATTGACTACAGCCAGAACATTTATTATGACATTCATCACATTATTTGGTTGCAGAATTTTCATAATATCCTTTTTTACACCCGCAAGTAGGAATATCTATACTATTAGGTCTTGTAGTACACTCAGTACAGTTATCAGCTGTTCCACTACATTTAGTGCATGGGTATTGACATGGTTAGCATTACTTTGATGAATCTTCATAATATCCGTATATGCATGAGCAATCAGGTGCAGGGTTTACATTTTATTTGGCTATACAGGATGTGCAAATTGAGGGCGATGAACAATTTTCGCAAGGGTGCTAGCATGATAAGCATTCTTATTGTTCGGTTCCATCATCATAAAAGGTATCTTTGCATTAACAAGTTGGCGGATTATGTCTAGTGACATGCGAACAAGTATGACAGTTAATTGGAGACCCAGAACAAGTATCGCAAGTGAAATGACATTGATTGCATTAAGCTTGAGGGGATTAATTCCAGAATCTATCTTTGCATGAACACACTGGGGCATTTTCTCTTGTACCATCAGAACATGAAAGACAGTTTTTTGCTGAAGTTTCGCAAGTTGAACACTCATGACTACATTAAAAGCAAGATCTTAAGTTTGGGATATCAAATTTACCGTCTACACACTCGCAACTCGGTGAATCCTTTCTTGTTGCATCAAAACAAGTTAAACAGGAGGAAGCAGAATCACAAGTTTTGCACTTGTAATTACAAACCCCACAAACCTCAACACCATTTTCGAAAAATCCATCTATGCACCCACAGTTTGGAGGAGATGCTCTTTTATCATTGGCACAAATAGTACAATTGTCTACAGTTCCACTACATTCCTTACACTAGTAGCTGCATTCTATATATTTATAAATGAGTTATTTCATTATTATTATTAAAATGTATATAATTTTATTTACTTTAGCATCTGGATCCATAATTAATATAACCTACATTGCATTCACAGTTCGGAGGAGATCCAGATCTGTTTAAATCGAAAACACAGGATAGACAATTTGTAGGAGAATCACAAGTTTAGCATGGATAAGTACATTGTATACAATTTTTAGACCCATTTTAGCTTATTTCCATGTAATAAGTTGGTCTACATTTAATACAATCAGTTTCAGAAGAACAAATACCGCATGGAAATGTGCAAGGTTTGCAATTAACTCCTTCTAAAAAATATCCATAAATACAGCCACTACACTAAGAATTACTATAGCATGAATTGCACAATGGCCCATTCAAATCTCGACATGTTTTACATTCAGTCCCTCTTAAATAATAGTAAGAAACACAGCTTTTACAAGACGTTTCTGAATTGCAATGTTTACATGGAGAAACACAACGGACGCATTTTTCTCCTGAAGGATAATAGCCATTTTAACATGAAAAACACATTGTATTAGAAATGCAAAATACACATTGTGAAATTAGTATAGAGCATGCTACACAAAAATTTCCTTATTTAATTCTTCCTAATCCACATGAATCACAAGAATTTGCTGAAGAACATGTTCCACAAGAATTTTAACAAGCTTAACAATTTCCATCTTAAATATAATACCCTGGTTTACATTATTTGCAAGTTGTTGTATTTATACAGTCTACACAATTTTATCCTAATACATCTGTACAACTTTTACACTCATATCCCGATATAACATATTTTTCAACACATGATTAACATATAGTAGCATTAATACAATTTTTGCAAGGAGAACTACAAACTTAGCATTATCCAGATTTAAAATAATACCCTAATTCACATTAACTACAGGATGAAGCATCTGTACATTAATAACAATTTGCTATGCATTATTAACAACTTCCTCCTGATAAATATAAACCAGGATCACAATTTTAACATGTAGACGCATCCAAGCAAGTATTGCAGCCTTATCCTTTCCATTATTGGCAAGTTTAGCATTAGTTATTTTATAATAAATACCCAGGCTCACAAGAAGTGCAAGATGTACTTGATCCTGAACAAGTTAAACATGGATTTGTAGGTGTACAACCATTATCCCCATCATTTAAAACTCTATATTATTATGGTTCCTTATTCGAATATTTAAAATGAATTTATATTAATTCATTATGACTATCTAAAGTTGAGGAGGATACTAATTTATGATATATAGAAAAAATTAAAATTAATAAATAATTAGCAAGAGTAATTTTCATTCCTTTTTTTCTTTTTCTCTTTATTTATTTTTTTCTATTTATGAGTTTTTTTATTTTTTATAATTAATTTATTTTCCTATTTTATAGAATTTTTGCTAATATATATTACCAATAAATATGCATTTATTAATTTATTTTTATTACTCTTTTTTGAAGTAATTAAAAATATTCTAAATTAACAAATTTAATATAAATTTCTAACTACTACTCAAAACATATATTTATATATTATATCAAAGATTCTAATAATCTATTTATTATAATTATTTAAGACATAGAATAAAAGTATTTCTCCTTTACTATTACAATTATTGCACCTTGTTTTTGTTATTTCTATAAAGCTTTATTGATAAATATTAGAATAATATTTCAAATATTTCTTTCCTTTATAACATTTTTATATTTGATCTAAACTATAAAAAATAATTTATCTATTTTTTTATGAAAATGAAATTGTGTATTCTTTTGTAGAATAAAACATATTTTATTTGACTTTAAAAATTTTAGAAAATTATTCTAAGCATATCTGTATGATACGTGTCTGATATATGTATATTATTGGCTGATATAAACCGGATATTGCTATTTAATTAATATTTGAAAAATCAAAATGCAAAATATATTAATAACGTAAAATAAATATTTTAATTAATTATTTTTTATAATAATTAATCATTAAAATATTATTGATTTTAATTGGTATTGAATAATATTTAAAATATATAAAAACTTATTCATTAAACAAACTAAAATGAAATTAAATTTGTTCAAATTAATATTCTATTTATTAATGAGCATACGTTAATGGAATATATATTTTAACCCTATTTTATTTATATTTTATTAGTATATAATTATTTAAAATTTTTGACTTTTTATATGTCTTTATTTGATTAATGACGTATTTATTTAAATTTTATATATTAAGATTAACCTAATTAGACTAATGATTTGATAAATATAATATATATTAATTCTTATTTAAAATCATATATAATTAATAAGATTAATTTATTAAACCTGTACTTTATATTAATGAATAAATTCGAGTGTTTTAAAATATCATATAATATTAGAAGAGTTTAATAAATTTTAAATATTTCAGATTAATTTAAGGTTATTTTTAAAAAATCAAATTGAAATTTTATAATCTATATTGCTAGTATTATAGATTTGCTATTTAACTTATTAATTGTTTCTATAATAAATGATTTTTTTGATATTATTCTATATTTTAGATGATTCTGGAATTATAATATTTTACTTCATTTTCTAATTATGATATTTTCTTTTGTTTTTATATTTTATTATTAGTTTAAAAGTTTAAAATATATATTAAATATAAAATACAAGGAGTTTTTAATAGTCAAAAGAATATTAATATTAGTGTATATGAAATTTTATAAATAAGTTCCAAAATTTTATAAAATAAATAGTTATCTAATATACTTAAATATATTAAAAACTTACTCCTAATTTTTTCATTAAAGAAATATTATATATTTTAAAAAAGCCTAAAAGACATAAAAAACAATTGATAAAATTCATTTATTTTTCATTATTTATAAAAATAAGTTGAATAATTAGATAGATAGATAGATAGATAGATAGATAGATAGATAGATAGATAGATAGATAGATAAATAGATAGATAATAGATAGATAGATAGATAGATAGATAGATAGATAGATAGATAGATAGATAGATAGATAGATAGATAGATAGATATAGATAGATAGATAGATAGATAGATAGATAGATAGATAGATAGATAGATAGATAGATAGATAGATAGATAGATAGATAGATAGATAGATAAATAGATAGATAGATAGATGTACAGGTTATTTAGAATCGCATATTTAATTCCTGCAGGTAAACCAATTAAACCTGAAGGCTGCTTCTGCTAAATCTCTCCTTTTTGGAGATAGCAAGAATACATTTTATTTTTCCGTCTATAGGTGTTTATACTGTCAGGTTTCCTGATATCTATAGCCTCCCAGATAATTTATTAGATCCATAGGGGATAGCAAGGTTCACCTGCCACTACACTACCTAGTTCTACTTCAAATTTTTATTTCTTTAAGAAACTGTACGGTAGGATCCCCCCCTCTATACACCTAATTATCATATATTGTTATCCAGCTTACTGGAATCAAGATAGCCAGGAAATTTTTTGACAAAATAAACAATTGTCATCACTAGGTTTCGAAAAGTAGTGATTTAATATAAAATTAGGCTATATACCACATCATCCATAATGATTTCTCAGTTGAAATATTATGTTCCAGAAAATATATTTGCTTTTTCAGATAATGAATACTTCAATATATTAAATTTTAGAAATCTTATAAATATTTATGTTTTAAAATAATTTAAATTATTATTTTTGAAATAAAGCTAAAGGATCTATGGTTGAGGAGAGTTAATTTTTCTTCAATAAAAATTCTAATAAAATTAGGTTTTAAATTTCGTTTCACTATTATATAGATTTGACTTTCAAAATCTTTCCAAATAATTGTTTTTTTTTGTATTTAGTTTTCTAGACTTAATGAACAATTAAATTAATATTTAAATAGATTACAATTTAATATATATTGATTTAACTTAAATATTAGTATACTACAATTTAATATTTATTTGCTTACAATATCTTTAATAACAACTTTCTTCATACATAATTTAATTATAAACTTTTACAAAGAAAGCCTCCATATGAACTTAATCAAATAAAAAAAATATTCATCTTTACAAAGAAAATCTCTTTAGTTTTGATCAAAAATGGAATTAATTATTTTTTAGACATAATGTGTATACCCCCTACAATTGTAAACTTATTAGATATATAAATATAATGTTTTATTTCTTTTAAAATATTCTAATATTACTTTATATAACTATTTATGTATAAATAATTATGATAATTTGTAAAAAAAAGTTAGGTTATCTATATTTCTATATTAATTATGTGATTTTACTTAATTTATGTAATGATATAGCATGTTACTATATTCTAAATATAGAAAGCGTTAATATTAAAAATTATGGTATTGAATAATTAAAAGCATTAACATTATGGAAAGTTTTATAATATTATTTTTCAAGAAACTAAATTGTTAAAAAAAACAAAAAGATGAATAAATTCATAAGTTTTCTTGTAAAATATTAAATAAAATTCTGAAAAGAATGTTTTTTCATATTTATTATTTATTATTTGGAGGTAGTTTAAAAGTTATATTATGAACAAATATTTTATTTGCCTAATTGTGGTAATTTAATATAAATTAATTCTAAAATAAAAAATGCATTCATTAATTATTAATATTCTTAAATTAAAATATAGAAAACAAAAATATTCAAAAAATATTATTATAAATAGGTACCAATTTCACACAATCATTTATAAAAAAAAATAAAATTAAAATTGAAATATAATGAAAAAAGTTAATTAAGTTGCTATTATTTATCTGATAATTTTCTCTCTATTAATATAGTCTTTCTTCTGCAAATCCTGTGGCCATAACTAACATTAAAAGAAATAAAAGAGCTATGGAGTTTTAAGAGAAAGTATAAAAGAAGTAGAAAAATAATTTGAAAATATTATATAATCGAAAGGATTTATTGAACCTTAACCCAATACTTCTGAAAACTAAAAAAACTCTTACAGAAGACAACTGAATGTAGATATGAATCCAGTACCTATAAGAATAAAAATATAATATTAAATAGAAGACATAGATTCTAACACTAAAGCTATTATTCAAAATGGGATGGAAATTGCTATAGTAAATATAATAAATTAACATTTTATATAATTTTAAATGCTTAATATATATAATAATAATGATTGTAAAGTAAAATTTATTCATTATAGAAATATTTATAAGATATAATTACAGTATTTCCAATGATAGGAAATCTAATTATAGAAAATAACAAAGAAATAAAAGATGGAAAACAAGGAAATTGCTCTTAGGTCTAGGATGAGAAATTTACAATTCCTTCTGAATATGCAACAACTGGTATTTATAATTATTTTTTAAACTCATTTTATTGAAATTCCTTTTTATTTCCATTTTAATTTTTATTATTTTATTCTAGGACTTCCTTAAACTGATTTGGTGATTTTTGTTACATAAAAAAATGAACCTAAAGAGGACTATTTAGGTAAATAAAAGAAAATAATTAAGCCTTTTAAATTTTTTTATTTTTCAGCATATGCTTCTGCTTGTTAATGGCTTAATGATAGAGCTACTGTTGGTTATATTAACTTTAATTTAGATTATTTTAATTCTCATTATGATAAGACTAATGTAATCCTTAAAATAATTATTTATTTTATTTATTAATCTCTAATTAATATTGAATTATTAAATTTTCAATTAGCCAGCAAATTTTGAAGAGCAAGTTGAAACAAGTAATTATTAAATTCTAAATTAATCTATTATAGAAAATATATAGCAGCAACATTATTTAACTTATATTTTATTTAGCTTTACATGAAATTATACATGTTCTAGGATTTAATAGTGATGTTATTCCCTTTTTTAGATCAACTGAAGGTTTACAATTAATAATAATTATATTAGAATTTATATTAAATAAAATTTACTTTCTTTAATAGGGAAACGATAAAGTTCTAACACAGTTAAAAGTTTTTACTCTTAATAAACTATAAGAGGTAAGAAAACCATGATTTTAGGATCACCTGAACTATTAAAACTTACAAGAGGTATAGTCATTTAAATTGAGAAGTATAAATATTTACAACAAATAATAATCTTATTTTAGATCATTTTGGATGTGAAAGTGCCTAAGGAGCATAATTAGAAAATTAGGATGGAGATGGAGATACAGGATCTCACTGGGAAAGAACCCTATTTTATAATGAAGTTATGAACCCAAGTAGTATATAATCAGATTCTGTAACTTCGTTATTTACATTAGGTAAATATAAAAAATATATGCCATATTAATTAGATCTGAGTATTTAATATATTTTATAAACTCAACAGCATTTCTCAAAGATTCTAACTGGTATGCAGACATCGATTTTTCTTATAGCGAATCTATGTAGGTAAGAAATCAATTAAACTTATTGAAAGTTGGAATAAGCCATATTTTTATTTAATTTTAGTGGGGATTAAAGAGAGGATGTGGTTTTTTAGATTCATGCGACAATTAATACCCTGAATTAAAAAAGAAGGTACCAAATAATGTTCTTTTTATAATTTTGGTTATGGAACAGCTGAAGTGGACAGTCATACTGATACTTGCGCTGTAGGTTCTATAGATGCCAAATAAGACTGTACAAATCCTAAACATATATCTACCTATGCCTCCTAAACTAATGAAAAAAATTCAGTCGATAGTAAATGCTTTTCTTCTAATTTAGTCAATTCTGGCTCAGCTAGTTAAGCAGATTATGTATAAAGAACTATTAAAATTAATATTAAATTTATATTATTAATTTGGTTTATTAAAATATTTAGAGATGCTACTAATATGCCTGCAATGCCCAAGGATAAGTAGAAATTAAAATCACAGTGGGAGGTTAAGAAAAAGTATTAACCTGTACCAGTGATGCCTAGGTTTTATAAGCTCCTGCAGGAATGACTGGAACATTAACCTGTCCAAGAAAACTATCTGAATTTTGTGATTTTCCTATTCCATGCGAAAATTATTGTAGTGAAAAAGGATACTGTTTGAGATAAAAAGGAGCAAGGTAATTAATTCTAAATGAAGAACTTATTTATTCTATATCCTAATATTTTATTTAAAAGTAATTGCCATTGTATTTCTGGTTATGCAGGAAAAGATTGTAAAATTATTATATTTATTTATTTATGGTTAATAAATCAAAAATTAATTTATTAACTCCTTAAATAGGTTCCGTTAAATGTGATGGATTTATAAATTCATCAAATTAGTGTGTGAATTCTTGTGGAGTAGGTTATTATTATGACTAAGGAAGCAAAGTAAACATTTTTATTTATTAGGCTTCTTAAATATTAAATTTTTACATATTTCCTATGATTCTACAGGTATGCGGAAAGTGTAATGCTGCTTGTACAAATTGTAATGGACCTTTGTCTTCCTAATGCACTATTTGCATATAAGGGAAATTATCATATAGTGGATAGTGTGTAGATTCTTGCCCTAAAGGAACATATCATAAAAAGAAGATAATTCTTGCTAGTAAATTATAATATTTACATAAAAGAAATCAATTCTTTCGAAAATAAATTTTTTTAATTCTTTATTAACTAATTTTAGAAATTGTGACTAATCATGTACCAATGGATGTTCTAGATTAGCTAATAATTGTTTGGTATAACCTTTCGTTTATAAAGACAATAAGCACCTTGCTTAAGAATTAGGAATTAAAGAAAAAAGCAGCAATTCTCAATTGAATATTTTTTCTATTTTATTAACCATTTTTATAATTATTCAATATATCCTTATTTGATATAGTTATATATTTTTAAAAAAAATTAGTTTACCAGTAGAAAATATAAATAATTAGTTTTTTATTCTAGAAATACATTTGATTAAAAATATTAAACATGATGAATAATTTTTAGTTTACAGTTTCTCTTTTTCTAATTCATATAACATTATTATCTTACAATCCATAAAATTTTTTTATGTATATTTTTTTACATTCCAATGGAATATATTCCCTTTTTAAGTTTTATTATTTTTATTTCAAATAATAATTGTTTTTTAATATTAATTATTTCTCATTATCCAGTATTTTTATTTTTTTTTTTTTGATTTTGATTTATTAGTATATTTTTACTATCAATTTCAATAATCTTATTCAAAATTCTAATTTAATCATCATTCTACATAATAATTTTAAATTTAAATAGTGTAGTAATGTAATTTAAATAAAAATTTCTGGACTATGGTAATATGATGATATTCTAAATTCTAATAAAATATTATTAATAAAACAACAAACTAATTTCTTAAATAACTTTAAAAATATTTGTGATGAAATTATATTTAGAAGATGTATAAATTTTATGCATTTTTATTAGTACAAGATCTAATTATTTTTTAATATTTATTGATTTAAATTACAAATTAATTTTATGAAAGAGTATTTAATTCTAATTTACTAGTATTTCTATTTAAATTAATATTTAATTTTACTTGACGAACTAAAAATATTGTAATTTTGTTGAGATTTTTTCTAAATAACTTAAATCCTATCTTTCTAGGGCTCATTTAAGTAAACTAACTTGTCCAGTGGATTGTGGGTGCCACAGAATACCCCCCATGTAAATAGAACGATAATACATTAGGATTTCATTACAAATAGTTGCTATTCTCAAAATGGGATTAAGAAGGGTTGAAATTAATTGACTTTAAATTATTTCCACTCCAAATTGGCTTTTATTAGTACAGTTCTTTATTTCTTAAGTCGTTATATATATTCATAATTAATCCTCTAATACTAATATAATTTTATATAACACAAATATAAAATAAAATAATTATTAGGTTTTGAAAAAAAAAAAAAATTTAAAATTTAAATAAAACAAAAATAAATACATAAAATAGTATACATTTGTAATAAATACATAATGTCCTTATTTAATAAGTAATTGCATATTTTTATAAAAAATATTAGTAATAATAAATTAATTTTAATAGATTATAAGTATTTTTAACTTTATTCTATATAAGTAAGAGCATTTTTTAAACTCCCAATCTTATATATGAATTATCCATCATGGGCCCTTTATAGGATCAAGAAACATATAATTCTTACTAAATGAAATATTTAGGGGATGATTTAGTAGCAGTAGCATATACAACTGAAATTTTGGGAAATCAAATTCTTTATTTGCAATTTAATAAAATTAGTATATATAATATTTATTTGATTTATATCCATTTTCTATTTAATATTAATTAAATAATCAAGTTGGTAGTACACTATAAAATATTAATGAATCATTACTGGGAAGCAATGTAGGTCCAGAAATTACCATGTGCTAAATAACATAAACAGGATTTAACGAAAAATAGGTTTTTATAATGTATGTTGATAAAGATGATCCTTAAAATAATGTATTTGGATACTTTATAGATTAAAATGGAAATTAAATTTCGAAAATAAAAATATCGGAGGATGATTCCTTTACAAATTATTATTTAGGTTGTGAATAATTTAATAATAACATTCTTGGGTATATATATGGGAAAAAAGAATCTTCTAATAGTAATTTATATTTAAATTTTTATATTCAACAATAATTTATAATAATTCTTTTTATTCAGATTCCTACTTCAATACTATAGATATCCAAAATAAAATTTTGGGAAATAGAATAAAAATAACAGGAGAAGTAATTCCAGGGGATGATGGAGGTTTCATGATAGGAGCTATAGATAATTAACACATGATAGCGGTGTTTTCTACCGAGATAGTAGGTTTTAATTCTGACTTTGCTTTTCGAAGGATTGATATGCAAGGTAATAAACGATAATATTTATATGTATGCAAAATATTTTTATAAATTATGTAATAACAAAGGTGTACCAAATTTAAAAATGGCATTTCAACTTCCTAATGCTATGGATGGAAGTCACAGTACATTTCTTCCTTAGATTAAAAAACTATCTGATGGGTATATAATAATTCACAGTCAAAGTACAGAGTTAATTCCCTAAGATTTTGATATAGTATTTTAAAAATTTGATTTATAAGACAATGTATAATGTTTGCTGGTAATTAACTAGGCAGCTTATCCATCCCTTGATATTTATGAAGATAAAGTTTATATGGTAATTTTTATTTATATAAAATTAATCTATTAGAACAATACATAGTATATTATTTTATTAGATTTATAGTGATTCTCTTAATTAAGGAGGTTAATTGAAAGGAATTATTATAAATATAAGTGATTGCACAATTGAAGATGAACAAATTTATCATATAAATAAAGATATTTCTTAATAAATTTAAAAAAAATCAATGTTATAAATAATTTAGAGAAATAATGAACCTGTAGCTTTAGTTGGCATAGCATTGAATAATCTATAAAATATAATCATTTGTTTAGAGTATAACTTGAAAGAATAACAATAAAGCAATGAAAATACCAATGAATAAACTATAATTTAATAAGAAGAATATTAGGAAGAAGAAGTTACCAATTAAGAATGTAAAGAAGATAAATGCAAAAATAAAATAAGTAAAATCTATTTTTTCAATGTTATTTCAATAATTTTATAAATTGATAAATTTTAATTTAAAAGAATCGGGCTCTAATTAAAATAATATTAGTACAAATGATATTATAATTTACACAGCCATAGGAATAGGCTCTGTTGGAGGAATAATATCAACGGCCGCAATTTGTTTATATATTTTCAAAAAGTATTAAGCAAAAAAGGCAATCTAAAATATAACTAAAGTATATCCGGAAAAGACTGAGGTGATTACAGAAACTTTTCTATAAATAGAAAGTAAATATAATGGTTCTCATATATTAAATCCTAAAAAAATAACAGAATAAGATTTCTATAATAAATATTAACAAATTGAAAACAATGTAGAACAGATATTTGAATATAAAATAGTGGATCTTGAAACGTAATATTATTATGCGTATTTTTTTATTTATAAAATTCAAAATTTATTATTTAAAATTAAAGTGTAAAATTTATATAGAAATGTAGATTATGATGTTTTAGAAATATAGTAACCTGAAATAATTCAAATTTAAAATGAAGAAAAACTACTTAGTCGATTGGCAAATTAATCAGAAAACCTTGTTTTTCCTTAAAATGTTGTTTAAATAGAAAACATAAATCAGTTATCAAAAAAAAAGATATAAATAATTTAAAGAGATTAAAATAATTAACAATATCGGGCGAAAAATTATTAAGTCAATTAATAAAAGAAAAAAAACTCAAAAATAAATAATTTACTGGAGAAGAAATAGAAAAAATTTATAATGATTTACTAAGTGCATTTCAATCCATTCATAAACTGTAAAAGCCAGTTAGACACATTAATCCTTCTAATATAGCTTTATATGAAGAAGATCTATTAGGAATTAAAAAAAAATGGAAAATTAAAGTTATAGGAAATGAAAAAAAATAATAATTTCTTAAGATGGTATGGGGAGTTTATAAGCGGGGTTTAACCTCTATATAGAATACTTATTAATTCAACATGAAAGATATAAAAAAATTAAACCCTAAAAACACTTGTAGATACCTAAGTCCTGAAGAAAAAATTATTATTTTAAATTAAGATAAAAAAACTCCAGAAGAATTGAAAGAACACGAACTTATAAAGGCGGATACGTTTTCATTTGGTAAACTTATATTTTTATATTCTAATAGTAATATAATATAATATTAATTATTAAGTTAATTTTTTCTTTAGGAATCATTTTACTTGAAATTTTAACTCTTTAAAGTGTTGATGATATAAACGAAGATTAAGAAAAAATAAAGGAAAGAGTTTAAAATTTATTGAAATAAACCAATAATAAATTAAAAGATGTCGTTTTATAGATGTTAGAATGGTAACCAGAAAAAAGAATTAATTTAATAGATTTATAATTATAATAATAAATTAAAAAAATAGTAAAATGAATTTTTAATTATATTATATATAGCGCTTATAAACATTATAGAATCACTATTTTAATTATATTTAATTAATTATGTCATATATTAATTACAGTATATTATATAATAAAAATAATTTGTATTGTATTTAGTTTATTAAAAAATAATTATTTTTCATAAATACCCCTTCATGCATGAATACTGTAAACTTTATATATTTTGTTAATCTTTTTTATTCTTCTGCTTTTACTTTTATTTAATTAATAGATAAATAATTCTAAGTAATTATTAAATTTTATTAATCATGTGATCCATAAACAAGATCACATTTAATTAAATTAAGATAATTTAGATATATGTATTTGTAGCTTTAAATAGTCTAAATTTTATTATTTCAGATACACTTAATAAAAATTAGCATTATTAAATAATAAATATTATTTCAATATAATATACACTATTGCTGTTTTTAGATTTTCACTAAGTTTATCTTTAAAGAATAATTTTTTTGGTTTTAATTTTATCTTAAATACTATATAATATATAGATTATTTCCAATTATATTATTACTTTCATCAAAACAAAATTATTAACAAAAAATGTTTTGCGAGGTATTTTAAGAATTCAAAAACATATAAAATTTATAATAAAAAAATAATTACTTTTTTGGAAAAAATTATTAATTTGATAAAAAAAATAAACTATCCGTTCAAGAAATATTAAAAAGCTAATCAAAATATGTTGAAAACCTGAAAAAAACAAAAATTATATTTTTTGAAAATTGGTATAATTATTATTGTTTTTTTTTTATAAAGATTATAATAAAATTATAAATTTCTAATTATGGAAATAGTAAGCAAAAGAATTATGAGTGTATAAGAAAGAAGTACTGACTTTACGAAATGTATAAATTATTGGTATAAATAAAATGATTGGAATATTTATAGAAAATGTTTATATATCTTATTATTAATTTTTAAATATCTTATTTTTGAATTTAAAAGTCAATGTTTTTATATTACACTTTTTATTATTCGAATAATCATATTTCTATTTTTTTAATAATATTTTATTAAACTAATTTGATTTATTCTGATTTTTTATTTTATTAAATCTTTTATAAACTAATTTTGCATATTTCTAATTAATAATTTATCATATATATAAAACCAATTCATTAGTGTGCAATTAGATGATGCAATAAAAAAAGTTCTAAATAAAAAAAAATATATTTTTTAAAATATTACTTGAGATCATTTTTATATGTTTTCAAATAAATAGCCTACACTTTTTTTAACTATTATTCTAACATTATATGTATCTCTAAGTTAATATAAAATTTACTTTAAAATGCTACAAGAAAATATTTATTTGGAAGATAATTTTATTATTAGTTTCAATTTTATTTTGTTGATTTAAATATATATATTAAAATAATATTTATTTTCTTTGTTTCAGAATGTAATAGACAAAAATAATTTGAATTAAAAATATATTTAAAATAAAACTCTTTATTAAAATAGTGGGATTCATATTGTTCATTAAATTGCTTATTTTTTGTATTAATATTAAATATATTATTTTAAGAGGCAACTATTTTAATTTTATTTATTAAATTAAATGTTTCTATCACATTTAAATCTGATAAATTTTAATTACACATTTGCTAAATCATATATTAATTTAATTATTTATACATTATTGCTAAATAGCTAAATAGCTAAACTAATTAATCAAAACTCATTTACTTTAAAAAAAAAATAAAAATAATAAAAAATAAAAAGAAATAAGAAAATTCATTAATTATATATCTATAATGTCATTGTTTATTAGGTAATAATTATTTTTAATGATACAAATAATAATATTTAAAGTATCATAAAATTACAGGGAGAATAAAATATTTTATACTCATTGACCTATTTAATTTTACTATTTTTAATAGATTCTTAATATTTCTCACTTTATTCTATATATGTATGAATACATTTAAAAACCCTACTCTTACATATAATTAGCCCATCGATGAGCCTATGAAAGAATAGGACGCGTATATTTCATATAAAATGCTGTATTTGGGTGATGATATTGTAGTTGTAACCTACATTTCTAATTCTGGAGTTCTTAGGGTTAATTTTGAAAAAATTAGTAAATAATAAATATAATTATTGTCAATTCTACTACCAACCAACCAACTAATTAATAATTTTAAATTAGCTAATAACAAGCTACAAAACATAAATTAAACAACAGTTGGAGTTATAATTGGCCCGGAAATTGCTATATGTTAAGTAAAAAAAACAGGAGAATCCTTAAAATAAATTATGATAATGTATGTTAAAAAAATGCACTTCTATAGAATGAAGTCTATGGATAATTTATAAATTAAAATGGAATTTAATCTGCCGAAAAATAACTCTCAGAAAGTGAATCCTTCTAAAATTATTAGTTAGGTTGCGAGTAATTTAATAATAATATTATTGGATATATTTATTCATAATAAGAATCTCCATACTGTAGCTTAAAATTTATTTTATTTTAATTAAATTTCAGATAATTAAAATAATTATTCTACTTATATAGATTCATACTTCAATTCTATAGATCTCAGATTTTAATCAAAAGTTCTGAGAATTAAAATAACAGAAGCAACTATTTTAGGGGATAATGGAAGTTCCATGGTAGGAACTATAGATGATAAAGAAATGTTAACCGTATATTCTACTGAAGTCTCAGGTTTTAATTCCAACCTTTCATTTTCTAAGATTGATTTACAAGGTAATTAACAATGTATATTTATATAACTAAAACTATTTTTTTTTCTCTTTACTTTTCAGGGGAGCCAGATAAATCAGTACCAAAATAATTTCCTAACGCCTTAGATGGCAGTAAACACAATTTTCTTCCTCATATAAAGAAAATAACAGATGGATATATAGTTATTCACCATTAAAATACGGAGTCAACGCCATAAAATGTTAATTTAGTATTTTAAAAATTTGATTTATAAGACAATGTTTAATGCTCTTTAGTAATCAACTAGGCTGCATATCCATCATTTGATATTTATGAAGACAAAGCATATATAGTATTTATTTTTGTTTTAATTAAAAATTATTTCATTTAGATTTAAAAATAAATTAAATTAGGTTTATAGCGATTCTCTTATTCTGGCAGGTCAATTAAAAGCAACTACAATAAACATAAACGATTGCACTATGATAAATTTCAATGGTGAACAAATATATCAAATAAATAAAGATATTCCTTAATAGATATATAAAAAAGCAATGCTACAGGTAATACAAAGAAATAATTAGCCTGTCATCTTGATAAACATAGTTTTAGACGGATAAAATTACACTGTTTGTTAAGAATATTAAAAGATAGAATAAACATAAAGCAATGGAGGTAGCAGTGAAGATGATAAAAATTAGTAAGAAGGATAAAAAGAAGTATATCAAGAAGTAGATTAAGATGCAAAATAAGAATGCAAAGAAGATTTATGCAAAAAAAATTAGGTAAACAAGAATATATTTCAGATTTAATAATTGTTATATTTATTTTAATAACCAATTTTTTTATTTTCTCAAGATGTTAAATAGAAATAAAATAATATTGATACAAATGACATATTAAAATATTTAGCCATAGGAATTGGATCTATTGGAGGATTAATATCAATGGTAGCAATAGGCTTTTATATTTTCAAAAAGTATATGGCTAAAAAAGCTATCCAAAATACTACTAAAGTATTTCCTGATAAGTCTGATTCATCAAATAACACCATTTTATAGAGTAGAAGATCATTGATAGATAATAATGCTTAAAATCCAGAAAAAATGACTGAATAAGATTTCAATAATAAATTTGAATAAATTGAAAGCAAAAGAAATTAGATACTAGAATATTAAATTGTGGATAAGGAAAGGTAATATTTAATAATATTGAAAAAAATTAAATGTTAAATTAAATTAATTTTATTAATAGCAATGTAGCTTATGATGTTTATGAAATTAAATAAAGTGATATAATTTAAGTTTAAAATGAAGAACTTATAGTAAATCGACTGGCCAATTAATCAGAAAACCTTGTTTTGCCTTATAAATTTATTTAAATTTAAAACTCAGATACAATAGTTAAAACTAAAAATATGGATAATGTAAATAGATTAAAATAATTATCAAAGTCTGGAGAAAAAACATTACAAGAGATTATATAAGAAAAAAAGTTAAAAACAAAAAATTTACTGATGAAGAGATTTAGCAAATCTATAATGATTTATTAGGTGCATTCCAATCTATTCATAAACTTGAAAAGCCTGTTAGACACATTAATCCGTAGAATATAGCTTTATATGAAGACGATATGTTGGGAATTAAAAAAAATGGAAGATTAAAGTTATAGGAAATGAATAAAAATAATAGTATCTTAAAATGGCATGGGGTGTTTATAAATATGGGTTAAGTTCAATATTGAATACCTTTTAAATCAACTTAAATAATTTAAAGAATATGAATAAAGAAAACTCTTGTAAATATCTAAGTCCTGAAGAAAAGGCTGAAAGTTAAAATTTAGATAAAAAAGAATAAGAGAAAATGAAAGAACATGAGCTGGTTATGGCTGATACATTTTCATTTGGTAAGCTAATATTTCAATATACTAAATAAACTAATATTTATATAATATTATATCTTTAGGGGTAATTTTACTTGAAGTTCTAACTCTTTAAAATATTGATGAAATAAATGAAGATGGAGAAAAAATATAAGAAAAAGTTCAGAATTTATTGAAATAAACTGATAATAACTTAAAAGATGTTGTTTTATAGATGTTAGAATGGGAACCGGAAAAAAGGATTAATTTATTAGAATTATAATTATAATAACCAAAAAAAAAAATATTTGAAAACTCTTTATTTTATTTGTTAATAATATTAAATTTTATTCTAAATAATTTATTTTTTTAATTTTATAATTATAATTATTTAAAAAATTATTATTAAAAGTAAATGATATATATAAAAATATAATATTAATAATATATACTTTATATTTTCTTAATATTTGGTTATCTTTTTATTATAATATTATAAAGACTATGTATTTATAAAAATAATAATGTTAACATTTAAAAAATAGAATTAAATTGATATTAAATAATTAATTACAAACCATATAATTATATTGTAAGTGAAATATTTATTATAATAATATTAAAAAATAAAAAAATACTTATTTTATAGTTATTTTTTTGTGCAATTTTATATACATAAATCAGATTAATTAGAAAGAGATTTAATTTTTGCTCACATTTCAACCTCTTCTTCTTCTAGTATATTTGATTCTTTTAAATAATTTATATGTTCTTCTCCCAATTAAATCATATTATCATTATCATCTAGGATATAATTTCCTTATTCATCCATTAAATAACCATTTTCATCAATTTGGTAAACAATTTCATTATCTTCATCTTCTTCATTGGGTAAAGTATCAACTCTTTAAGATTCGGTATCTCCTTCTTTGCCGATTTTGTTTTACACTAATAATTTATTTTTAAAATATATTTTATTATCCAAACATAAATTTTTAAATATTTTAAAAAATTACCCTTATTATCAATAGAAAGCCTATCTCTTTAATCTGAATTTAATTTAAATGATTTTCTACCCTATAAAAATGTAATTTATAAATATACATGCAAATATTTTATTATAGTTAACGAATTCAAGAGTTTAAATTTTTTAAATTACCAAAATTTCAAACTAGCCATCATCTTAGCTGACATTTAATTCATTATCATTCATCTTTTTTAAATGATGGTCTATAAGTTAACTTGTTCCATTCGAATATTCTATATAAAATGAGTAAAATATTTATAATCAACGATAGCAATTTAATTATTAGATGAAGCGTACCTGATGATTCATCACTTTTTGTTGCTGATATTTTATTACCCAATTTATCTGCAATTTCAGATTGAGTAATAGGGATAGAAATTGTGGAATCTGTGATATTTTTCAAATAATTTTCTTCCCCTTCATTAGTTTATTAAACTGCTGTCTTATTTTTTTTTACCGGACTTTAAAATTAATATTCAAGTTTCTGTTTTTCTTCACTTTGTTGTTATTTTTGCTCTTCCTCCAATTCCTATTCTTCTTCTTTTATTTCATTTTCTGTTTTAGGTAAGGATTATTCAGAAACTAATAATTCTTTCAATTTTCCATCTTATTTTTCATCACTTACTTTTACTGAAATATTACTTTCTAAAAATTAATTTTAAACTTCTTAAACTTGTATTTATTCTTCCTCTTCATCTTCATCATCATTTTCTTATTTTTTCGCTGAAATTTCATTTTCAAACTATTTTTATTATTTTTAAACACTTTGGTACATTTCACTATTTTAATCATCATTTTCGCTATTTTTTTTCTTTTAAGAAAATTCATTAACTCCAAATTCTTCCTCTTTTATTTCAGACAAGTTATTTTTATTAGTTTCATCTTTATTTTAATAGTTCTTAGAATCCAAGAGATGCTCTACCTGGTGATCTTCATTCATAAACTCTTGTCTTTCAACAAATGAGTCAAGATTTTCTCCTCTTTTCGATCCTATTTGCACTAAATCACTCTCAGTTACCAACACTTCCATTTGTATAGGACTTTTGTTTTTTTCTTCTGATTGGTTCTTTTTTTCACTGCTATGCTGGTTTTCTTCAAATATGGGATGTTATACGGGTTGTTTATTGTTTATACTTTAATCGCATTTTTTCTCAGATTATTTTTCTTCACTTTATTTGAAGGCCGAAGAGCCGAAAGAGTTTTACATTCGTTTTTTGTGTTCAGGAGTAAGTAAAGAGTTAGGGATGGACTAAGCAGCTTTTTTTTAGTCATTTTGCGATTCTTATTCAATATCTGAGCAATCATCGTCATCAAAATCAGGGTTGCCTTCTTTTTTTATTTATTTCGGAGACACTTCCACCAATTCATCATTTTTATCCATAACAAACTCTTCTTCTTCTCCTTCTTCTTCTTTTTATGATTATTATAGTTTTATGTCATTTTCCTCCTAATCTTCATCTTCTTGTTTTTATTCATCTTTAGCTTAATAAACAACATTTGTGTCATCTTAAATTGCGATTTCATCTTAGATATTTTTTTCTTCTTTTTGAGACTGTTCGAATGAGAGGGAATATCAGCATCATCAAAGCTTTTCTTTTTCGGTTTGCTCATTATGCTGAGTCTATTTCTGAAGGGGATATCATTTGGGTCATCTTCATTTATTTAGTTTTCCTGGTCATCATATTATTATTGTATTTCCTACACAATTTATTACTGCATTTCCTAAATAGCTTCGCCCTTGATCATTCCACTGTTGTACAATTCATTAATTTTATCATTTCCTATTTCTTCTTTCATGGCCAGACTTAGCCTTTGTTCATGTTCCTAATACTTTTCCAGCCACTCATCGACACTTTTTGTTACTTGAGAAGCTGACATATTTAGTTGATTTTACTGCTATTCCTATAACTCTTCACTATTATCAGCTTTTGGAGTGAACCCTTTTCCGCTAAGATTTTGGTAAAAGTAGTTAGGCTTTATGGCTGCCGTTTCGCTTTCTTAGCTATTTTTTTTTAAGAAGGAGACATTTATTACTATTGAGTCTCATTTGCTTAGAATTCACTTGTTTGCGGTTGTGTATTTAACTATTATTATTAATCGAGTTATGTTTTTTGATCTGGGGATTTTGATTTTTTGTATTCTTCAAAGGAAATATAAGGCTTTAATTCATGTTTTTATTATTATTCTTGTTACTCCTAATTGTCATCCTTTTTGGCTTCATTTAAAGGCTCTTATTAAGGTATATTATTGGTTTCAGAATCGTATTCGTAAAGTGTATTGTAAAGGGGTATATGAGTGACGTCGTTTTTATTTCCAGAAGATGAAATTCTATTAGCTCCTACAGGCCTCTTTATTTCTTCTTTTAATGTCTTCAATTGCTAGCTGAAAGAGTCTATTTGTCTTTGCAAGTGCTTGCAAGAATCAGGCTGTATCATATCACTAGCGGAATTTTTGTTCGAAAGTCCGCCATTTCGGCTGCTGTTATCAAGATTTTTGAACTGTTATTACAAAAAAGATATCTTTTCCTCCAAAAGAATTTTGGAATCAGTCAATTGTTTATTCTTATCAGAAATTTTTTCGCACTTTGAATTTAAATTAAAATATAAAGATTATAACTAACTAATTTGTTTAATATTTATTCCTTTACACCTAAGCTTAACTAGTTAATGCTATTTTTTAATGAGTCTATGTCTAACAATAATGGATCAATAGTCTTTTCGAGGTGCTAATACAATGATGAATAATCTACGTACTCCACTTTTCTATCAGAACAATAGGTAGGAGATGTCATTTTATCCCTTAAATTTTCTATTTATTCTTGTATATATTGGATCTATTGTTAATGGACATCATCTTTGCTATTTTATTATTGCTTCAAATCGATTTTTTTATCAGAACCCTTGCTCTAGCTAGCTGTATCTATCGTACTTTGGCTTGAAGAAAAGGAACTATTCAAAACGAAACCATCAACTTTGCTTTCTAATTCGTTATATTTTAAAAGTTAGGCCTTGTTCATTTTTTGAATTTAAATCCCTATATTTTCCAATTCGCCTTTTAATTCCTGTTAAATCTATTCTTATAACAAGCCCACGCTTTATTTGACTAATAAATAAGATAGTTTTTAAATATTAATAAGGAAAATATAGTGATTGTTTAATTTATAAATATAAATTATTAACAAATTTACTTAATTCTGAGTTATTTTCAGGCGATACTTTGCTGATTAATTCGGAGTTTTTAATCGTTTTTTCATTTAGTTCTTATACGCACTCTCCCAATTCCGTGAAATTTTCTTTATAAATCTTATTTCGTTCTTCAAACATTTCCTTCAGTTTTTAGTGAATTTGTTAATTGGCTTTATTGAATTCAAGCATTCTTTACTTGTAATCTGATTTAAAAATATCCAATTCTTATTTTACTTATTCTTAAATAAGGTGCTATAATTCGTTCTTGCTTGGACTTTATCTACATAAAACATTATAATTTATAGTTATGCCTTTAATATTTATTTTATAAGTACCCAATATCTTATTTTTTGAATTACGATCCCCCGAATGGAGATTACATGTTTTCTATAATTTGAAATATAAAAAATATAATAAGGTTTTTTTATATGAATTTATAGACCATATTAATACCGATAAGAGAAAGTTCTGTCTTCTTAATCTAATACTATGCGATATTGGCATTTCTTCCCCCCTTCATTTGAGAAGAGTCATATAAAAATATAGGCTTTTAATGCATTTATATATTTATTTTATAAAATATGTATGTATATATAAGTGTTTTGTTTTTCTTTTTTTGTAATTAATATTTACTTATAGGAAAGCTTTAATTTCACATTCTTGTATTATAAACCGAGTTTTAAAAATAAGAAAAACAGAAAAGCTGTAGATATTCAAGAATTTGATTGTATTTTTATTCAGAACAATTTTAAGTTTGTTTGACTAATTTTTAAATTGCATTTAAAAATTATTTAATTGATTTTAATATTTATATAATCAAATATTTTATTATATTTAAAAAAAGAGTTAATTATGGTTTATTTCCTTTTAAACAATACATATTTATTAAATTAAAAATTAATTTATATTATTGTAATTCTATTTAAAAAAAAAACTAAAAGGCTTTGTAATCGATAAATTACAGTATTAGATGTTATCAAATGAATTAATTCTAATTTATGGAGATATAATCTTTATATTTAATTAAAAATTATACTTAATAAAGCATTATCAACAAAATAATAGGTAAAAAGAAAAAATGTGATTATATAAAGTTTAATAAAAAATATTAAAGAAGCTTATTTTAATATAAATGTGAAAATTTCTAATACTAAATAAATATATTATCATATTTGTTTATATTCACTGAAATTATCCTTATATTTTATAAAAGAAAATTAGAATTCTGTTTTAATTTTTTAATATATTAATCTATATAATTATATTTTGTTTTTAATTTTAATTTTATAGTGATATTATGTTAAAATATATAGTTATAAAAAGCAACTAAATAATAAATAATTTGGTTTTATGTTATGTTTACGACGACTATAAAATATATTATAAAATTAATAATTAAAAATATTAATTTTTATATAATTGATAGTTAATAAAAATGTAAATATAATTTAGCATAATGTAAAAAAAGGAATTTAAGCATGTTAGCATTTTTAAGATAAAAATCATTTAGAATATATATTTCCCTATGTAGAATAAATTATATATTTTTATACTTGAATAAACAAAAGATAGATAATAATATTGCTTATATGGTTATTGCTATTAAATGATTCCATGTAGATTTTTTTAACAATTTTGGAAAAAATTAATAGTGCCAATATTATTTATTTTTTATATATTAAAATATTTAATAAGTATGAGGGGTGAGCAATTTTAAAGTCAAAAAGTATTTAAACTATAATATTAATAAAATTTTGTTTTAAGATTATGTGCATTAGTATAACATTATTAATATGCTTTCGATAATCAAAATTACTATTGAATATAATTTAATAAACGCATACTGTCTGCCTTTCACAACTCCGTAATAAACTTTAATAAATATTATTCTATAAACTGATAGTTTTTCTTCTAAACCACAGTCTATGCTTGAAAAATAGATTGAGTTGAAGTTGATCCTTTATTGTATAGTATTTCGTATTACTTTGTGGTAAAAATATAAAATGAAGTAGAAATTTTGTTTGCACTGGAAAAATATAAAATATATATATCATTGTCTTGAGATAATATGTATCATTATTTTTTTTTATTCTGTCTAATTGAACCACTACTTTAAAATTTCAAGACAATATATTTTAAATTGAAATATCTTTAATTTCAGAATTCAGATATTAAGAATTGAATATTCTTTTTTCTTAGTTAGATCATACTACGAGTTTAACAAAACTAACAAAAAAGTTCTAAGTATATTTCATGTGAAGTACAGATTAAATTTATATTTTATGTGTAGAAAAAATTGAATATGATTTTCACAAATTTACACAATATATGATGTTGATCAATAGAATAATAAGTACTTGATATTTACTTATATTAAATTATTGCCTATAAATTCTCAAATTAGACTGATTAGAGTATTTATTAAAAATGCTTACATAATAATAAATGTTTCAAGTAATATTACATATTAATTATTCGCTGAATTTATTTATGTTCAATATTTTATATAAAGAAAATAATTAAATATAAAAAATCTAAATAAAAAATAAAACAAATAAAACCATAACAAAAACAGAATATAATAATGGGAAATTGCTTCAATAAATCCAATGAGAATATTAAAGAAAATATTTAAAAAAAAGGAAAAGTACATTAACTTAAAGAAGGACACAGCCAAGTATATCTTAAAATTAATTAAACTACCTTCAATAAAGAATGCCATCTTCTAATAATAATAAATAAAGTCAATTGATTGATATAAACATGTCAGGAGAAATATAATAATAATAACAATAAGAAAGTGATTAATCAATGGATGAATCGTAAAAAAGAAAGTTATAGATTTAAATTTTATAAAATAAGATAAGTTTACAATTAGATAATTCTGTATAAGCAAGTTAACTAATGGTAAGAAGGAGATAAAGTTCGTAATATGAAAAATAATAAAATTAAGATAGAAACAATAATGATAATTCAGAAAAATGAAGAAAACTTAGTATATATAATATATATTTTACTATTTAAAATAATCTAAAACTATTATATATATTATAATTATTAATTAAATATTTCATTTTTATAAATATATATTGTAATCATTTAATCAATAGAATGGTACATTTTTATAAGTTTTATATTAGAATATTGTAATAATCAGTGAACGAATTATAAAATTTAGTCATTTATTATCAATTATTTATGATTAAAATAATTTATGTTTATAATTTGCTTATTGCTAATACTCATATGCGACAATAAAATATGTAATATTTTAAAATATTCAAGTATTATTATATGTTAATATAAATAAAATTTAAATTATTTTTCAAGAATATATGAGATATTCATGAATGGTATAAACTAGTCTGCTTTTTATAAAATAGAAAATCAGTATCTACTATTTAAATTTTAAAGACGGTAGTTCTAATTAAACCTGCTTATATTTAAATCTGTTTAGATTATTTATTAAGCTAATATTATATTAGTTTGGGACGTTTTATAAAAGGGATTAGTAAATAAGAATTTTTATAATATCTACAATTATATATTCCATATATTTTATAATTTTGTTGTACGATATGATATTTATATAAAAATAAAATTATTGATTTTTATTTCATATTTTATACGAACCTAATTAATTTTATAAATAATACATTAATTAACTATATATATATATGTTTGGTAGATATATATAATCAATTCTCAAGCAAAACAATTTCTAATAGAACATATTGATATGAGTTGTAATTAAATATTCAGTCAAATAGTTTTATCATTTAAATATAATTGTTGAATTAATATAATAATTATATAATAACATAACATAACATAACATGTACCATATCAATGAAAATATACCATACTTTATTATTATATAATATTAAATGAAACTATATTACTATTATAATTAATTAATGAATAAAAGTAAATCAATTATTTATTAAAGATTATAATCATTTAATTTAAATATCATTCTTGTATTCATTTCTTTTGCTTTTTTTTCGAGGATTAATTATATAATAATAATATTTATTTTAATAAAAATAAAATAAATTACTATTAATAATCAAAAAGTACCATATTTTAGAAGAATTTTTATTTAAAAAAGACCATTAAATAAATTATAAATATTGTTGTAAGTGTCTATTTTGGAGTTAATTTAATATAATTTTCGAAAATAGAACATATTAGTCTAATAAATATAAATTATAAATATATAGTAATTATGTACTAAATATTTTAAAAATTCATATTTAAACAATTAAACAATATCTAAAGAAAAAATGGCAGTGTTTTTTATTATAATTTACTTTATAATACATTAAATAATAATATAATAATTTAAATTATTAATATCTATAGTATTATTATTGTAAAAATAAATATAATATTAAAAACATTAATGTCAAACTCATAAATTTTGGAAACTATGTATTCAAATAAATATTATTAAGAACTTCTTCCATATTTAATGAATAAGAATATTTAAATTTATATAATTTAAACATTTATGTTATTAGCAAATAAAAGTTAAATAAATAAAGTATAAATAATTTTCATAAATTAAAACTATTAAGAAAAAAGAATTTATACTTAATACATAAGCTATTTTTATAAGTATATATATATTTATATTTAAATTAATGGTATTAATAGTTCTCTCTTTAAAGTTATTTTATGTGTAAAAACCACTACTATTTGATATAAAATAATATTTATTAGATTATTTTACATTTTGATAAATTAAATTATAAACAAGGATTTTTAAAGCATAAGTAATATTTATTATATCAAATTAAAAATATAAATGAGTACATTTTCAGTAATTTTATAAAAATAAAAATTTGGTCATTCCTATATTATTTAAAAAAAATATTAAAAGATATTTAATAACGATAGCATAAGATTAAAAATATTCCTATACGAATAAAAAAATTGAATTTCCCTATAAATTATATGTTATTTTGTTTGTTTTTGCTTTCTTTTACTCTTTTATGCTATAATAATTTTTATTGCTAATTAATAAAATGCTTATATGATAAAAATATAAAGCTTTTAAAGAAAAAATTTTGATTTTAATTAAATATATTTAAATATAAAATTTTTTGTTTTGTTATGTTTTAAAGATATTTTTGTAATTTATTCTATTAATAATTTCATAGGTATTATTTGCGGAAAAAAAGTATATTTTACTATATATTGTGATTTATTCTAATAAAAAACTTTCATTTATCTATGAAAGAATATTTATATTTCTAACCATTTATTGAAAAAAGTTAGATAAATAATGAGAGCTTGATAAATAAATATGACTTCAATTAATTCATAAACTATTGTTATTTTATATCTGCCCTTTAACTTTGTATAAAGAAAGAAATCAGCAAATATTTTATTGATTATATAGGCATATTTATCGATTTATAGATTCCATTTGTTATTATTTTTGTTATATTATTTAAATCGAAATATAATTATTACAGTATATTAATTAGTAGTATTTTTAAGCAATTTAGAAATTTTTAGTTTTTAAATTTTGATTAAAAATTTTGTCAATAATATTAATATTAAATTTAATTTACTTTCCATATAGTGACGTTTGATATTAATGCTAATAATATGGAAATTAAATATTTTTGTTTGTCATATTTTAATTAAATTTTATCATATTAACATTTCCTATTTAATATAGAATAAATGATATTTAAAATCATTTTGAATCAACTTAGAATTACTTATTTAAACTAATTGGATGTAAATTAATCTTAAATACATAATTTTATAGAAAATAAATTTAATATTATTTGTATAACTAAAAAATCAAGTATATTTAAATAAATATAATTAAGTAACTTTAAAAATATTTATGTTAAAATAATGATTGCGAAAAAGTTATATTTGCACTTATTTAGTATAATACATAAATGTGTTATTTTATATTTATATAAGTATTAATCATACTCTAATGAGTTTTTGCATAACTATTTATCTTTTATTTTTTTAATTTTAAGAATTCTAATATGAAAAGTAATAAAAGCCATCAATTATAATTTTTAATAGTTAAATAAAATTTTATAAATGCATATAAAATTTAAATATAAGTAAAAATATAGTTTAAATGATAAAATACTAAACTGACTTGGATTTAGAATATTATTTCATTGTATAATATCCAACTATTATTAGGATAGAAAGCTATTATCACTTTATAGTCATCCAGAAATCATAATATGCGTATGCCTGACATAATATAAAATAAAAAACATAATATTAAAAATCTAGTATTATCAAAATTAATTTTAAATTTTTTACAAAAATTTTACAATAATTTTTTAATTTTATAAATATAATTATAATTAATAGAAAAATTTTTTTATTTAAAACGTATATATAATATACTTTTATAAATCATACATTTTATTTTTTACTGAATTAATAGTACATCATATATTTAATATTCAAAAGTTACTAAAAAAAAGGAATTAAAATATTTCCAACTAATATTTTATTTAAATAAAAATATATCGTATATTAAATAAATGGGAATAAAATGAAGAATAATATAACAAAATTATGTCATTGAATATATAAAAATTGTTCAATCTAATTAAAATATCCTATATCCTATATTAGAAAGAAAATCTTTATAATTCTAATATTTTTATATGAAATCATTATTAACAAGATTACTTAGAAATTAGGTTGCTTGTAATTTTAAAATATTGATAAAAATGGGTAATTAAAGGATTTAATTTTTTTGTATATAGATACATTTAGGTTGTAGACACTTATAAACAAAATTAAGAATAAAAATATAGAAAAATTAAAACAAAAAAAAAAATAGAAAGAGGAAAATGAAATATTTATAAACTTAATTAGTATTAATACTATTGTTTTTATCAATAAATTTTTAAGTAATTAAAGCACTTCCAGCATAAGATTGTCATGTATTGCTTGAGGCGGATATTGAAACATTAAATGAAGTATAAAGAATGCAAAGATTATTATGTGGAGGAGGAGGATCTGGGGGTGGAGGAGGTGGAGGAGGTGGATGCTCTCCAAGCAGTCCATGCGCCAGTTGTTCAGGATCAAGTACATCATGTGCATCATGCATTTCAGGATATCTGTTGAGTGGAACTTAATGCAAAACCTGCCAACAATGGAAACCAAACTGTAATTCGTGTTCAAATGCATCTACATGTTCAAATTGTATCTCGGGTTATTATATATCTGGTGGAAGCTGCACCCAATGCCCATCTTAATGCAGTTCTTGCACATCTTCTTCCTCCTGTACTTCGTGTAAGTCTGGATATATATTGGGAGGCTCTTCATGTTAAACCTGCTCAGGTATTTATTAATTTAAATATGATTTTTATAAGTATATATATATTTTAATTTTCTAGCCTGGAAAGGACCTAATTGTTAATCTTGTTCAAACTCTTCCACGTGCTCTTCTTGTACCCCCCAATTTTATGTTTCTGGGGGAATTGTACCCCCTGTGTTTCTCCGTGTGTTACGTGCAGTTCCTCTTCAGCCTGCTAAACCTGTTAGAGTGGATATTTCCTTTCAGGATCATCATGCCAAAATTGTTAATGTAATTAAATTTAAGTTATATTTTGTTTTTGTTTTTGATTAGCTTTAATCATTAATTTATCTTAAGTAGTTTAATTAATCAAGAAAAATAAATAATAATTATTTAATTAAAAACCATAAAAGAAAATTCTAACTTTTATTTGTATTACTTTTATAATTATATTGATTTTTAATCATATACAATAAATAAATAAATAAATAATATAAAAACTGATTTTTATTGATAAATTTATAAATTTTAAAAAGAATTAAGAGGGAATACATGTACAGGGTGTTCAGCCAATTCTACTTGTACTGGATGTATTGGTGGTTATTATCTTTCTATAGGATCTTCTTGCAATTAATGTCCTAATTCTTGTACTGCTTGCTTAACAGCTTATTCCTGTACTTCATGCTCTTCAGGATCGTTTCTACATAGCGGTATGTGCTAAACCTGCTAGGCCTTGAAGGGAGCTTAGTGTACAGGATGTTCTAACGCTACCACTTGTACATGGTGTTCATCAGGATACTATCTATCAGGAGGAAGTTGTTCAGCTTGTGTTTCTCCTTGCGTAACATGTTCATCAGCTTCATCGTGCAATTCATGTGCTTCAGGATATTTTTAATAAGGAAATTCGTGCTAAACTTGCTAGTAATTGAAAGGACCTCAGTGTACTTCCTGTTCAAGTGCTTCTTCTTGCAGTGCTTGCACTTCAGGATATTTCCTTTCAGGAGGAAATTGTTCGCCTTGCAATTCCCCTTGCGTTACTTGTTCTTCAGCTTCAGCTTGTAGTTCTTGTATTTCAGGACTATTTTTATCTGGAAGCTCATGCTAAACCTGCCAATAATTAAAGGGATCTTAATGTACTGGTTGTTCTAATGCTTCTACATGTACAGGATGTAGTTCTGGATATTATCTTTCAGGAGGAAGTTGTTATTCTTGTAATAGCTTTTGCAATACTTGTTCTTCTTCTTCATCTTGCCACTCGTGTATCGGAGGATATTTAATATCAGGATCTTCTTGTTAAACTTGCCAATAATGGAAAGGAGCCTAGTGTACTGGATGTTTGAATGCTTCAACTTGTACAGGATGTACTTCAGGATATTACCTTTCGAGCGGAAGTTGTAGTGCTTGTATTTCTCCTTGCGCTTCTTGTTCTTCTTCTACTACTTGCGATTCTTGTGTATCTAATTATTATATGTAAGGATCTAGCTGTTTAACATGTAAAAAATTAATAAATAAATATAGATAGTTTATAATAATCTAATTTATTTGTTTAGGTTAATAACTATTGGGAAATAGTTGTTTAGCTTGTTCTAATAGCACCACTTGCATATAGTGTTAAAATGGCTATTATTTAAACGGATTAACCTGCAGTCCATGTGTAAGCCCTTGTTCTTATTGCACTTCAGCAAGTGCTTGCAGTACTTGCGTTTCTGGTTATTTACTCGGAGGAACATAGTGTAAATCTTGTTAAGATTGGAAAGGAAATAACTGTTTGGTTTGTAGTGACTATCAAAACTGTTCTTCATGTGTTAACGGATTCTATGTTAATTCAGGATCTTGCGCTGCTTGTGTTTCTCCCTGTTAATACTGCACATCACCTTCAATCTGTACTACCTGTGTTAGTGGATATTTATAAAAAGGAAGTACTTGCGATACTTGCCAAGGTAATTTGATTTTAATTTTTAAATTGTTAGTAAATTATAAATTTTTAAACTTAAGGTTGGAAAACATCGAATTGTCTAAGTTGTTCAGATGCCGATACTTGCACATCTTGTCAATCTGGTTATTTTTTGTCAAGGTATATATTTAAATATTATTGTATTACTTATTGTGTCTTTTCATCATAAATTTTATATTTAAAAAGTGGATCATGCTAAATCTGTGTAAGTCCATGTTCCACTTGTCTTTAATTATCTTAGTGTAGTACCTGTGTTGCAGGGTACTTATTGAAGGGATCTTCTTGTAAAACATGTGCCCAATGGAAGCCAAACTGTTTAACTTGCAGTGATGCCGATACCTGTACCAACTGTGAAAATGGGTACTTCTTGAATGCAGGAAGTTGCCAAATTTGTGACTATAACTGTAGCACTTGCACCACAAGCCAATCTAACTGTTTAACTTGTAAAGGAGTTCATAGAAACAATGACCCATCTTCTTGTACTTGTGCAGATGGATATTATGATGACGGAAACAGTGACTGCAAACAATGCCACCCCAGATGCAAAACTTGCTCTTCCTTCACACACTGTCTGTCTTGTGATGGAACCAATAGAACATCTATGGCTCCAGCTTGTCTATGTGCTGATGGGTATTTCGATGACAATACGAATTCAAATTGTGCAGTGTGTAGCTATCCTTGTTCTAAATGCATCACCAGTAATTTAAATTGCACCGAATGTAAAACTACCTTAAATAGAGGAGCAACTCCCAATTGTTTTTGCTTACCCGGATATTTTGATGACAATTCAGCTTGTGTATAATGTCACTATACATGCGCCACTTGTACTTCAACTGCGACCAATTGTCTTACATGTGCTGACTCTACCAATAGAATGCCAGCTCCGGGCTGTGCCTGCAAAGCTGGTATGTTCGATAACGGAGTACCTTCCTGTGCCTCATGTAACTATCCTTGCGAAACGTGTGTTACAAATGCGAGCAATTGTCAATCATGCAATGATAATGCCAATAGAATTGTTCTTCCTTCCTGTGATTGCAAAGATGGATATTACGATAACAACGCGGTCGCTTGCTTAATATGCCATAATAAGTGCTCTACTTGCTAAACAAATAATACAAATTGTTTAACTTGTTTTGATACTACGAGATAAAATCCCCCTGCCTGTACTTGTGTAGATGGTACTTTTGAAGTTGGAAATGCTTCATGTCAAAGTAATTAAATATCTGAAATATTTTACAATAATTATAATAATTTATAATCAAAAAGATTGTGACTATTAATGCAGTACTTGTGTTACGAGTTCTTCTAACTGCCTTACTTGCTCCGATTCTATAAACAGAGACAGTACTAAAGGGTGTGCTTGTAATGACACATTTTATAATGATGGAACTAATCCTATTTGTAAGTCTTGTGTTTATCCCTGTACGACTTGTACTTCTGCTACACAATGTAAAACTTGTGTTGATAATAATAATAGAAAATCCGCTCCAGATTGTACCTGTTCTGATGGATTTTATGAAAATTCATCTAAAAATTGTATTCTTTGTTCCTACCCATGCTAAAACTGTACTTCTCCGACTCAATGTCTATCTTGTGTAACTGATATTCACAGAAATGGTTCTCCTCCTAACTGTGAGTGCGATAAGGGCTATTTTGATAATGGTTCTTTCTGTGAATGTAATAATATTATTAAATATCAAATAATACTTCAACTCATTTACTTAATTATTCTTTATACAGAATGTCATTATAAATGTGCTGAATGTACTGGGTCAGCATCAAACTGTACTGCTTGTGCAAATGACAAGAGAGCATCTCTTCCCAACTGTGGGTGCATAGATGGATTTTTCGAAAATGGAGTAGCTATATGCGGAGTCTGTAATTACAAATGCAAAACCTGTGATTCTGCCTCCTCTTGCCTAACTTGTTTTGATACAACAAGAAAAAGCTCACCAAGTTGTGAGTGTGTAGACGGAAAATTTGATGTTCCGAACTAAGGAACTTGTTCTTAATGTAGTCATGAGTGTTCAACTTGCGAAACTTTAGCAACAAACTGTCTTTCATGTTCTGATGGTACAAGAGAGAATGCTCCTGCTTGTTCTTGTAAAGACGGACTCTGGAATCACTCTCCTCATGCTTAATGTAAAGAATGTGATTACACATGCGATACTTGTTCTGGTTCAGCTTCTACCTGTCTTACTTGTTCAGATCTCACTAGACATAATCCCCCAACATGCGGATGCAAAGATACCTTTTATGATGATGGAAAAGAAAAAGATGAATGTTCCTCATGTACTCACCCTTGCGTAAATTGCTCATCTCCTACAATATGTATTTCTTGTGTATTGAGAGCAAATGCGAATCCAGCTCCTGATTGCTCATGCTAAGATGGATATTATGAAGATTTATCCAAGTAATGCTAGCCATGTCAATACCCATGCACTAAATGTATAGGATCAGCTGATAACTGTACTGAGTGCACTACAAGAACTAATAGCATAAGTACTCCTACTTGCGCATGTAAAAATGGATATTTTGAAAATTCTACAACCTAATTATGCGATAAATGCCACAATAGTTGTTCTACCTGTAGTCAATTTACTTAGTGTACCTAGTGTGCAATTTCCGCTATTGGAAGAATCAACATTACTCCCACATGTCCATGCGAAGATGGGTATTATGATGATAATAGTAACTCTGATTGTTAAGAATGTTAACACCCATGTGTAAACTGCACAACACAAACTGTCTGTAAGTCATGTGTTGTGAGAGACAATGCCCACCCGTTCCCAACTTGTTTATGTCTAGATACATTCTTTGAAAATGCTCAACTTCAATGTGAATCCTGTCAACATCCGTGCCTTAACTGTACATCCCCAACAACTTGTTTGAGTTGCAAACCTCAACCTAATAGAACGACAAGCCATCCATGCTTATGCGAATTCGGATATTTCGAAAACTCATCCCTAAACTGCAAAATTTGTAAGTCTCCTTGCTAGACTTGCTCAGGAAGCGAATCTCATTGCTTATCCTGTATTCCCGGACTCAACAGACTAGGGCACGAAAAAGGATGTGTTTGTGAAGACGGGTATTTCGATGATTCAGGAGTTTGCAAGCCTTGTAACCCTTTGAGATGTAAAACTTGCAAAAACTCAGCAGATGATTGCACTGAGTGCATCAGTTCTACCAGAAATATTACTCCCAATTGCGAATGTAAAGATGGGTTTTTCGATGATGGAAATGCAGTCTGTCCTTAGTGTGTAGTAAATTGCAGTACCTGTGTAGGTACAAAAGACAATTGTTTATAGTGTTCTGACTCTACGAGAATAGATGCTCCAAACTGTAAATGTAAAGATACTTATTTTGAAGATTTTAAAAATAGTGTATGTCCTTAATGTATATCTCCTTGCGATACTTGTTCAGCTCTAGATGTTTGTTTAACTTGTGTTTCCAAGAATAGAACAGCCCCTTCTTGTTTATGTAATGAAGGGTTTTTCGACATTGGTGAAGATGAATGTGAAGGTAATATTTTTAAAACTAAATTAAATATTTTTTTTAATTAATTCACATTTATATTAATAGTATGTTCCCCTCAGTGCAAATCTTGTGAAAATTCAGCTTCGAATTGTACTGCCTGCAATTTTGGATTGCAAAGAAATTTAGATGATCCTAAGTGTGGATGCAAGCCAGGGTATTACGCATAAAATTCTGTTTTACACTGCCTTCCTTGTCCTTCTCAATGTATGGAATGCAACGAAAAGAAACAGTGTTTGAAATGTCTTAATGATAAGCTCCTTCCTCCCTAATGTACAAAAGAGATAAAGGATGGAGGAGGATTCTACTCTGTGTCTACACCTGATTCAAATGAAGTAAAGTTCAGTAGATGTGATATAAAATGTGCAAAATGTAAAACCCAATCCAAAAATTGCTCAAAGTGTGCAAAGGGAGTGCACAGAAATCAAGTGACCCCTCACTGTTTGTGTGAAGAAGGGTTCCACGATGAAAATAATACCTAAATTGACTGTGAACCATGTCCTATTCTCTGCACATCTTGCATTAGCTCAAGCAAATGTACAGCTTGCAAAATAGAACTAAATAGATATCTGAACGAATTTTCAGGTCAATGTGAATGTATTTCTGGACACAAGGAAGATGAAAATGAACCTTACAATTTGGAATGTAAAAAATGCTACTTTTATGAAGGTTCTTGCCTATTTGCCTGTCCTCCTTCCACCATTTAAAATGAACATTAATCTATTTGCTAAAAGAAAAACTACGAAAAACTCAATAACATAGTCTTAATTACAATATGTGGAGCTGTTTTTATCGGAATGTAGGTTTTATTATACTTCTTTATTTAGGGTGGAGTTTTCGCTAAACTCAATGGAGTCAAAAGTAAAAATTAACAAAACGGTAATTATGCTAAAAAGGATAATGAAATAGCCAAAAAAATAGGAATTAGCGACTAAAGTTAAGCAGATGCGCATTCTGTATCATCGAAACCTATTACTTCCAGTAATAACCCTTAATTGAATGCTAGTGATCTAATTATTGAAAATTTAAATGATGAATAATATAATGAGATAAGCTAAAGTGTTTCTTCCAATAGTATGTATGTCTCTTAAGAAAAATATTGCAGTAATTCTTCCGGGTCATTATGACGAGTTTAATATAATCAGTTACATATAATTATAGTAATTTAAGGTTCCTTATAAATATATAAATATAGTTTTAGAAATGTTTTAGTTTTATATTTTATATTAAGAGTTATTTAGGCTATAATAATTATAATTATATATATTCATCAAACGATTTACAAGTTAATTTTTATGATGTGCTTTATTTTATATTAATATTATTATAATTCTATCTCAAATACAATAATTATTTAGTTTTAAACATTTTTGGTTTAATTAGTGATAAGTTTAAATAACATATTTAATAATTATGTAATAAGCATAATCTCTTATTTTACAAACCAAAAAATATTTATTTAACTAGTTTATTATAAAACTATTTAATAGAAATACAATAAAATTTTTATAAATATAGAAACAATAAATATATAAGAAATATTTGTTACTTAGACTAAATAGGTAAATCTTTATAAATAAAAATAATGACGATAAGAAATCACTCTGACAATGTTGGATGGATATGTTGTTGCTGTGGATGTTTACCCATTATAGCTATTACAAAAAGTCTTATTTCATTTCCTTTTTTTATGATCCAATGCAGTATAATCTGCACCGCTATATGCATTATATTTTGGCCTTACTATATAATAATGATCATATATACTCTTGTAAAAATGAAAGGAATTGGTCCAAATTTGAAGGTATCAAAATTATTTCACTCAATAATTCCTAATAAACATTAAAATGTTGGTTTTATTAACAGATATTATCATTAATTTTGCTGCCTTTCATACTAATTAGTTGGCCTGGGATAGTTTTATTAGGCAGCGCTTTATATGGACTTGGAATAGGTCTATATGGTCCATTTATCAGCACCTTTGATGATTAATACGATATTTTTTGTGGTGGTTTTAAAGAAACTTAAGAAACTATAGGTGATGCCTATAAAGATTTGTGGAATCATAATAAAACAGGTTTTAAATAATATTTAAAATAATTAAGAGTAGAAGAATGTGAAGATCCCTTTGATATTTCGATAGTTGAAGCATTATTAGGATTCATTATAGCCCTACATGGGACAATAGCAAATGTTATAGGTTTCGCTTTAATTGGAATTTCAAGATTATTAATTGCAATAATAGTGGGCTATAATAAAATGTGGGAATTTTATATATAAGAAGTGAATTCAACTAAAATAATATTGTTTCCTCTTTTTATTTTATTTAATGCATTATGGCCTGCAATAGTGGTTTTATGTTAAGGGCTGTTAATTTTATATGGAGTATTTACGGGAACAAAAACTGGAGTTGAAGCCTATTAGAGTGGAGTTTTATAAGGATTGAAAGGGGCTTATGCAAATATAAAAGAAGTAGATGAATATTCAAGGAAAATTCTTAACGTAGACTATCCTTTCATAATCGCAACTTTTGTAGGATAAATTCTCCTTGCAATTGGGATTTTTTTTGTAATAAAACTCCGATGAATAATGTGTAAATTCTAAGTTATATTTTATTTAAAGAAAGAAATATTATTATAACTATATTTAAAAGTTAATATATATGTATATTTTACTATTAAAAATAATAATTAGATTAAAAAATATTTATATGTTAAATGATATTTAGAAATAATTGTTTTTTTTAATAAATCAATTTAGAATAAAAAAATATATATTGCAATAATAAATTAATAATTCATATTTATATTTTTGGTGGAAATTAAATCTATTCCGGCTCTATAGTTACATTCTAGTACCTATTGATTGTTATGGTCTTTTTTAAATTTAATTATTTTAAATCCCCATTTTTTCTTAAATTTAAATTGTTATTGGAACTTTTTTAAAAATAAGATTACTAGTTTTAATAACTTTCATTGTCTTAAGAATTATATCTATTTATATGAAGAGGTTTTAATCCTCTTGGTCGCTAATAACTGTTTACAACATACTTATCATGCTACAAATTTTAATACAGATCTGGCATTTCTAAATAAAAAGAGTTTTAAAATAGTATGCTGCTATTGTTATTTTAGTTAGGTGTCATTGGCATATAATTTAATCGATTTTAATATGAAGTATTTGACCTTTTTTTGTGAACCTTTTATTATTAATTTTTTTTCTCTGTTTAATATAAATTAGTTATTATATTCTTATTTTCTTAGACGGAATATGTATTTGTATTTCTTTAACTTTGTTAAGATACTTGTTTTGTATCTTTGTATGCTGATTGGCTTTTATCAATTTTATTATTTTCCTTTTAATTAGAATCCAATTAGTTTTATTCTGAGAATTATATGAATTACTATGTAAATTAGTCATAATTTTATAATGAAGTTTCTAGTTGTTTTATCTTGTCTTAGTTTTAATGAGGGGATTTACTTAGATAATTTACTTTTTTTATTATTAAAAAATACATAAATAAGTTATAATTTTAAAACTTAAATATTGCTACTATAAATAAATTTTACAATGGTTTTTGAAATTTTAGTAAGAATCTTTTAATACTTTGTAGTTTTTAGAATTAGATCGATGAGGTGATTGAAATATTTGTTATTATAAATTTGATTAATTGGCAGAAATGTTATTATATTCCTTGTTTTCAGAATAATATTGATTTCTTTTACTACTGCTACTAAGTTATTGATGGTTGTCGACTATTTTGTTTTACTCGTAGTTTTCGTTTTAATTACTTTACTTTTAAGGAGTCTTTAATTAAGGAATAGTTTACTTTGCACTGTGAAATCCTATTCGATTATTGTACATTCCTAAAATATACATTTTATTTTTTATATATTAAAATATATGAACTCAAAAAGATGATACCTATGTATTATATAGATATGATTTTAGGCGTTGCCTAATCGGAAGAAAGATTTTCCCCTGTATTCATTTATTTTTTAGGAGAAATACTTTTCAAAATGTTTTCTACTACTTCATTATTTATTTGCTTTTCTTGATTTAAAAAATCCGATTTTAATTCTGACTTATTTAATAAAGTTTTTTACAATTCTTATATTTAGCTCGTTTCTTTTTGTTATTATTACGATTGCTTATTATATTTCTTTAATTTTTATTCTCTTATCTCCTATATTTTTTTCTAATATGATTTGCTTCTCAAATGGGGATTGTAATACCTCGGATTAGGGAAAAACTTATCCAAATAAGAAATGTCATCTCTTTCTTCGTGTGGCAGTGACCCTATCCAAAAAACTTTTTTTTATCTGCTTATATTTAATTATCGCTGCTATTATCTTTTTTATGGATTTAAGACAACTTTTTATAGAAAAAGTCTTTTCGGTTTTTGCTATCAAGTCTGAGTGCGAAATTGGCATTCGGACACTCGAAGCTCATTCCATAATCCATTGCTAAATTAAATTGGGGTTATTTTATTTATTTCTAATGTAAATAAATTAGAATAATTGAAATTGAAAGGTTTAATTTTAGAAGAGTTGTAGAAAGCTATTAAATAATTTATTTTTCTTTTATTTTAGAATATATAGTAAAAATTTGGTATTTTTTATTTAATAGAGTATAAATAGTAATATTTAAAGTTTAAGTAAAATTTTATTTAATTTTATTGCTCATTATTTTTTAATCATAAATTAAGTAATTAACCTATATACTATTCATTCACTCATTTTCTATAATTTTTCAAAGGTTTAATGTTGAAAATAAGAAATTATGCTTCACTTATGCAAACATAATTACTTTATATCGAATATTTATAACTCTAATATATAGAAATAGGGAAGCAAGTAGTTGATATCATATATTTTATAATTGAAGAAAATTTTTTAGAGAAACTATTAAATACACTTAAGTAATTATAATGAAAATATTTTAAGAGTATAAAATAAAAATTATTATTATAATAATAAGTAAACAAATGTAATTTTTATAAAATATTAAAGCCAGTATTATTCAACTTATTTGTCAAATTTTAAAGAGCCTTTAATAAGGTTTATCCGTTAAAATTATCATTGAAGAAAGAGTAACACACATGCTTCATATTTTGTTTGAATAATTATTTTTTGTTCACCCAATGAATAAGAATAAGAAATTAGATTCATTCACTATCTTCATTTCAAAAGTTCAATAATATCTTTTTCTAATTCTTTAGGTGAGGTTCTGGGAACGGCGTATTTGACGACCTTTCCGTTTCTGTCAACAAGGAATTTAGCAAAGTTCCAAGGAATATTCTAAATAATTTAAACATATAAATAAGGTAGTCGAAATAATATAAAATAAAGATTATATATTACCTTAGCAGTCTTAGTTTTAGGGTTATATAATTCACTGTTAATTTTAAGGAATTTGTAAACTTCATTGGTATTTTTTCCATTGACGTCAGATTTTTCGAACATGGGGAAATTGATTTTTAGTCCAGGAACCTTTTTCTCCATGTAAGGAATGATTTCATCTAAAAAAAATTAAAAAAAATAAGAAAAAATATTAGATATACTAGTAAACTGTAAAAATATTATTTACTGTTAGGCAAGGGTTCCTAACTTCCAAATTAATTACAAGGAAATAGAAGAATTTCGAAACCTTAGTCTCTAAAAAAATAGAAATTGTTTGATTTATTAATTTATTTATGTTTTCTAAAATATTATAATTATTTTATTTACCTGTACTATTTGTACAAATCTTACAATTCCAAGTAATTTTATTTGGTCAAGGCTAAAATAAATAAGATAAAATTAATATTTGATCAATGTTTTATATTTATATATGCTTAATTAAGTAGATTGATTTACCTCAGTCAGATGCAGCGTTGGCGATGATGAAAGCTTTCTTACCCCTATATGTTGAGAAGTCTACTTCTTGACCCTCAATATTTTTGAATTTAAATTCGAAGAGATTGTCAACCGAAGATGACACTTTATCTTCTCCTTTTTTGGCTACTAAACAGATACAACAACCCATTTTGTTATTTTTATTATTTTAGTTATTATTATTTTTTTAATATTATTTATTAATTATAATATATTATTGCTAATTCTCCTGCTTTAATTGCAACAGTCTTTTGTTCTTTTTTCTTTTTTTAATAAAAAGTAGCAAGCTGTAATTGAACTTTTTTTTAGCTTAATCAATTAGTTTAACTAAAGGCAAATCAGCAATAATCACTTATTTATATTATATTGGAATACTCACACAAATTTACCATTAATTTTTTCGCTGATTTTTTGATATAGAATAAAATAAAAAATGTTCTAGAAATTTGTAGATGAATTTAATTTGCAACTTTAAACTAATTAATATAAAAATCAATTCTTAATTATATTAAAATACAAGAATTTTAGTAATTCACGATGTTAGTAAAGTTGCTTGGTGATAATTTGTTTAATAATATTTAGGTTTCATACATTCTAGAAAAATTAAAAGAATTTTCTTAAAACCTAATTAAACATACTAATATAGTAATGTTAACGCAATTAATATAATATTATTTTTGATTTTTTTTAAATAGTATGTATTAAAATAGTATCTCATTTCTTTTTATTATAAAAAAAAAGAAATATAAAAGTTCACAATCAAGAAATAAATAACTTTAAAGTTTTTATAGTATACTTGAAATAAAATAAAATATAAATAACTAAGAAAGAAAGAAACTAATAAGCAATTCTAATATTATCAAAAATAGAACGTATTCAAAATTTCAATCCATTTTATCATTTAAAGAATTTGTTTATTTAGTTTGACTTCTTTAGTTGTTCTTGAGATTTCAGAGACTATTCTATTCATAATGATGGCTTAATTTGCCTGGAGTCTGAATTTCATTATTTAAGCAAAGCTTCAATATCGGGAATATAGTCTTTAGGGGAAACCATAGGTTCAGTGTATTTAATCACTTTTCCTTCTTTGTTAACTAAAAATTTGGCGAAATTCCAGGGAATAACCTATATTAGAAGAAGAAAAAAAAAATTAATAAAAATAAAATAATTTAAAACTAATTTAAAAGGCAAATTAGCAAAATATTAAATTTGAAATCATTATTACGTTGGCCTTTTTAGTTTTAGGGTTAAATAAACTACTGTTATTTCTCAAAAATCTGTAAACTTCATTGGTATTTTTTCCATTTACGTCGGATTTTTCAAAGAAAGGGTAGTTTACCTCTACTTAAAATTTACTTTTAACAAAGTCAATAATTTTATCTAAAAAATATAGAAATGATTATTAATAAAGTAGAATTGAAATTATTATATATCTAAGTTTTTTACCATTGGGAAGAGGTTCTTGATTTTTGAATTAATTACAAGGGAAAGCGAGTATTTCTAATCCTTATTCAGCATAAGTTTTATAGATTTCATCCATTTCCTTGTAATTTTTGGAACTTAAACCTTTTAGAATAAAAATTAAATTATTATTGTTATAATAATGTACATAATTATAGTCAATTTCATATTAAATGTTTTGAATTATTTTAGAATTAGTATATTTATTGCTGTAATTCATATTATACCTCACTCAGAAGCAACATTTACAACTAATATGGCTTTTTTAGTAGCGAATTGTGAAAAATCTATTTTTTAACCGTTTATGTTATTGAAACTGAGTTTAAATAGAGAATCAATGTTTGTAGCAAGAGATTCTTCTCCTGTTTTAGATACAAGTTTTAATATAGTACTTCCCATATTTTCTTATTTTTGATTATATAGGATAATATTATTTTATTTATTTGATTATTGACAAGATTAATCACAATCAACTAATCATACTATATATAATTAAAAATCAAGAAATATCTATAAATGAATTAGCAATTAATTTTTTTATTAAAACTAACAGTGGTGTCTAAATAGTTAATTATTTAGTATTGACTTAAATCCTTATTTATGATAATTTTATTCTCAATAATTTCCCTAATATATATAATATATAATACTCTCCAAGGCTTAAAAATTAAGATCAGTTTATTTTATTTCTAGATATATATATAGTAGTAAAATATAATCAAAAACTATTAGATTGAATTTACTATTTCTCAAAACAATATTATTATACATTATAATATATTTATATTATAATTCTTTTCATAGTTTAAATATTTATTAAAGTCTAAAAGACAATATTATAATTTCCATGATATATTCTTAATATAACTACTAATCGGTTATTTTATATTTTATAATATACTTGTCGCAGAAGTAATTATGAATAAAAAATATATCAATATGTTTAGGTACCTATATTAACTAGAAAATGTATTCAATTACAATTCATAACTAAATTAAGTTAAATATAATAATTCTTTATAATTTGGCAGGAACATTAGTAAAAAATTATCAATAATATATAAAATACTTAGTAAAAATAAATTCTAATTAACAAAATAAAATATTCTTAAGATAAAAAATAATATTTGATTGAAATTTTACCTTTAAAAATATTTTTATTTTATTCATAATTTCAGTAATCTGAATATTATTATTTTCATATTTACTTATAACTTGAAATTAAATTAAAAACTTCAATAAATATTATTATTTTATTTATCAAAAATTTTTTAATTGTTTCTCTTCAATTTAAATAAAATCAGCGGTTTTTTAATATTCCCATTAAATTAAATGATGATACTATTATATAATACAATAAAAACTGCTGACTAAAAAAGATTTTTGCATTCTTTTAGTATCCATAATATGAAAGCGAATTTTATAGAATTTACAAATTTATAACATTAAATATAACATTCTTATTATAAAATAATTTATTTATTTCTTTTCATAAATCGTCTTTTTTTCCATTGTTAAGAACTCCAATTTTTTCCAATACGAATTCCATTAAATCTTGTTCTTTTTCAACAGCTTTTGAAGGATTTAAAGCTTTTCCCTTTTAATTGATTTAGAAAGAAGGGAACTAACTGATATTTTTCGATTGGCAGAAAGTTTTAGATTCTTCATCACAATCACAACAAACACCTCCTACTCTCATCAAAGGTTGAGAAGAAAGGAGTCCTTTATCGGGAATAGAGAGAGATAAAGAGTATTTTTGTCCAATTGTAGCCAATCTTTCTCTTTATTTTGTGAGTTTTTTATTTTTTCCTATTTTTTCAGAGGGTTCGTTTCCTAATTGTAAAGCAACTGAGTTTATGAAATCTTTTTAAGGGAAACTAGCTTAATTATAGAAAACAACAACCCAAGAATTTCTAGATTTATCATCGGGGAAGTGTTTAGAGCATAAGGGAACAACGGAATCTTTAACAGCGCTTTTGAAAACTCCTTTTTAACATTTGACGCTTCCTCCTGCAGTCCCTTTATTTTTTTTAAGAGTCATTACAAATTATTTCATGGACTCCATATCTCTTCCTCCGTTGTAAGCCTTGGGTTTTCCATTAACAAATCCTTTAAGAGTGGGATATCCTTAGACTCCATATTTTTGGCATAAAGCTTGGTTTTCCTAAGCAGTACAGTCTACAGCTCCAATTCCGACCTCTTTATCATCTTTAAAGAATTTTCCTAAATTGTTGTAGGTATCTTTCATAGAGTTACAGTGTCCACACCAACTGAATAAATGTATTATTTTAATTAATGATAAAATAATATAAAAAATCTGAAAATCTTTTATTTGCAAAACGTTTTATAGTAATATTAATAATAATTACGGTGCGTAAAATTTAACCAACCAAACCTTTTCACTCTAGGCATCAGGGAAGTGAGAAGCACATAAATTAGCGGCACCTCTTCCAAAATGTCCGGGGCATTTAGCTTTAGTTGCTTGAGATAAAGAAACTGATAATATGAGTAAAATTACAATAGAAAGTGAATATATATATGATTTCATAGATGTTTATATGTAATGTTTATTTATTTTAATTTATTAATAGTAAAATATAATTAATGATTTTTTTATTAAATTTCTTGCTAATTAAATTATTAATATACTATGTATTAATTATGTGTTGAAAATACGCGTCTTTCTCTTATTTGTGCTTATAATATTTGACTGTTTACTAATAGGCCTTAATATTTAGGTAATTTATGAATTTACATTCCTATTTCATAATATATGTCTATTATATAATATTAAATACATATTATATTTTTAAATTATATTTTTAAAATGGTTTAAAATTAATAATTTATAAAAAATAATAAAAACTCATTTAGTATAAATTATATCAAAAAATTTTTAATTTGTAATGATTTAAGTATTTTTACAATTGAAATGATTTAAATTAAGTTTATATTTATAACTGAATTTAATATTTTTAAGTCATTTATTTAACTCTCATTTAAATCTTGTACTCTTATGTTGGAAATAGTATTAAGTTAATTTCAACATTTACTTAAGACAAACAAAATTTAGAATTAATAAAAGGTGAAGTATTTATCTTTTATTAAGTCTAGAATTTTAAAACAAAAAAGATTTAAGAAATTGTAAAATTCTTATGAAATATAGATATATTATATATATAAATTCATTCAAAATAAAATAATTTAAAATATAATGAGAAAATTTATAATAAAGCATTCAGTATTATTTTGTCTATAATATCAATTCATATGCTTTTTTTTAAAAACTTTTCTAATTAAAATCGACGCTAAATGATAAAACTATTTTAAATGCCTTAATTGATATACGGGGCAGGGTTTTCCCTATATTTTCTGAATTATCTTACTGATTTTCTTGAATGAATATACTATTCGGTAACAATATAAGTTTATATTTATGGAGTTATATCAGCAAGCATATACTATAAAGGAAGAGACTTCATTTATAATTAACAATTCTTTCTATTTGGTTAATTACTAATTACAATTCTTTTTGGATTTTTATCATTTAATTTCATTTAATAAACTTTGCTTGTTGCATTATAATGTTCTGAGTCTTAAAGGTTGATATTTTTGACTTTATTTTCATTATATTTTTTGTATCTAAAATTTACTTTTCCAAACATTGTTCATTTTTTATACTCTATTCCATGTTTATACTAATTTCATTTCCAATTTGATTATACTATATTTATTGATTTAATTAGGGCAATGAATTAATACTTTCACTACTTATAACAATGGTATTTTTATTAGTTTCTTGAGTTTTTGTCGAAATACAACCCATAAAATTATGTTTAAATAAGTTTTTTTTTTTTAGTTTTTATTTATACTTATATAATTTACAATGCTGATTTTGTCTTAATATTAAAGTGTAAATCATATTCCTTTGACAAAATTTTATAAGAGAATATGTTAGATTTATTTTGACTTAAAAATTATGGAATTAAAGATTGAAAAAAATTTTTTTAAATAAATAGCTTAATTACTGTAAATCCAAATAAAATATATGCAATATACTTTAAATTATTTAATTATTTATGGCGAAAACATTAAATTATTAATTGAAAGAATAAGTTAATAACATAACTTTAATTTCAAAATTACATTATCGAATTTGTAAATGTAATTTAATAAATTTTTAAAATAAAATATATTTGTTTATGATATTTATCCAATTTAGCTATATTTATAACATATCTATTTTTATTATATTTATATAAAGTATAAATTAAATTATAATTATATTATAACTTTTATTTTTAGGAAATAATCAGTTAATTTGAGTAGAGATTTTGACAGATAATAAATTAATATAAATAATATTTCAATATATAGATAATAGTTCTTAAATAAAATTAATAAAGGTAGGAAAACAGAGTATAGTAAAATAATTTTTATAATTATCTGTTTTATAAAAATAGTTTAAATAAATAATATAATTAAAATTATTAAAATAAAAAAATATAAGAAAATTAATTTGAAAAAAATTTAATATTTATAAAATTCTAATATTGAACTATTTATAAAATAAATAGTCTGCCTATTTTATTTAAATAATAATATAATACTTTTTAGATTTCATTAATTTGCTGAACCTCTAATTAATTTTATTATATGAGAAAATATGTTTAAACTAGTATATATGAGCAAATAACAAATAATATAATATTAATTAATATTTGTAGCATATAGTTGTTCATTAAATATATATAAAATATGATTATTATTTATAATTAAATTTCAATTATATTGTTAAGAAAGCTTTCTTCGTTTCATCAAGGAGCTTTCGCTAATTTAATGGCATTTTGGAAACAACTTTTAATTAAGAATGTTACATGCAATTTTATATTATTAGAGCTTTTATTTCTATATGTCATTATAATTGATTGTAGAATTATAATTAGTCAAAGAGTGTTATTTATTTTACTTTTTGGATGAAGCACAATTTCCCATTTTTTTAATATTTTATATTTCTTAATTTGAATATTAATTATAAATAATTCAGACTTTAATTACTTCTATATTACATACAGTTTTCATTTATTTGTTGAAATTATAACATTTAGATATTTTTTTATGATAAAAATTACCATATTAATGCTATGGATTATCTACTTTTAAAAAGTTATTTATACATAATTTTTTAAAATATATTATAAATATACATATATATATATTTTTAATTTTATTTTTACATTTTATATTATATTAAAGTTATAAATAAAAGTAGAAAAAATATGATTTTATTATATATTTTTATTAGTCAGTAATAGAATTTAAAGTTCCATTTCAGTTAATGAATACTCTATATTTATTTCAATTATCTACAAATAAAATGAATCTTAAAAATATATAAAAAAAAGATATTATTTTAATTAAATACAAATCACCATTGTCTTTTTAAGAGTTAAATGAATGTTTTTATTAAAAAATAATAGTAATTTAATTTATATTCGATATATTTTTCTTTAATTTAAGAATTCACTATTTAAGTAATTTTAAATTTTTCAAATATTTGTTTTTTTATTATCAGTATTAATTTATTATTAAAAGAGTCAATTTTTTATATAAAAAATCACTAATTTAATTTAATTATTGTTCATTAATAGATAGTTGGAAATCAACCAGAGAAAATAAAAGAAAAAGTTTAGTTATAATTATAAATAAGAAAATGAATTTAAAAAAATTATAATCAATTTTGTATTTTTTTAATCAAAATGATAAATTATAACTATTTCTTACTATAAAATATATTATTAAAAAGATTGGTTAATATTTTTGGGATTAATTAAATTAGAATTAGAAAAATAAATATGATTTTAAATAATTTAAGTATTTAATATCAAGAAAGTAAAATAATTATTGGTGAAGACGATAAATATATTATGCATATTATAATTAATATAATTTAATAATATTTTATAAAATCGAAAAGAATATTTATTTTAATAAAATATATCAATTATTTTTTTAGTTGAGCTATCTTCGTTTCATTAAAGAGCTTTAGCTTACTTAGCTACATTTAGGATGCAATTTAAATTTAAGTATTTACTTTGTAATTAAGTAATCGTCAAATTATTTATTGTCAATAGAGTTAGCAGTGCAGTTATTTTATGCAATGTCTATTTTTTCAAAATATTTTATAGCTAATGTCTTATTATTATTTTGTTTTTTAGATATAGATACACAATTTCCCATTTATATTTTTAAAGTTGATTATTTATTTTATTTTAATATAAATTTTTTGTTTTTTTTTATTCCTTGTAGAAATCAATATTATTTGTCTAACTTTCATTTTAGATAATTATTATATTATTTGTGGAATATGTTTATAATAATAATTATTCATTCTAATTTTTCTATTTCATTATTATTTATTTAGAATATCTATAATCAATTATATGTTGAAATTGGATTATTATAAATTAATAACATAAATTAATTAAATTTATTACAACTATACCAATGTTTTATATATGAAAAGATAAACAAATTAAAAAATTAAGTTTTTAGTATTGTTTATAATAATTAAAATCTTATTATAAGAAATATAAAAATCATTTTATATTTTATCTTCATTATGATATGTTACCAAATCTTTTAATATATATTAAAAATTTTTTTTAGTATATTAACTTATTCATTCAATATATTATTTTTATGTTTTCGTCATAAATAATTAAAATCATTTAAAATATATTGTAACATAACTTTAATTACAAAATTACATTATCAAATTTGTAAATGCAATTTAATAAATTTTTAGAATATTTATCCACTTTAACTATTTTATAAAATATTTAGCATTTTGATTATATTTATATAAAATTAAATTAAATTATAACTATATTATAATTTTTATTTTTAGAAAATAATCAGTTAATTTGAGTATAGATTTTTACAGATAATATATTAATATAAATTATATTTAAATAATTCTTTAAAAAATTAATAAAAGCTGGAAAACAGAGTATAGTAAATTAATTTTTATAATTATCTGTATTATAAAAGAAATTTAAATAAATGATATAATTAAAATTATTAAAATAAAAAAAATATATGAAAATTATTTTTAAAAAATTTAATATTTACAAAATTCAAATACTGATCTATTTATAAAATATATAGACAACATATTTTATTTAAATAATAATATTTTATTTTAATAGTTTGCTGAACCATTAATTAGTTTTATTATATGAGAAAAAATTATTAAATTAGTATATATATATATCTTAAAATTAGATAATATTAATTATTACTTAATATTATCAGTAGTTATTGATTATTTATGTGTATATAAAATGTATTTTTATTTATAATCATAATTCAATGATATTGCTAAGAAAGCTTTCTTCGTTTCAGCAAAGAGCTTTCGCTAATTTAGTAGCATTTTGGAAACAACTTTAAATTAAGAATGTGACATGCTATATTACATTATTAAAGCTTTTATTAATATATGTCAATATTATCAATAAATGAAGTTTTATTCTAAGAAGTATACATTACTGTAGAAATATAGTTATTAGTCAAGTACTATTTTTTATTTTACTTTTTTGATAATGAAGCACAATTTCCCATTTTTTAATATTTTATATTTTTTAATTTGAATATTAATTATGAATAATTCAGGTTTAAATTTCTTCTATATAATATAGAATTGTTCAATAAATTGTTGAAATTATAGCATTTATATATTTATTGTTATAAAAATTACCCTATTAATGCTACGGATTATCTAACTTTAATAAAAGTTATTTATAAAAAAATTAAAAAAATATATTGAAAATGCTTGTATTTATTTTTTTTAATTTTATTTTTACATTTTATATTTTATTAAAGTGATAAATAAAAGTAGAAAAATTAAAATTATTTTATTGTTTTAGTACTATATTTTTTATAGTCAGGAATAGAAATTTAAAGTTTAGTTTCATTTAATGAATACATAATATTTTATTTCAATTATCTACTTATAAATTGACTCTTAAAAATATAACAAAAATAAGATATTATTTTTATTCAATGTAAATGATTCATCATAGTCTTTTTAAGAGTAAACTATTATTATTATTAAAAAAATAATATTTAATTTTTATTTTATATATTTCTCTTTGTATTAAAGCATTCGCTAAATAATTAATTTAAAATTATTATCAGTAAATAATTTGTTATTAAAAGAGTCAATTCTATGAACTAAAGTATCACTAATCTTCTATCTAATTTAATAATATATTATATTATATATATATTTTTTTAGTATATGCTATAATTACAAAATTCGAATCAATTTTCGATCTTTTTTCTAATCAAAATTAGAAATTATAATAAAATATTTTTATAAATTATCATAAAATTGTTTTTTATTTGTTATTAATTAAATTTTAGAATTCGAAAAATAATTATGATTTTAAATAATTACACTAATAATTTAAATATTTCATATCAACAAAGTAAAATAATTATAGCTAAAGACAAAAAGATACTATGCATATTATAATTTAATAATATTTTTATAAAATTAGGAAGTATATTTATTTAATAAAATATATCAATTATATTTTTAGTTGAGCTGTCTTCGTTTCATTAGAGAGCTTTAACTTACTTAGCTACATTTAGGATGCAGTTTAAATTCAATTATTTGCTTTGTAATTAAGTAATCATCAAATTATTTATTGTCAATAGAGTTAGCAGTGCATTTATTTTATACTAAGTCTACTGTTTCATAATATTATATAAATGATGTTTATTTTTATTTTATTTTTTAGATATAGATGCACAATTTCCCATTTATATTTTTATTTATTTTTTTTTTTTATAATTTTTTCTCTTATTTTTTATGTATTTTTCTTTGGAAATGTTAAATATATTACATATATATATAATATTTATTAACTAATTTTCATTTTAGATAATTTTTATATCATTTATGGAATATATATCAAATAATAGCTAATTCTAATTTTTTCTATTCCATCATTTTTTTATCTAGAATATCAAAAATCAATTATGTGTTTGTATATTTATAATAATAATTAATAAGTCCAAATTTTATTTCATAAATTCACCAAATTTATACAACTAAGATAACTTTCCAATAATTTATGAAAAGATAAATAAACTTATTTCAGTATTACTCAATAATAATTTATAGCTATATTAATGAAAAATATCTATTTAAAATTATCTACATAACTTAAGTTTAAAAAATTAATTAAATATAAACAAAAAATGATGGCACATACAAACTTAATATATATATAAAATAATTTAATTAAAATTATTTGTACTTTATTTATTATCATTGATATTAAGAGCTTGAAAATCATTTATATAATTAAGTTGAAATGATATTTAATTAAATATTGCTATTGAAATTTAAAATTTTATGGAATAATAAGTTTAAAAGAAATTAAATTATGAATTAAAATCTAAAATTTTAAACTATTTATTTTTATTTGATATATAATAATATCAAATATTTTTTATAAATATTTATAATCATTATATAACTATCTTCAAAATAAAAAAGAATAAAAAATAAACTTTCAAAAAATTTAATTTTGTTTTATTTTGTTTTTTTCACATTTTTCTGCCTATATTGATTAGTGATTTTATTATTTTTTGAACACATAATTTTTTTTTTTTAGAAAATTAATGATTTGTTTGAAAAAAAAATGATTTTTTTTCTAAATATATATAAACTATACATTATTTTCAATCTATTTTTTGATTCATTGATACTCAAATTTTCATTTACCAAAAAGAAAAATAAATTCAAGAAAATTAAACAATATTGTATATATACAAATTTAATTCTTAAAATACCTAGCATAACATTTTTTTTAATCATTTTTTTTGAAGAAAGTTATAATTTAATAAAATAAAATATTTATATTAATTATTTTATTTTAGTATAATTAAATATTATTTAATTCCAATATAATTAGTTAATATGTATCCTCTATAAAAAAGCTTGAATAATTCCTTTTTGATTATGTTTAATTCAATTATATAATTTATAGATGTGAAGAGATTTATTAATTACATATAAGTAGTTGTTAATTAAATATACCAATAATAATTTAGCTAAAATAAGAAAGAAAAAAAAAAAAAAAAAAAAATAAAAATGCTAAATATGAATAGAATAAATTCAGTTATTTTTAAAATAATATTTTAAATATTTTTCATTTAACTTATCAGCACAAGTAAAGAATTAGAATATATAAGTTTAAATAGAAAATACTATATTTAATATACTATAACATAAGTTTATGATCCATTTTCTGAGACTTGTTAAATAATATTATTTACTTTATAGAATTTAAAATAAACTCTCTGAAAGATTTACAAGCTTAGTCGGATTCAGAAGATGATTATAACAATTTTGGTAATGATTTTGAAGTTGATGGGGAACAGGCTTAATAAAATAAGAAAAATTCAATTTATGGTTAAAGTGAAACGAATGACATAGGATTAAAGTAAAAATAATATGAAATAAAAATATAAAATACTATTAAATAATTAAGATAAAGTAATAGTTATTCCCACAAATTATTGGAAATATTATAATTTCAATTTATACATTAGTAGCAACTTTTACCCTAATGAATTATATTTTTGTTAATAACTTAATTATGATTAAAGTGTTTTGTGGATAGATTATATTATTCAAGCATTTTAAATTTTAAAGAGGTTAATTAATAGGAAGGTTATTAATCTATCTAATAAAATATTATTTTGGTATTATAATTAATACTGATACACGGAATATATAAATAACACAATTAAATGAGATAATACCAAAATGATATATTTTTTTTTTAGATAATAAAGGAGATCTAAAAAATTTTATATTTTCTATAACTTAATAAAAATTATAAAATACTATTATAATCAACAATTAATTAATTTAGCTTATTTACCATAACTTTATATTAATAATTTTCTAGAGTCAGAAATTTAGATATTGTAAGTGACAATGTTAGAACACTCAAAGGCCACGGAAGAGGAGTATTGTCTGTAAACTACTCCCCCGATGGAAGTTATTTGGTGTCTGCCAGTCTTGACAAAACTTTAAAAATATGGAGAGTCAGTGACGGTTCTTTGGTTCAAACCATAGAAGGACATGAGCAGGACATATACACAGCAGTTTACAACTCAGACGGGAGCAAGATAGTATCTAGTGGAAAAGATAAGCAAGTGAAAGTGTGGGACACAATTTCAGGAGATCTTCTCCTTACAATTACAGGACACAGCAGTGCTGCACTGGATGCTAATTTTTCGCCCGATGACTAGTATATAGTCACGGCTGGAAAGGATAATTAGGTAAAAATTTGGAATGCTAATAACGGAAACTATGTAAATCAACTGCTGGGACACAACAATATCGTTACAACTGCTTAATTTTCCCCGGATGGCAAGTATATAATGACTACCTGTTTAGATGGAAAAATTAGAGTAATTTTAGATATATATATATAAACATATTTTAATATTAAATGCTTTATAAAATAATAAAATCAGATGTTTTCAGTTGATAACGGGAAATTGGTCTACTCTGTTAATATTAACTATCAAGTGTATGGGGCGAGTTTTTCACCAGACGGATAGTATTTCGCCTGCGCTTCACAAGATTAAAATGCATATCTTTATACCGCTTAAAATGGAAGTTACATTAGAACTTTTTCAGATCACAGAGACGCAGTTTACACAGCTTACTTTTCTTCTGATAGCAAATGGTTGGTGACAGCCAGTCAAGACAAATCGCTGAAAATATGGGATGTGAATTCAGGGTCCCTTCTCAAAACTTTTTTCCACTAAAAGGAAGTGTGGCACGCAGTGTTTAATGTAAATTTGCAATAGATAGCAAGTGCGAGCGGGGAAAACGATATAAAAATTTGGAACTTCAACGAAGGAGTGGAAATCATAACCATAGATGGGTATTGTCACGAAGTTAACTATGCCAATTTTTCGTGGGATGGGTAGCAGGTGGTGACTGCGAGTAAAGATAAATCAATAAGGGTTTTCACTACTTAGTAGGGAACCCATTTATATTCCTTGTACGGACACTGCAGAGAAGTCACCAGCGCCAACTTCTCACCAGATGGCAAATACATAGTCTCCTCCAGTCTGGATAGTTACTACAATTTGCGAGTTTGGAATGTACAGACCAGAAAAATAACATGGAATTTGTCTAAACATAACTAGTAAAAATCGTTAATTATTTTCTTATTTCATTTATTAAATTTTCTAATTAATATAATGCAGTGGAGTCCATTTCGCACATTGGAGCGCAGACCAAAATTACATCGTGTCTGCGGGGGAAGACCGAAAGGCGATGATTTGGGATGGCAGTAATGGGCGATACTTGCATACTCTGTGTCACTACAACGCGGTTTTGTCAGCTAATTTTTCTCCTGATGGGAAAATGATCGTTACCGCTACGAATGACAGATATATTACTCTTTGGAAGTTCCCAGCCAAAAATTATGTTTACTTTTGGTACTCTTTGAAGGCGAGTATTGATCGTCCTATGACATGGGCGAATTTTTCGCCAGATGGACTGCAGGTGATTACTTCTAGTTTGGATAATTTGGTGAAGGTGTGGGATGTACAATCAGGAGTTAATGTCTACACTCTTAGTGATTTCCATTACGAAACTGTGCAAGGGGGGTACCATCACCACAACGAATACTAATGTTCCGATGTTTATTCAGAAAAAACCAAGAATAAACCTAACAAATCAGAAGCCTCTCAGACTCATGATTACACGGGCAAGTCGAAAGATTATGCCAGCAATAATGAGTCCTCAGATAGAAGGAGAAGCAGAAGAAATTTGGGCAAAAGAAGTTCTAAGGAATGCAGTAGTGGAAACGATGGATACTTTGGGGAATGTAAGGGCCATGTTCACCAAGGAGTTCATATGGCCAACTTTTCTCCCGATTAAAAATACATAGTGTCTGCCAGTACTGATTACACCTTGAAGATTTGGGAAGTGGAATCAAGAAAAATGTCGAAGTAATTGATTGGCCATAGCAATGATATCTATTCCAGCTATTTTTCCATTTCTGAAGACCCGGTCATTGTTTCTGCAAGCAAAGATAGAACAGTCAAGATATGGTTTATGCAAAACAGTAATTAATTTTTGAATTAATTAATTAATTTCATTTATAAATATTTAATTACACGTTTTTTTATTATTCAGAATGCAGTCACTCTAACTGTATTTGCGAATTGCAGGAAAATAATTTACCTTACACTTATATTCAGACCGTTCTCTACCAAGAAAATGATATTTACAACGTGCATATCTTACTTTAAAACAACACTCTCACAAATGAATGCTTCAAAGACACTGTCCTCAATTCCTTCAGCAAAGTGCCTGATAACTTTGAATCTAATTTGTAAGTGGCCAAATTTTCCTTCACAAAACAGTAAATGAAGAACATTTGCCTCATCACTCAAAATTCGACTCACATTGAACACAATTGCCAATTTTTGTACCAAATTTCTTATCAATATCTCGACTAATTGGCACAAATATACCAAATAAATGTGAAATAAGTCTACGATAAAACCATAAAAGAAATACTTTCAATTACAGTTGAACCCAAGAAGCGAGCACTCACACTTTAAACGACTCAACTTCAGAGAAGAAGTATTTTGACTCCGAAAACCGATGAAACTTTTTCTAAAGATAGAAATCCCAACAAATCTTACGTGTTGGGGGACTACATGTATTTTTAAATGAAAATGGAAGATGGTGATATCTCATAATAGTCAGATTTGGTAAATATACTTTAAATATATTCATCTTATATTAAGTTATTTTATTTTCTAAATTTTTATTTAAAATACATAGTATTTTAAAGAGTGTTGGCTGAGAAATGAAAAGAGAACTGAAATTGATTTGTATCCTGTTTTCGCACAAACTTTGCCCGGAGGAATTCTTAATTTAATATTTGAGGCAATTTATTCAAATTCCTACGCCACTCTCTCTTTAGAAGTGATTGCTCACATCGGAACTTCAGGAAAAGTGGTCAAAAGTGGGAGACAACTAACTTCTACTGAAAAAAAAGAAACTGATAATGATACCTTAAGAGTTTTACCATTGTAAATAGTGAAAGGATCGCAAATAAGTGAAAAGAATATTTACATTATTATTGGAATTGCTGGATTTACTATTTTGGTCATTTTTATCATGTTTTATAAGCTTCATTCTTATAAAAATAAGCAATGTAAGTTGGATTATTTTATACTATAAATATATATTATTTCCATATTTACTTTACTTTAAATTAGTGATAAATATAAATCTGAAAAAGTAAAAATCGGAAGGAGAAGAAGGAGAAGGAGAAGAAGAAGGATAGGAAGGAGAAGGAGATAATGAGCAATTCGGAATGGATTCGTAGATTTAAAAGAATAATGAGCCAGAAATTGGGTAATATGTCATTGATCCCAATACTAATGAATTGAAGTTTGATTCTCTAAGATCTGCTAAAACTGGCTCCATACTAAACAGATAGATGAGTGATTTGTTGTAGAGCGAAGAAGATTGTGGTTCTAAGTAAAACTTAGATAAAAAACAAAGAAAATCTTCCAATACTTCAAGCCACTTTTAATCTTATTAGATTAATTGAAAATTAAATATATAAATTTATCATTTATACATACAGATATACATTAAATTTCACTACATTATTATAGTTATTGATTATATTCACGTTTATTGAGAAGTTATTCAATGTTTGTTTAATCTTTTAATTTAATTTTGGTATCATTATATCTTTAAATGGGGTTGGGGTTGGGGTTGGGGTTGGGGTTGGGGTTGGGGTTGGGGTTGGGGTTGGGGTTGGGGTTGGGGTTGGGTTGGGGTTGGGGTGGGGTTGGGGTTGGGGTTGGGGTGGGGT
>JAWVGU010000164.1:0-105009 GCA_037039885.1 Miamiensis avidus
TCATCAATCTCATTTCATACACTTTGTACACAATTATTTTCGATCCTTGCCTTATATATTTATCATATTGCTCTGACTTAATGGGCAAGATGAGTAGTATTCTTGCAATGAGGTGAATAAAAATTAAGAAAATCAGACAACAGAAGATAGAGCCTACATTGTCTAGGAAATGAGGACTGTAGCCCCAATATTCAAATTTTCCCTGTTCGGATGTATTGCTAGTAGTTTAGTCTTATATGACCATTTCATTAAAGCTGAAGGGATTGGGAATATAAAAATCTTAGAATGCCCTAATTTCTTTGTTAAAAGCTATTCCATTAATCGGCTATCTAAAGTTAATGAATCCGACTAAAAATATTAACTGCATGTTATCTAAGCAATTTGCCATAATCCAATATTTATTGAGGATAGCTAGGGGAATTATATACATCATCATTAATATAATAAAAATTTTGATAGAAAATGAAAAGGTTTTTGTTTCTTCCCTTTGCTCATTGGTGTAATAAAAGTAGTTATTAACCCCAATATTAACCAGTCTATTTTATAGTTGGTTTCCATCTTAATCCTAAAATTATTAAAATTTAAATAAATAAAAACTATCTATGAATAAATAAATAATTAAATAAATCGATATAGAAATTTGTTTACCTAAATTTAGTTGTCATCTTAAAATCCAACTTACACTTCTCTATTTCTTACAGTTGTTCCCAACTCCAAAGCAATTATATATTCAGTTGCCTAAGTAGGATTGTTAAGTATTTTTATCTTATAATCTTTTTAAGGATGGCCATCAATAGATAAATATATAAAGTCTTCTAATTTCTTTCCTTCTGGCATGGAAAACGGTTTAGAAAATTTAATTGTGAAATAATAAACATTATTTTTTTCTAAATTGTAAAAGTTTCTAGAAGAATCTGATTGGGTAATAGTATATCTGATCGGTCTTTTATCAATGCAATTGTCTTTACTTGTAGGGGATCCTCCCGAACATTCCCATCCTGTCTCTAACTTACACTCAGAAGAACAACCATCACCATCTTCAGTATTTCCATCATCTAATTTAATATTTCAATTATGTTAGAAATTAATTAATTTATTTAATTTAAGAGTTTTAAATATAGTATATTGTACCACACTCTGTTTAAGAATCCATTCTAATTCCATCTCCACATATTTCATAGCATTCCTGTTCATATTTATTTTATTATGGCTATATTAATATTTAAATAAATAATATTTATACTGTTTAATTTGATGGCACTGGCTTGTATCCCTTTCTATCTAAACATGTTTTGCAAGTATTATCTTCAAAATATCTGTCGGAAAAGCACGAAGTACAAGTCAAGATATCATTGCAAGTTTAGCAAATTTTTTAGCAATCTTTACATTTATTATCTGCTGGATCTCCAAATTTCCCACTTGGACACTAAGAAACACATTGATTATTTATAAGGAAATAACCTTGTTCACAACTTTAACAGGTGGAACTGTCTGTACAAGTGGCACTATAATAAATAAAGTAATTATTTATTTTTTCATTTATTAGAGCTTATTATATGTAAAATTTACCATTCAGTAGGGCAAACTTTGCATTTTCTATCAGTTGGATCTCCATAAAAATTGATCTAAAAAAATTAAAAATATAAAATTTGAGTTTAATTATATTTTAAAGATTATTTACTGGGCAATTAACACATTACTTATTATGTAAAAATAGAGGGGGGCTACAGGAAAGACAATTATCCTTACTGTCAGGGAAATTTTCACAAGTTAAACAGGTGGTATTACAAATCAAATCACAAGTGTTTCCATTTAACACATATCCAGGATTACAGCCATTACATTCTGTGTGAGCTGGACCATTGCAAATTGTGCATCTATAATTACATTAGGTACATTTTTTAGGATTAGTAGTATCGTCTTCATAGAAGGGATTAGGACAATTTTAATAACATTTTCCATCAGTATGAGTATAGTGTTAAGGAGTTGTTTTGCAAATTATACAATTGATATCAGCACCTCCATTGCAAGTTTAGCATGTGCCATGACAAGGGTCACAAGAGTTTGAAGGAGGCCCATTTGGCCAAGTTCCATCTGGACAAGTACTCACACAAGAATTTCCACTCAAAAAGAATCCATTTTCACATTGTGAACAATTAGTAGGGGAAGAACATAAAGCACTTAAAGTAATATATATTTATAGTATATTATAATAATACTCAATAAAATATACTACCATTCAGTTGGGCAAGCTTTGCATTTTTTATCTGATGGATCTCCATAATATTTATTCTACATATAATAATATATATAAAGTAAGTAATTATTGTTTTAAAAAAATATTTTATTTTACAGGACAAGGATTAACACATGTATTAATCGGGGACCCATTTAAAAGATAATAGGGACTATCACATTCAGTACAGTTATCATATCTAGTAGAACAAGTTGCACATGGGAATTTACAAATAACTAAACACTATTCTACATGAGCTTAATTATCCATATTTTTCCATTTGCTTTGTCTTTATAATACATTTTCTGGTGAACTTCCTTTCTCTCCAATCATAGCAAACCCATCTCTGTAATCTATTATAATGGAAGGATCAAGTCCTAGAGATTGAAGTGCAGCATAGGCAGGAGGATGAAGTGAATAGCCTGCTTCTCTTTTAACTCCAACTAATACTTTTCTACCATTTGGTATATTATTAATATATGTAATCATTATGTCTATTTCCGGAAGAGATCTATTAGTATCATAACTTGTAAATTCTACAAATTAATAATTTTCGTCAAAAAGTGTTAAACCAATTCCTCTGAAAAAATCAAAATTCTAATCAACACCATTAAAATACACTTTATGATATTCTCCATTTTCCCTTCCTGCAGATTCAATTCTCACATAATTTAAGCACTCTCTATATGTATTGCATTCGGGAGGAGTAGACTTTGGGTCCACACAAGTGATACAATTATCTGCACTTCCAGAGCAAGTGGCACATTAAGAATCACATCCTTTAAACATAAAAATATATAAATTTTATATAATATTATTAGTGTTAATGTTAAACTTACTTAGATAAGGCGGTTTTCCTACTCCATTATCATAATATCCGGGAGATGGTGTTGTACAACTTGGAGGGTTAACAGCAGTTTCAACGCAAGTCAGGCATCCTGTTCTGTCATTACATTTTTAGCATTCTGGTAAACACTATTGATATTTTATTGAAATAAATAGTAAATTATGTAATATATTTATGTAATAGAATTTACTTTATCAGCATATATTTGTAATTCTCTTATTCCTCCCCATCTAGTGTGAATGAAATTTAAAATTTTATATTTTTCATTTTATTTTTTAAAATTTATTTTACTCATTAAAGTTATTAGAATTAAGATTAAATTCTATTCTAATCGTTAGGTTTTCTGAATTATGAGAAAAAGGAGCTACTTTTACTTCTAAAAATTCATCATTATATCCATCGAATACACCACAGATATTATTAAATTTCTCATCCAAATAATTTTTTATCCATCTTAAATTATATTATATATATATTGTTTATAAATTATTAAAATATCTAATTATTTAATTTACCTCCATTAAAATCTTAATTATTTTACCAATAACTAGTAATTAAAAAAATTGTAAAATTTAATAAAAAAATATAAATGTATATATTACTAGACATTTCTAGTTGCTTTAGCAACTCCATCTATTTAAAATGTAACTGTTTCTCCATTCCCTAATTAATAAATCCATTAAGATTTATATATATTTAAATAAACTTTACATGTATCCCCAGCAAGAAATTTTACATTAAATCCTATACGATAGTGAGGGTCAACTTTAAACTTTTTTTCTAAATAACAAGGATTGCATCTAGAAAATCGTTAAAATCCCAAACCTAAGACATAACTTTTTCCTAAACAATCATTATATGCATAGTTTGTTGACTGTAACCCTTTAGCAGAATTAATTTCTTAAGGAAATACTACATAATTTCCTTAATTAACTTCTGCATGAGTAAATTTATTGTTATTAAAATCCTATACTACAATAAAGGGATCTAAATAAAAATTGTAATATTATTTTTTTAATAAATTATAAATTTTATACTATTACATTTAAAATATATATAAAACAATATATGTACCTTCAAGAGAAGCAAGATTATCATCTGTACATGATGATCCTGCGTCGGTAGTATAAAATGGACATACATCAACACAATCTCCATTTAATAACTTTTTAGCATAAAAAATATTTTTGTTTAATTTCATTATATAAATTATTAAAATTAAAAATATACTTTAAATCCAGAAGTACACTCAGTACATTTGTAATTATTGCAAAAATTGCAATTTTTAATTGGACATAAATTATTACAAGTCATAGTAACGTGATCTATTTAATCTCCATCTATAAAATCAATAATATTTATTTAGTCTGTATTACTTAACACACATAAATAAATTATTTTTATCAATTATTATCAGATAATTTGTATAAATTTTAAGAATTTTATAAGAAATTTTTAATTAAATTATTTTTCGATAATTATTATTTTATATATGTTTTTATTTCTCTAATTAATAGAGCATTGTTTATTATTAATTTATTACTTGGGCAGGTATCAATAGAGCATTCATGATTTTTTGCGATTACACCATAATCGCATTTACAAATTCCTCCATACTATATAGAGTTACTTGGACAAGAAGTACATTAAAATTGACTTGGTCCATTACAAGTTAAACAGCTTTCATGACAACTATCAACATGAATAAAAACATTGCTTATCTAAATAATAAAAAAAAATTTAGTTTATTCAGTAATGTTTTAAAATTTTTACTAAAAAAGCCTATTCCATTAAATTAGTTGTTGTTATTCCAGAGTCAAATTATATTGTAGCTGAGTCAGCCACATGAGTTATATTTAAAGAAAGTTAAATAAATCCTCCTGAATTTTACTAAGATTAACCCCCCTAACAGAGCGATTCTATTTTAATAATCAGAGTTAATGATTTAATAATATTAAGAAAATGTATAATTAATAATATATACACAAAACAGAATTATTTTAATAAACGCTAGTCCAAATAGGGGAAGCACCCTCCCCTTAAACTTAAAAATTTTATTCATAAATTTTATCATCATCTACATAAATTCTAAATGGTTGCTATAACATAAATAATTTATATATAATATTTAAAATATAAACTTTATTATCAATATATATTAATAATTTAATAAGCATTTATTTCTAAAAATGTAATTTAATCTTTACATTCGACCAGTTCCATGCTATATATGCAGTGACACTAATAGAAATACTCCAATGAGGAGGAAGGGAATTATAAGTTTTGGATACTTAGTAATCTTTTCCAAATGGTCCTATTATAATATGAATTGAATTGAATTAAATTATTAGTACAAAAATTAATATATATTCTAAGTGTTATGTATTAAATATTTATAAATGCTAGTATTAAATAAAAATTATCAATTTTTATTTACCAAAGACATCTCCAACATAACATTGATGTACAGTATTAGATTAAAGAGATCCATTTTTTTTTACTTCCCAACCCTATATACTTCCAACACCAATTCCAGGGGGTAGTTCTAAACTGATCTCAGTCAATTCTTAATAAATGCATAATTGATAAATAAATTGTAAATATAATAATAAATTGCATGTCTGGTACTATGATTATTTTTTAACATCTATAATATTTAATATACATTAAAACTAAAAATATTATTTTTTACTAGAAAAAAATATTTCTAATACTAAGAAGATAACAATCACTTTTTGATAACTATAAATATGCTTATTTTTAAACAAACAGTAGTTTTTATTTGGCATTAAAATGAAAACAAATTTAAAACCTTATTTATATTTTTATTTTTTTTGTTTTTTGTTATTATGTATTATTTTATATTTATACGAGAATTAACTAAAGACAATGTTGATATATTTTAATAAAGAAAAATTTCTTTTACCGCATAGCATTCTTTTATTTCACAGTATAAAAGTTAATAAAACAATTATAGATTAGAATGTTATAATATTAAATTAGAACTATAGATATATTCAAATATTCTAATATTACTTATAAAAATACTCACAATATATAATTATAAAATTTAAACAAATTTTTGTTTTCATTTATAATTATATTTAAATGAAAACAAGTATGTTTAAAATATATTAGTATAATATTATTCCTTTTAAAAATAAATAGGCTTAGCTTTTGATAAATATATTTAATAAAAGTTTTTTTTAAGTTTCTTCTAGATTTCATTTTTATATTTCACTTTTTAGTATTATTTAAATTTAAATTTAAATAAGCTCAAATCAATCTTAAATTAATATATGATAAATTTCAATTTTCATGCATCATATTTTAATTATGCAAACCCAGTTAATAAAACCATTACCAATAAGAATATATTAAAAATAAAATTGGAATTTCATACATAATAATATATTCAGAAATTACTTAATCTTTAAAATATCTATTTTTAATTAAGGAGTTTTTGATAAATAAGGTGTTTAAACATATCAGTAATATACTCAAAAAAGGTATTCAAAAGAAGACTAGTAGTAAATTTTCATTTTGGAAATAATAATATAATATGTTATTATTACTGTAGTTATATAATATTTTAGATCATATAGTGTTATTTTAACCTATTATATATATGGTTTTCTAAATATTTATTAATTCACATATTGTACTGGTTGATTGATTGTTTCTTTTAGAATAGTGAACGGTTTATTGTTCTAAATACTCTGCAATAATATTATTAAGACTTAATTTCTAAAAAAATTATAATAAATAATAAAATGCGAACTAAATAAACTTCTTCGAAATTTTAATATGTGTATAAAAGTAGCAATTATAAACAATAATATTTCAACTCCTTATTGTTTATAATACTTTAAAATTAAAATTTAATAGAAATTAATAAATTTATGTAAATATACATGAATAATAGAATTTAAAATAAACATTTATTTTAATTTGTTTAATAGTATATAATATTTTAGATGATTTTATAAATTATTATTAACTTATTGTAAAGTTTTATTATTAAAATTTTGTAATAAAGAATAAAATATTGCATTTAACATAAGTCTTATTTTTAGCTCTTATCAATAGTATATTATAAAAGTCAAAGGCTTTTTTTTATATTAGTTTCCTTCTTATTATATTATAATTAAATTTATATAAATGTAAATATAAAATTCGTAGATATAATTCTTTATAAATTATGTTAATTTTATAATACAATCCAAATTTTAAAACATAATGTATTTTGTTTGTTTAAATCTAGATTAAATGTTCTTAAATATAATTTTGGAATAAATTTGAAAAATATTAGTAATACTTAATAAATATATGTACTTTTTATAGAATTTTAAATTTCTAATGATTCTTTTTCTAAATAAATTTAAAGTTTTTCTCGTCAAATTTTATTCCTAAAAAAATATAACTTACTTTCTTTAAATATTGTGCATAAATTATAAATTATATATTAATTTCTAGTATAATTATAAAGGTCAATGGCTTTTTTATACTATGATTAGTTTCAAATAAATTTTAATATTAAATAATAGATATTGTTGTTTATGCTAATTTTATAGTGCAAATAAATTTTAATCAAATGTATTTTGTTGGTTCAAATGCTAAATGCTGATAAATTATTATTTAATATCATTTTGGAATGAGATATAAAAATATTAGCTATAGTTAATTAATCATTATTTTTTACTTTTGTTAAATTATTAGGTGGTGATGACTCTTTTTCTTAATTAAATTAATGTTTTCTAATTAATTTTATTCTTAAAAGAGGAATATATGACCTTTGACTATCTTTAGCATGATTAATCTTAATAAATTATAGATATATTATATATATAAATAAATCTCTAAATTAAGTTAATTGTTATTAATATATATAAATCGAGGAAATTTTTTAAGATTAGTAATAGCACTTTAGAATAACGAATTGTATAAATCTTACATCTATCAAATAAGAGTATAATGCTAAAATGTGATTTTTAAGAAATGTATATCATTTCAATTTTTTATTAGTATAACATAAAAGTAATACTAAATTTAATTTTTAATTCTTAATTAAAAAATTTATTTTCATAAATAGAATAAAATATTTTTATTTTAAAGTTATTTTATTATAACAAAGAAAAATATATGAAAATATTATATTTAATAAATATCACGCAATGACTTATCTTATGATTATCACACATAGATATTTAACTGGCAATAACGTATTTCTTTATTAATAATATATTCCCTTTTTTTCCATAAGATTATGCAAATATAATTTTAATAATATAGAAGAAGTTTACAAGATAAAAATTGTTTTTAATGAATATGACATTATATTTATATAATGAAATAAATATATATATTATTTATATTAATAATTTATAATATTGGAATTATATATATATAAAATAATTGATATTATAAATTAATAATAAAACTATTTTTATGGATATAACATTACTTTTATTATAATTTTCTATATAGGATCGAAATAAAATATAACTTTTTATTATATTTTTTTTTATTATTAATTTTAGATTAATTGAATTTTGAAACTTATATGCCATAATGATTCAAGGAATAATATTCTACTATATATATATAAATAAGTATTAATATATCTGCAGATGATATAATAATTAATAAAAAATATTAAATAATTAATTGAACTAATATTTTTAATATTTTATTATTAAGATTTAAAATATTATTTTTTAATATAAATGTAATTTTTTCACAATTAAAAATTACTTTAGAAATTATTGCTTGTTTTAAATTATCTTCTTTGCCTTGACTTTTAAGTAGTCTCTCTATTTTCACTGGAATTTCGCTAAAGCTAAAAATTATTAGGTTAATCATTTTGAGGTGAATCATTAGGAGTATCATAAAATAAGCCTGAATTTTAAGTAGTAAATTTTGACTTTCCAATTCTTTTCTTTCTCTTTTTTGTTGAGTTTAGTTCTGAACTCATAGGAGAATTGCTGTCTAAAATATAACGCTAAGAACTTGAAACTTAGTGTGGAGATTCCATATATTCCGTTCCCAAGTTTGCAAAAGAAGAAACTGTTCTAAAATTTTGCGAGGATGCATAGTTTCCTTTTTATTAGATTTTATTTAATTCCTAGCCTTATGAGCCTGTAGAATCAGAAGATATACTTGAAAATATGGTGGTGTTTAATTTATTAAATTATAAATGAGGAATAGATTATTTTAATTGAGGCGTAGAATCTCCAAATACCGAAATTTATCCTTCGTTTTCTTTTTTAACTATATCATTTCTAAAGTGTCTCAAGTTAGTAATTTTTAAATTAACTTTATCATAGCAACAGTTTTAAAATAGGTAATATATAGCTTAGATTGTATCATAAATGAGAAATAGATCATGAACTATTAAAGAAGCTGCAAAACAGTAGATCATTTTCCAAGTTTCATTGTATCTTTTTTCTTCATCTTCAGATACATCAACTCTCATTTAATATTACAACCCCTATAAATAAAGAAAAAACATGAAAATACTATTTTTTTTAATTATTTATTTTTAAATACCATTCCCACTATTGTCAAAATTTCAGTAATTCCAACTCTTATATTATCACTCATTCTAAAGAATGGTCTTCTCACAATGATAAATATTACATACAGAGAGCTCATTACTATTAACACTGTCAATTATCCAGGAATGCTGTCATGTAAGTACACTAATATTGCGCCATAAATCAACTTTCTCAAATAAAAAGCCGGCAACCAGAAAATAGTATATTTCTAATCAACTTTTAAATGCTGCCAAAAAGTTCTAAATTTGTAACCCTTATCAAGAATTTTCGATTCAATAGGCTCAGGGTCTTCTCCCTTGCTTGTTATTTCGATGAAAGGTTGATTTCTAAATTTGTATGCAACGTAGAAGGTGATAAAGGGAGTTACAATGGAAGCAAAACCGAATAAGAAGGCTAAACATGCTGAAATATTAAACCTCATTCCTGTGTAATTAAGAGCTGCAAAGGAAACAAATACACCCATCGTACTAGACCAGAAATCATTCATCAATCTCATTTCATACACTTTGTACACAATTATTTTCGATCCTTGCCTTATATATTTATCATACTGCTCTGACTTAATGGGCAAGATGAGTAGTATTCTTGCAATGAGGTGAATAAAAATTAAGAAAATCAGACAACAGAAGATGGAGCCTACATTGTCTAGGAAATGAGGACTGTAGCCCCAATATTCAAATTTTCCCTGTTCGGATGTATTGCTAGTAGTTTAGTCTTATATGACCATTTCATTAAAGCTGAAGGGATTGGGAATATAAAAATCTTAGAATGCCCTAATTTCCTTGTTAAAAGCTATCCCATTAATCGGTTATCTAAAGTTAATGAATCCGACTAAAAATATTAACTGCATGTTATCTAAGCAATTTGCCATAATCCAATATTTATTGAGGATAGCTAGGGGAATTATATACATCATCATTAATATAATAAAAAATTTGATAGAAAATGAAAAGGTTTTTGTTTCTTCCCTTTGCTCATTGGTGTAATAAAAGTAGTTATTAACCCCAATTTTAACCAGTCTATTTTATAGTTAGTTTCCATCTTAATCCTAATAGTATTAAATTGTATTTATTAATGTATTTAACTAAATAAAATTAATATTTACTTTCATTTAGTTATAATTTTAAAATCCAACTTACACTTCTCTATTTCTTACAGTTGTTCCCAACTCCAATGCAACTACATATTCAGTTGCCTATGCAGGATTGTTAAGTATTTTTATCTTATAATCTTTTTAAGGATGGCCATCAATAGATAAATATATAAAGTCTTCTAATTTCTTTCCTTCTGGCATGGAAAACGGTTTAGAAAATTTAATTGTGAAATAATAAACATTATTTTTTTCTAAATTGTAAAAGTTTCTAGAAGAATCTGATTGGGTAATAGTATATCTGATCGGTCTTTTATCAATGCAATTGTCTTTACTTGTAGGGGATCCTCCCGAACATTCCCATCCTGTCTCTATCTTACACTCAGAAGAACAACCATCACCATCTTCAGTATTTCCATCATCTAATTTAATATTTCAATTATGTTAGAAATTAATTTATTTATTTAATTTAAGAGTTTTAAATATAGTATATTGTACCACACTCTGTTTAAGAATCCATTCTAATTCCATCTCCACATATTTCATAGCATTCCTGTTCATATTTATTTTATTATGGCTATATTAATATTTAAATAAGTAATATTTATACTGTTTAATTTGATGGCACTGGCTTGTATCCCTTTCTATCTAAACATGTTTTGCAAGTATTGTCTTCAAAATATCTGTCGGAAAAGCACGAAGTACAAGTCAAGATATCATTGCAAGTTTAGCAAATTTTTTAGCAATCTTTACATTTATTATCTGCGGGATCTCCAAATTTCCCACTTGGACACTAAGAAACACATTGATTATTAATAAGGAAATAACCTGGTTCACAACTTTAACAAGTGGAACTGTCTGTACAAGAGGCACTATAATAAATAAGATTTTTTCATTTATTTATTAGAATTTATTATAAAATGTACCATTCAGTTGGGCAAACTTTGCATTTTCTATCAGTTGGATCTCCATAAAAATTGCTCTAAAAAAATTAAAAATATAAAATTTGAGTTTAATTATATTTTAAAGATTATTTACTGGGCAATTAACACACTACTTATTATGTAAAAATAGAGGGGGCTACAGGAAAGACAGTTATCTTTATAGTCAGGGAAATTTTCACAAGTTAAACAGGTGGCATTACAAATCAAATCACAAGTGTTTCCATTTAGCACAAATCCAGAATTACAGCCATTACATTCTGTGTGAGCTGGTCCATTGCATATTGAGCATCGATAATTACATTAAGTACATTTTTTAGGATTAGTAGTATTGTCTTCATAGAAGGGATTGGGACAATTTTAATAGCATTTTCCATCAGTATGAGTATAGTGTTATGGAGTTGTTTGGCAAATTATACAATTGGTATCAGCACCTCCATTGCAAGTTTAGCATGTACCATGACAAGGATCACAAGAGTTTGAGGGAGGCCCATTTGGCCAAGTACCATCTGGACAAGTAGTCACACAAGAATTTCCACTCAAAAAGTTTCCATTTTCACATTAAGAACAATTTGTTGGAGAAGAACATAAAGCACTTTAATAATATATGTATATATAAAATAATAAAAAGTATAAAATAATTTAAATTACCATTCAGTTGGGCAAGCTTTACATATTCTATCCGCTGGATCTCCATAAAATTTGTTCTAAGAAATTTAAAAATGTAAAATTTGAGTTTAATTATATTGAATATATTATTTACCGGGCAATTAATACACTACTTATTATGTAAAAATAGAGGAGGGCTACAGGAAAGACAATTATCCTTATTGTCAGGGAAGTTTTCACAACTTAAGCAAGTGTTATTACAAATCAAATCACAAGTATTTCCATTTAGCACAAATCCAGGATTACAACCGCTACATTCTGTGTGAGCTGGTCCATTGCATATTGAGCATCGATAATTACATTAAGTACATTTTTTAGGATTAGTAGTGTTGTCTTCATAGAAGGGATTAGGACAATTTTAATAACATTTTCCATCAGTATGAGTATAGTGTTAAGGAGTTGTTTTACAAATTATACAATTGGTATCAGCACCTCCATTGCAAGTTTAGCATGTACCATGACAAGGATCACAAGAGTTTGAGGGAGGCCCATTTGGCCAAGTACCATCTGGACAAGTAGTCACACAAGAATTTCCACTCAAAAAGTATCCATTTGAACACTGAGTACAGTTACTACTTGATGTACAAAGTGCACATCCAGTAGGACAATTAATACATTTTCGACTCGGAGTTGTTACACCATAATATCCATTCTAGAAAGTTATATGAAAAATATATTGGTAATTTATAAACTTACGTTAAATATTGAATTTTACAGGACATGGATTAACACATGTATTAATTGGGGATCCGTCTAAAAGATAATAGGGACTATCACACTCAGTACAGTTATCATATCTAGTAGAACAAGTTGCACATGGAAATTTGCAAGTAACTAAACACTATTCTACATGAGCATTATCAGTATTGTCCTTCCATTTGCTATGTCTTTATAATGAGTTTGATGGTGACCCTCCTTTCTATCCAATCATAGCAAGCCCATCTCTGTAATCTATTATTGTAGCAGGATCTAGTCCTATGGATTGAAGAGCAACATATGCAGGAGGGTGAAGTTCGTAAGCCCCTTCATCTCTTATTCCAACTAATACTTTTCTACCATTTGGTATATTATTGATATATGTCACCATATCATTTGTTTAAGAAAGATTGCTGTGAGTATCATAATTTGTAAATTCTACAAATTAATAATTTTCGTCAAAAAGGGTTAAACCTATTCCTCTGAAAATACTAAAATTCTAATCAACTCCATTAAAAAACACTTTATGAGCATCTCCATCATCTTTTCCTGAAGATTCAACTCTCACATAATGCAGACACCCTCTATATGTATTACATTCTGGAGGAGTAGATTTTGGGTCAACACAAGTGAGACAATTATTAGCTGTACCAGAGCAAGTGGCGCACTCTGAATCACATCCTTTTTCATATTAAATTAAATAAATTTTAATTAATTTATACATTATATTTAACTTACTTGGAAAAGGAGGTTTTCCTACTCCATTATCATAGTATCCTGGTGATGGAGTAGTACAACTAGGAGGATTTTCAGAAGTTTTAACGCAGGTCAAGCACCCTGTTCTATCATTACACTTTTAACACTCTGGTAAGCACTGTTATTATTGTATTTGAAATAAATAATTTTAATGCATATATTTATATTATAGAATTACTTTATCAGCATATATTTGCAATTCTCTTATTCCACCCCATCTAGTTTAAATATTTTAATAAATTAATATTTATCAATTTATATACAAATTTGCTTTACTCATTAAAGGTGTTGGAATTAAGATTAAATTCTATTCTAACCGTTAAGTTTTCTGTATTATGAGTAAAAGGAGCTATAGCTACATCAAAAAATGCATCGTTAAACCCATCAAATACTCCACATGAATTATTGAGCTTCTCATCCATATAATTAGTTTAACCATCTTATTATTAATTATATATTATTTCTAACTTATTATTTATATTTGTATATAATTTACCTCCATTTTGATCTACCTTTCCTGGCCAATAACTATAGCAATTAATATTTAAAGCTTAATTACTTAATATTTTAATATATATATAGAAATTACTCAAAGCTTCTAGTTGTTTTAGTAGCTCCATCGATTTAAAATTCTACTGTTTCTGCATTCCCTATTTTATTAATTTGTAATATTGATTTTTATATTTATAAATAAATTTTACATGTATCTCCAGCAAGGAATTTCACATTAAATCCTATTCGATAATGAGGGTCTACTTTAAATGTTTTTTCTAAATAGCATGGATTGCACCCAGAAAATCTTTAAAATCCTAACCCTAATACATAACTTTTTCCTAAACAATCGTTATATGCGTAGTTTGTTGATTGTAACCCCTTTGCAGAGTTAGTTTCTTATGGAAATACTTTATAATTTCCCTAATTAACTTCTGCATGAGTAAATTTATTGTTATTAAAATCTTGCACCACAATAAATGGATCTAAAAATATAAATTTTTAATATTTAATTTATAATTTATATTTTATATAGTATGTACCTACAAAAGAAGTAAAATTATTATCAGTACATGATGATCCTGCATCGGTAGTATAAAAAGGACATACATCGACACATTCTCCTTTAAGTAACTAATAATACCATAAATATTTTTGCAGTAATGTCAGTAAATAAAGTATATAGAAATAAATAATATACTTTAAATCCAGAATTACAAGCGGTACATACTAAATTACTGCAAAAATTGCAATTTTTAATTGGACATAAATCATTGCAGGTTTTAGTAATGTAATCAATTTAATTTCCACCTATAAAAGTTAATTAAATTTATTTAGTCAGTATTACTTAACTATCATATATAAATTTTTAATATCAGCAATTATCATAAAATATCACAAAATAATTGAATTAAAATTAAACAATTTGTTATAGCTATTTAATTAATCCTAATTTTCTAGTAATCTAATTATTAGATGATTGTTAATTTTTTATAATTACTTGAGCAGCTGGAAGCTGAGCATTGATGATTTTTGGCAACTGATCCATTATTACATTTGCAAATTCCTCCATATTGTATAGAGTTGCTTGGACAAGAAGTACATTAAAATTGACTTGGTCCATTACAAGTTAAGCAGCTTTCATGGCAACTATCAACATGAATAAAAACATTGCTTATCTAAATTTAAATTCAATAATTTTATTAATTTATGCAGTAATATTTTAAGATTTGTACTAAAAAAGCCTATTCCATTAAATTATTTCTTGTTATTCCAGAGTCAAATTTTATTGTAGCTGAATTAGCCACATGAGTTGTATTTAAAGAAAGTTAAATGAATCCTCCTGAATTTTACTAAGATTAACCCCCCTAACAGAGCGATTCTAATTTAATAGTCGGAGTTAATGATTTAATAATATTAAGAATATGTATAATTAATAATATATACACAAAACAGCATTATTTTAAGAAATGCTAGTCCAAATTGGAGATGCTCCTTAACCTTAAACTTAGAAATTTTATTCATAAATTTTATCAGAGTCTACATAAATTCTAAATGGTTGCTATAAAACATGAATTATATTAGTAAAAAAGTAGTAGCATTAATTTAATTTAAACTTTTTTTGATAACATTTCTAATATAAAAACTATTTTATTCTAAATAACTTATAACTTAACCATCGATATTTTACGAAGAAAGCCAGTACATTTATTTAATTATTATTTTATATAATTTATTAATTACATTCGACCAGTTCCATGCTATAAATGCAGTGACACTAACAGAAATACTCCAATGGGGAGGAAGGGAATTATAAGCTTTGGATACTTAATAATCTTTACCAAATGGCCCTAATATAATATTAATTTAAATAAATTATTGTCCCTAACACTGATTAAAATTTCTATTTATTTTGTATTTAATAACAATAAATATGAAATAGTTATAAATTCCCTCTTAAAATTAAAATGATCAATTAATATTTACCAAAAACATTTCCAACATAACACTGATGTACAGTATTAGATTAAAGAGCTCCATTTTTTCTTACTTCCCAACCTGAGATACTTCCAACGCCAATTCCAGGAGGTAATTCTAAACTGATTTCTGTCAATTCTATATTAGGAAATTTTTAATCAACAAAATAAAATTGTAAATAAAAAAAAATCAACTTATTATTAAAAATATATTCAAATATTTGTTTAATTTATTTGCTCACTCAAAATTTTATTATACAAATGTTTATAGGAAACAAATTCTTATTTTATATTTAATGAAATAGTATATGATTTAGTTTATATAATTAATATCTACTTGAGAAGAGCATTTTTAAACTCAAGAGTATAAATATCACTATTTTATAGCTATAAATAGACATAGTTCTAAACTAATAGTAGTTCATATTAGGCTATTATAAGAAAATATTTCTTTTCTTTCTTCCAGATTATTTTTTTGTTTTTTATTATTTATTATTTATTATTTTTAATTTAAATGAGAATTAACTCATGTTAATATTGAATTAATATATATTTTATTAAGAATAAACTTCCATAATCATATATTATCATTCTTTATTTTTTTACAGTAATAAACAACATAAAATAATAAAAAAATAAATTTAGAACTGCATATATTTTCTATCATTCCTTATTCATAATATATCAAAATTTTTATTTGCAAAATTTGTCAATATTTTTATTATTAAAACGTATCATAAAATAGCTTGTTTAGGTGCTATTATTTTTTTAAAATGGTATTCAAATGAAAGCTAGTAAATATTATTTTAGAAATAAATATAATATATGTAGTTTTATAAAATTTTCTATAGATTATTAAATTGGTTTAAATATTATTATAAATTATAAGATCATTAATATATTTTTTTATATTATTTATGTATTTTAAAATAGTGTTTCCATTGGTTGATATTCCTTAAATTAGTGAAGTGTTTATTGTGTGAATTAATAATTTAAAGCCTTAAATTCTAAAATTATAACAAAATAATTCCATAAAATACGAACTAAATCAACATTTTACGAAATTTTAATACATTTACAAAAGCATATATACGAATTTTTCTAATAAATATGATTTGTTTTAATAGAAAATAATAATATTAAAACCCCTTGTTTAAGTATACCCGAAGCTAAAAGTTAATTTAGATTTAAATATATTCTTAATTAAAATTCTATCATAGAATTTTAATATAATAATTTATAAAAATTCCAGTTTTATTTAATAAAATATGGACCAAATTTATAGCAATTTAAAATTATAATATACATTATTCTTAGTAAAATTTGGAATGCAGTCAATTCCTTTTGACTTAGTGCATTAACTATAGATATTATTAATATTTAATCATTAAAACCTTTTTTTTATTTATTTCTTTATTTAGATTAATTTTGAGTAAATATTGAATTATTAAATTAAATTATTTTTTATTTATTTATATTTCGACGACAACCATATTCATAATTTATTTATTAATATGAAATTTGATAAATAATTATAAATATCATTTTGGAATAATTTATAAAATTATTATATAATATTTAAGAGCTAATACTAATTTTGATGATGTTTGATGATCTTTTTTCTTTATAAATTAATTACTTTTCTATTAAGTGAAAAAGTTATATTTAAAAATCTACTTTACCATTTAAAATATACATCAATAATCTTATATTATATAAATGATATTAGTATTTTATTTATGAATAACTTTAGTATTATTTGTTATGTTATATATAAGTTAAAATTTTTTATTGCTGTAAAATAAATAATATTATTGCAAAATCAATAATATCGGTAGATTAAGAAAAAGTGATTTTAGAAATATATTTTTAAGTATGTTAATAAAAAATATGAAATATTTTTAAATAAAATAAAGTACTCAACTCATTTTTACTTAATATGAAAAACATATTATATTAATGGCTATTATAATTTAGTTTGATTTTAAATATTTTATTTTTCATCTACTAATCATGCACTGCTTAATCAATATTTAAATTCTCAATAATATAATTGATATGTTTTAAATATTGATATACTAATTTCAAATAATAGGAAATACAATTATTAAAAGCATAAGTATAAACTAAGTTATTATTTATTAAATAAAATAAATGTTATTGCGAAAATAGAAATTAAATTTTATTTTTTAAATTTTTTATTTTAAAAATATAATTCTTTTTATATTTTTGAAAATGCCGATTCTTATAATAAACTCATGATAATATATTTTAACTGATAATTAAATAAATATTATTTAATCTAATTTTATCAATTTCTTCCAATTAGATTGGACAAAAATATTTAACTATATAGATGTATAGCAATAAGAAAATATGGAAAATTATTCTTTGATGATTGAAAAATATATGTAATTTAATTTGTATCAAATAATTTTGTATGAATCTACTCATTTAGTTTTTAGTATTTTATTATAGGTTATTATTAATAGAAAGAGGTAGAGTAGAAGACACAAATTATGAAAAAATATACATGTGCTAAACAAGAGGTTAACTAGTTAATTATTATTGGTTTTTAGAATGATAGCAGTCATTTTTATTAGTATAATAAAATGATTTTTTAATTTTATCAATGATTGATTTATTTAAAATAAAACTATTTATGCAATGTCTATTTGTTTAAGTCATTAATAATAATTTTAAAATTAAATAATAAAACAAATTTTTATTTCTTAAAATTTAATAATACTTATATTTATGTCTTAATTTATTAATAAAAAAAAGAGATAAATATCGAATAATTTTAAAAATTAATAAGGTTGAATAAAAAGTAAAATCATACTCTCAACAATAAATTTAGTTATATATATATATCATCCACCTTATTTTTTATTTGATAAATACAATATAATAATATTGATTATTATTCGAATATTTTCTAAAGGGATATAAAGTTTAAAAGTTGGAATTTTTTGCAATATAGATAAATACAAATTAGTGGTTATTAAAATTAATAATAAAAGTATACTTATATCAAATTGAACAAAATAATTTTAATAACTATTAAATTATAATTCAGTAATATATATTAAATAGACCTATATGAGTCTGATTATCAAATTAAATAATATAAATAACTTGAATGGCCTACACGTGGTTTGTGCTTAAAATTTAAAATCTCATACTAATAATTTATTGGCTTTAATATATATATGAAATGAATTTTTTAAAGGATGATTTTTGAGAATATTCTAGAAAAAATAAAATAAATACATATTATTAAATATGAAGCTTTTAAATTGAATATTAATTAATTGAGTAGTGGAGATATAAAATTAAATTTTTTGTTGATAACTGTTCATCAATAGATATATATATATGTATTATATTTAATTCAAATTATAATTATTTTTCACTATAATAAATTTATAAAACACCTAATAATCACACTATAATAAATATGCGTTTTCGGTTTTCAAAAAGATATATATGTATATTATTATAAACTAAGATATTAATTCATAATATATTGTAAATAAAAGGGATTTATGATCAACCCTAATGAATAACGCGATTATCTATTTGCTAATTAGATTAAAGAATATAGATTAAAATTAACGCTTTCTGAATTATTTTATTAGCAAAATATAATGTCTTTTCTAAATACAAAGGGAAAATCAATGACCTTCATAAAAATTTTTAACTAAAATTAAAAAACTATAAGCAAATAATAATTAAGCAAAGCAAAAAAAAAAATAATAATTTACAAATATATATTCATTAAATAATTAAAAAATCTCAAAAACCTTAAAAATAAAACAAAAACAATATAATAAATTCAAAAATAAAAATGATGAACCAATACACCGAAAGTACCCCTAGTTATTGTGTATCTTAGGGTAGCCAAGATCAAACTACCGACTCATACATAGATTAATTCTTAAATTTTGATGACTGTAATCAGTAACTCAAAATAGAAGAGCATGAAGATTATTTTTACAAACAAAATAATTGGACACCTAAGAATGAACAAAAATAAAGTAAAATCATACTTAAAACCTATTTTTTAAAATTAATTATGTTATATCCATACATTCCTGATTTCTTTATAATTTTTTATAATAAATTTGGCATATATTTTGCCTTTTTCATTGAATTTAATGTAGAAATACTAATTTTGGGATATTTTTTATTAGATTATTCTATTTTATAAAACAAACTATAATTTTAAAATCTTTTAGTAATACCAGAAATGGGAACTCCCTTTAATGAAAGAAAAATGGATTTAATTCCTAATTAAAATTAATTTAATAATCCCACTATGCAGGTTTAGCCCAAAATATAGAGAAGATCCATGAAAATAAAAAAGGAAATTGCAAAATAAAATGCGAAAAGAAATTAAATGTTGAAAAATGAATAATTGTTGTAGTAATAACAAATTCAATAATAAAACCTCAATAACGACTCCGATTCAACTCATGAAGGAACCAGTAACAGTCAGGAAGAACAAGTTCCCACCTAACCTCCCATGGCTAACCTTATTTCTCTTGACGCCAAGCCTGATAAAACTTAGTTGTAAAAAATTAGAAATAGAATATCTGCTTAGCACTCTAGAGATAGAAAAAAAGTAAAAACTTATAATTATATTATATAAAATTTAAATAAAAATGTTCTTTCGTTCATTTGTCTTATCTCAATATAAGATAGACGATATAAGAACAAATATAAAATCTGTCCTTCCACATTTATTATTCTAATTATAGTATTTTAAATACTAAGGGGCCCGGATATTTAAATATTTATAATATAATCTAACTTAGTTAATTAAAATATAATTCCAACTATATTTAAATCATTAAAATTTTTAAATATACTAATTATCATAGGTATATGTTTAAAATATGGAAAGTGAATTAATAAAAATTAAATAAGAAAATGATGAATTGCAAAGTAGACTTGGTTATGTTATGAAAGAAAATGAAAGATTGAAAAAAGAATTAATGGAACATAAAAAAATAGATGAAGAAAATGATGATTTATTTAAAGACCCTATTATTAATCATCACAGGAGAGGGGGTTCTAATTTCGGATTAGGTTTGGTATTATTATCTTTGGTAGCCTTAATAGCCTTTTTCGGTACTGGTCAAAGTAATGAATAAAATAAGGGAAATGAATCTAATACATTAATTGAAATATCTAAAACTGCTTGTTCTGGTATTGGTAATTTATTTATTTATTATATGATAGTATCAAAACTATGTGTATATACACTCATTAATAAAAATGTAATATTAGATAAACTCTAATATTTAATCAATGAGAACCTTCTAATTTAATAAAATTTATTTCTTTTTTTAGAATAATAGATATAACAAGAACAATAGTAATAATAAGAATCTATAGAATTAGAAAAGCTTGAATAAAGTAGTCCTGATCACGAAGCCTTACTGATGGTCGACTAAAAATCGTAAAAATTTATTAAGTATTAGAAATATAGAACTTTATTTTTATTGAGTGATTTGCTTATTTTGGTGTTCTTTATTCACCTATACAAATATTAATTATATTTTTAATTATAGGAGCAATACAGCCAAAATATTACACACGCCCTCCACTCTACTTAATACTATGGAAGATATAAATAATGATATAGCTATTAAGCAAGAAGAAGGTTTCGATACCCCTTCTAATTTCTTAGAAGTAGCACCTGTTTTAGCCTAAAGAAACTCAACCAATTTGAGAGCGTCTATAAATAAATAAATCCCTTCTACTTCTTTAACTCATTATACTGGTTCTTAAGAAGTTGGAAGCATAAACAAATCTCTTTTAACTTATTATTGCCCTAAGTCTTATAAATTACTATCAGATTGTGAGTAAATTAAACTATTTAATTAAATACTAAATAATAAAATAATAAAAATTATATAATTAATTCTTATTTATTTATTAATTATAATTTATTCTTATTCATAGAATCAATCCTGAAGAAGGATAAGTCATTGAGTTTTTCATTAAAGATACTATCCCATTCGCCAAAAATTAATATGGAGAAATTTTAACCGGAAAAGTTGATAATAATAAATAATAGGACGAATTAAGAAGAATTACCGCCTAGATTCTTCATGTTGAATCTGCCACTCTTCCCTTAAAAATGGGTTGAATGTATTGAATAATTTATTTACCATTAATTTGATTTAATTTTGGATTTATACCAACTAACTAACTAATCAACTTTTCCTAATTTTATAAATTAATAAATTTATACTTCAAATAAAACCTATATAATAAAATTAAATAAAATCTTAATATAACATTAAATAATTTATTACTCAATGTTCTTAATTTAATTAATACGTTATTAAAACTTAATTTCATTTTGTTTTTTCTTTATGTACAAATATTTAGATATTTATGTATATATATATAAAATATATCATATATAAAAATATACTTTTATTATTAATAGTTTGTTAATATCATATAAATAAAATAAAACTAATGTTATCGTTAAATAAAATAGTAAAACACAATAAAATATATTAAATATTCTTATTTAATAATTAATAAATAGTATTAAATAAAGTTTGGAATAAGGTAAAATTTGTAATTTTATTAAAATATACACGTATAAATTAACTAATTGATTATATGCGAAATAATAATAATAATTATTATTTCTATATATATTAAATAAAAAACATAAATCAAATTGTTAATTTAAATAGACAATAATTTTTATAATTAAAAGTATACATTGAAAAATATTAATTATAGTATATCAAAAAATAATTTAATTAATATAAAAGTTAAATAAATTATTTATTTAATTATGTAATAAAAATAATAAATTAATATGAACATTTTTATAAATAATATATTTAATATAAATTAAATTAAAACTATATTAATATAAATATTCAATCTTGGAATATTTTTTTGACTAATCTAATTATATTATCTTCTTCATTTTTTAAATCATAGGAACAATTTCGATATTTTATGCATTCTAATGTTGAATTTTTCGTTTTTTAAAGTGTACTTATGTTTGGAACAAATTATTATTTCTATTTACCATACAAATCATTGTTAATAATATATTAGATACCACTATAACTCTATTTTTAACAATTTTTATTTTAAATATTAATTATTTATTTTTCTCGACTGCCAGTATTTCTTTTTCTATCAGATTGACATATAATATGTAAATCTGATAATTTTATTCTTTTTGTTTATTTATTGTAATTTTAAAGATTTAATATTTCACATTTTAAATTTATTCATAATTTATTTTATTTTAAATTATTTACTTTTTTAAGTTTAGTCTTGAAAATTTTCACTATATAATTAATTTGATTACCATCTCTTATTTTAAATATCAAAATTTACGTTGGTTAAACTATCATGTCTTTTCAAGGCTTTATTTGTAGAATAATCTTAGATTTAATTAAAATTTTAAATAATAGCTTCACTTGGAATACATGATTCTATAATTTTTTCTTTTAATATAAAATTATTATTATATTAATTATTTTATTTTAATTTAATTAATTTTTTCAGCTTGTAATTTCTTAATATTATTAAAATTCTTCAAAGTAATCGTTTTTAATATATTTATTTATGTTACTAGTTTCTAAATCAAAATAATTTTATTTACTATTTTATTTATCATTCTTATTTGTATCTTTATTCTATAATATTTGATTTCTCTTAAGAATAATTCTTTCATTTTACTATACATCTTTAAATTATTTAACATTTTGCTTTAAAGGAATTGTTTTATCAGAATTCTAAAAGTTTTTATTATTATTTTATATATTATTTAAAATAGATTAATTTTTTCTAGAAAAAAAATTTATTTTAATTTAATTCTAAATAAACTCTTGGTTTAAATGTTAACTATATAATTTCATTTATTGATATTAAATAGGAATTTTTGTATCATTTAATTGTTTATTTTCTTTGGTATTATTTTAGTCGCAATTAAAAATAATATTTTTTAATTGTAATGCTTATGTTCACAATCTGAAAAGCAGTAATTTTTTTTTCTATTGGTTATTAATGTTAAATTAGGCTTTTATTCCTTATTTTCTTGCTAAATAAATTCTTTATGAAGTTTTATAATACATTCATCTATACTTCGCTAGCCTTTAATATTTTTATTTTTATTATAATTCATTTTTATGTTTATAATATTTTATTTTTTTATATAATACCTTATTTTTTATTTATTATATATGCTCATTTTATAAGTAATTCTATAAAATATTTAATTATTTTTATTATAATATTAATAACAAGAAAGTAACAATTAAATATAATCATTTAAAAAATATGAGCTAAAAGCCTAAAACCTCATTATATTAAATAATAACACTATTTAATGTATTATATTACTTTTAACTGAAATATAAAAATGGACTTCTAATTATTTCATTTAAAACATATACTCTTCAAATTATTGAAAATTAATAATCCATAATTTTAATTTATTAATTAAAGAGTTTTAAAATAATAATTATAAAATTATAAGTTTTTAATTATTTATATTTTATTTTTTATTATTAAATACGAAATATAGTTATATAATAACATGGTAATTATAACAATATTTTTAAAAAATAAATTAAGAATTATAATAATTTACAAAAATATTATTGAAAATATTCTAAAATTCAAATCCCAAAAAAATACCATAGTTAATATAAAAAATATTCAAAAATTTCATTAAGCATAAAATATATTCAATAAAATTTAGGAGTTAAAACTGGGGGTTTTGGTAAGATATAACAACACTTAAATTTTATAAAATCTAGGCATACTATATATAAAAAAATGTGGAATTCTGCTTAAAAATCATTATACTTTGCAAACCATATAATTAAAGGCTTGTTAATTGTTATCGGGGCTATAGATCTATTCTATGATTTTAGATTATTTTATTTAATCATACATTTTGTCTTACAGCTCTCCACTCGTTAGGGTTAAAAATATTTATCTATTTTTTACCATAAAAATGTGTATATGCAAACAAATTTTCAAATATATTCTTCTTTTTTATTAATTATTAAATAATAATCAATGTTTAAAAGTGGAAAATAAATAATTAAAATTAGCAAATTAAAATCTTAGCAATTAATTAATAAGCAATTAAAAAACTGATGAAAATTTAAATAAAAATATTTAAGAATAATAGTTCTAAATAAATTAAATTAAATAACAGAAAGAAAAAATTAATAACACAAAAGAAATTGAAAAATAAAAAGATAATTTACAACTAATAATAGAAGAAATATAAAGTTAATAAATTGCTAAAGAATAAATGATATCCCAATTAATTGATGCTATAAATTTATTAAATGTAATAATTGTTAAAAAATATATTCACCTAGAGCCCACTATTTCTACTACATACACGTAGAAAATTGTACAGAAAATCCTATAAGTACTTAATATGAAAAAACTAACTCAAAAGAAAGTGAGGCCTAAGAAATAAAATTGATGAAAAAATGTAAATACAAAATTTTAGTAGTTCTGCTGAAAAAATAGATCATACTAAAATTTCTAAATAAACATTACACATATAAATATAAATAAACTTAAAATAATATAATGGAATATTTCTTCTGTAAAAAATACTAACTCTCTTTTCAATAAATTTAGAGAAAATTAAGCACATATAATCACTATGCAAGAAATTAGAGGGTACAAATTATAAAACAACGCTAGTTATAACTTTATAAATTTAAACAGAAATATAAGTAATAAATAATGATAACAATAATTATATCATTGCACATAATATTTCTGTAAATCTCATAATAAAATATAACTTAGAAAGAAATTCTTATACATAATGAAATAAATCCAGAGACATACCTTGATAATCTATCTAGCGGGATTATACAAGATTATAAATGCCCCTCAAATAAAATAATAAGATAACAAAGAAGATTAGAAGAAAGAAAAATAAATAGAATTATAAATAATATATAAAAATATATTAAAAAAATTGATATATTTAAAATTATAATTTTATAAATTGTATTAAATTTTTTAATATATTTTGTATGAGTATATGTTCTTTAATATGGTCAAAAAAAAAAAATAATCAATGTTTGTTTTGAATAAATTTTTGATAAGTAATTTTAATTTATAGAAAATCTGAATTATAGTTAGTTCTAAAAGAAGAGATAAATTTTAGGTATATGAAATACATTATAATATAATTAAATTTTTATAAAATCATAAACGTACTTTAGAGCACATTAACAATAATAAGTATAATTTTTAACTTTAATTTCATATGTATATGTTAAACAATAAATTCTAACTTTATAATTAATATATTGATGTATTTTATAAATAAACTAATAGTATATAAATTATAAATCTATCTTTGACAACGGGAATTCTTTATGTGGATCTTGCAGCTATAAGTGCAAGGTCTGATAAGGCAATGCTGATAACTGTACTGAATGCTTTGATAATACTAGAGAAAATAAACCAACATGTGAATGTGTTGTAAACTTTTTAAATGTAGTTAATAAAGGATCTTGCCTATGTACTATTTTAAATTATTATAAAATTTTTTTTGTAAAGACAAATCAAAAAAATATAGGTTTATACATTTAAATTATAATAAAATTATATTATTAAAAATACTATATATGATTTAAGGAATTTATTTGTATCATATTTTTAGTAATTTAAATAGTATTTTGTTTAATGTTTATTATAACAATTAATCAGTATTTTAAACTATTTTTGATATATAAATTGAATGCTCATACTAATGCTAAGAGTGTAAGAACTCAGCAACTGAATCCACATCATGCTGTCACATCATAATATAAGGTTTGCCAAATTGCAATTGTTAGCTATCATATTATAATCACAACAATCAAAAAGAGTGCAAATGCAGAAGTTGTCCATCTGATTCCTCCTGTGTATATATTGTTTTCTTTCTACTAGAATATCTCCTCCTTCATGCAATTGTAAACCCCATTATTATGGTGATAATAGAAGCTAAGGTGAATAGTTTTTGCAATGACAACATCACTGTATAGAATTTTCTTCATTAACATATTGTAGTATTAATTTCACTGAAAAAAAATTACAAATCACAGAATTATCTGATAGTTTAATTTGTTTTTTTAAGTTTTTTTTACATATTTTGATAAGTTTTTTTATTATTTTTTGAACACTATACTTACTTTTTAAACAAATTTTATAATTTTTTCACAATAAAAATAATAAATTTATTAACAATTGGTATTATACAAATGTCTTTCAATCTGTTTTTTTAAAACCAAAATTTTTTTTAATTCAATAATCATAATTAGTGCTTAAAATATAAAAAATAAATACCATATAATTAATACATCTACTATAGATACATGACTAATTCTTAAAAAACCCAGCATAAAATTTTTGATTTGTAATTTTATTTTGAAGAAAGTAATAATTACCATTCAGATGTAAATAGAAAGCCTGCTCCATTATATAGCTGCAAAGATGGATACTATGAAGACAATAGTTAAAATTGCTATAAATGATAACCTCCGTGTATGCAATCTAATCAATAGTATTTCTGTTTATAGTCTTAAGATTAAACTTTGGCGCTGCCTTTCTGTATTTGCAAATAGGGATATTTCCTACAACCTAGAAATAAATTTTAAATTAATATATATCATAATAAAATATAGATAGATATATTTATCATTACATTATTCTTAAAATAATAAAATAATGATTTTTGTTTCTTTCAGTCTAATTTCTGTGCATTAATATAAAGTATTTAAATATTAAATTGATAATAAATATTATATATAATCTTATAACTGAAATGTAAATATTTATACTAATTTAATTTAAGGTTATTTATTATAGTAATAAAATTTAAATTATATATAAAATTTTAATATAATTATGAAATATTAAGAAAAAAAAATTATTCTCTTTTTTACAAATTTATATAGGATAAACATATTTTTTTACATTGTATAAATTATTTAACATATGAATAATTTGATGTAAAATATTTATAGGTAGTATAAATGTGGTTAGCATGTATACTCACTCTCCAAAAATATTTAAAACTATAAAACTTAAAATAAAAAATAATAAAATATTATTCTTAAAAATATTAAAATTAGAGATAATAAATATGAAAATGAGATAAAATAACAAAAATATGAATAATAAAAATAACATAACATAACATGTACCATATCAAAGAAAATATACCATACTTTATTATTATAAAATATTAAATGAAACTATATTATTAATATGATTATTTAATAAATAAAAACAATCAATTTTTATTAAAGATTATATATAATCATTTAATTTATATATCATTCTAGTATTCATTTTTTTGCTTTTTTCGAGGATAATTCTAATTTATAACATTTGTCATTCGGAATAAAAAATAAAAATATTATTATGAAAGTTAGGAATCATTATGTCATTATGGATGAGAAAGTAAATCACCAAATTTATATTAAATCACTACGGTTCGAAACCTTGTGATGACAATTGTTTACTTTGTCAAAAAATTATATCGCTCTCTTGATTCCAGTAAGCAGGACAACAATATATGATACCGTAGGTGTATAGAGGGAGGGAGGGGATCCTAAGTACGGTTTCATAGAGAAATAAAAATTTCGGGAGGGGGGGAAAACCCATGGTTAAAGAAAAATCCTTAACCATTGATAAGGTTTTCATAATAAAGAAAATCATTAAGAAAAAAAACCTTATCAATGGTTAATAAATTTTCACCATTGATAAAGTTTTCAAAATTTTTTAAACCATTGATAAGGATTTTATATTTTTTTTAAAAATGCTAATATATATTTTAATAAAATATAAATATTTTATCCTTTAATCATATATTTAAGTTAATACTTTTATAATTATTTATAAAATTTATATCATCTCATAAATTTTATGATTAATTAATTTCAAGATATTGTTATGTATAATATAAATAAATGCATAATTATATTATCATATGAAAACTTTTATGACTATATAGAACAATATAATATATTTAATAATATATCAATTTGAACCTTAATGTTGTCTCATAAAACTCATATATAGGCTATAAATGAAATAAACAATACAAATATAAAATTTAAAATTAATAAATAATTATTAAAATAAAAATTCAAACTTTTCTATTAAAAAGATAAGATCCAAAATGGCCGAGATATAAAAATAATTATAATAAACTGAAATTTAAATTTATATAATAATAATATTTTTAAAATAATTCAAAAATTTTATCAATGGTTTAAAATAATAATTAAGATTTTATTATAAATACGAAATTTAAATATTTATTATATATAAGATATATAAAATTTTAAATTAAAAAACTTTATCAATAGTTTAAAATATAAAGGTTTCATGAAATTAGAGTGAAATTTATGTATTAATTATAAATAAAATGCATAAAAATTTTTAAAATAATTCAAAAAACTTTATCAATGGTTAAAAAAATTTTTAAAACTTTATCAATGGTTAAGAAAATTTTCTTAACAATTGATAAGGTTTTTTTTATAAATGAATTTTCTAGATTATAGAAACCTTATCAATGGTTAATAATCTTACACCATGGGTATTCCCACCCCTCCCCCCAAAATTTCAAGTAGGACCAGGTAGTGTAGTATCAGATGAACCTTGCTACCCCCTATTGATCTAATAAAATATCTAGAAAGCTATAGACATCAGGAAACCTGACGGTATAAACACCTATAGATGGAAAATAAAATGTAGATCCTACTATCTGCTAAAAAGAGAGATCTTACAGAAGCAGCCTACAGGTCTAACTAGTTTACCTGCAGGAATTAATTATATGATTCTGAAAAAGATTGCATTAAATAACATTAAGCTAATTCGGATATTAGCACAAAGTTAATAAGAATATAAGTACACTTAAATGTGATTTAATCAAATCTAATTTATTATGAAAGTTAATAAAAAGATATAAAAAATATAAATATCATAATTAAATATATAAAATGATAAATATAATATAAATTCAAAAAAATATTAATAATAAAAATAAAATAATATAATGTAAAAAAATAAAAAAAATAAAGTAAAAAAATTAAATCTAAAATAAAAATGTAAAAATAATAGATAAATAATTATCATAAATTTATAATTTTAGTAGTTAAGTTGTTCAGTTTCTCAATCGATTTTCCAAATTTAATGCAATCTTAAGCATAAATACGATTAGCACCGTTAGTAGTACTGCAATTAATAAAATAATTAAGCCATGTTAAAATTCGTTAGATAATATAGATTATTATTTTAAATTTATAAAATATAATATAAATAATATAAGAATAAGAAGGGTAATAAAATTGATGGTGGACAAGGCAAATAAATCTCCTGCGATTGATTAATTAAAAAGTTAAGAATAAGAGTAGAATTAATTTTTATACAGAATTTTAAATAAATATTTTATTAAATAGCTTTTTATGATTTCTGTATTTGTTTTTTAGAATTTTAAAAAAATATTAAATTAATTTAAAATGATGCCTATGAATTGCGTTTGCAATGAATAAAGTAATCAATTAATAAAAATTAAATTCCATTTCTTAATTTTATTGATGTCATTAGAAGTGATCATTAATAAATAAATTTTATTTTTTTTAATAGGAGTAATTATTGTAAAAAACTAATGCATGTGAATTTATATTGTTTGGTATTAAAATTTCTATTTTTTATTTATTCTAAAATAAAAAAATAATTACTACAAAATAACGATCAAAGAAGTTAAGTTGTACAGTTTTTCAATAGATTTTCCAAATTCAATGCATCCTTTAGATGAAATTTTATTATTACTATTAAAAAAATAATGTTAAAATTCGTTTGATGATATAGATTATTATTATAAGTTTATAAAATATAATATAAATAATATAAGAATAAGAAGGGTAATAAAATTGACGGTGGATAAGGAAAATAAAGCTACTGCTATTGATTAATTAAAAAGTTAAGAATAAGAGTAGAATTAATATTTATAAAGAATTTTAAATTAATATTATATTAAATAGCTTTTTATGATTTCTGTATTTGTTTTTAAAAATAAATATTAAATTAATTTAAAATGATGCAGCCTATGAATTGTGAGAACAATGAAAAAAGTAATCAATTAATTAAATTTAAATTACATTTATTAGTTTTATTGATGTCATTAGAAATGATAATTAATAAATAAATTTCCTTTTTTAAAATAGGAGTAGTAATGGTAAATAACTAATGTATGTGATTTTTTATTGTTTGGTATTAAAATTTCTATTTTTTATTTATTCTAAAATAAAAAAATAATTACCTTAAATCAACATTCAAAGAAGTTAAGTTGTTCAGTTTCTCAATCGATTTTCCAAATTCAATACATCCTTAATCATGAATTCTATTATCACTATTAAAAAAATAATTAAGTCATGTTATTATTCATTTGATGATATAGCTTATAATTTTAAGTTTATAAAATATAATATAAATAATATAAGAATAAGAAGGGTAATAAAATTGATGGTGGACAAGGCAAACAAATCTCCTGCGATTGATTAATTAAAAAGTTAAGAATAAGAGTAGAATTAATTTTTATAAAGAATTTTATTTTAATATTCTATTAAATAGCTTTTTATGATTTCTATATTTGTTTTTTAGAATTTAAAAAAAATATTAAATTAATGTAAAATGATGCCTATGAATTGCGTGTGCAATGAAAAAAGTAATGAATTAATTAAATTTCGATTTCATTTCTTAATCTTAATGATGTCATTAGAAATGATCATTAATGAATTAATTTCCTTTTTTTAAAATAGGAATAATTATGTTAAAAAACTGATGTATGTGTATTTATATTGTTTGGTATTATAATTTAAATTTTTAGTTTTCTCTAAAATATAAAAATAATAATACTGCAAATTAACGTTCAAAGAAGTTAAGTTGTTCAGTTTCTCAATCGATTTTCCAAATTTAATGCATCCTTAAGCAAAAATACGACACATATCCTTAGAATTTCTGCAATTAATAAAATAATTAAGCCATATTAAAATTCGTTTGATGATATAGATTATTATTATAAATTTATAAAATATAATATAAATAATATAAGAATAAGAAGGGTAGTAAAATTGACGGTGGATAAGGAAAATAAAGCTACTGCGATTGATTAATTAAAAAGTTAAGAATAAGAGTAGAATTAATATTTATAATGAATTTTAAATTAATATTTTATTAAATAGCTTTTTATGATTTCTGTATTTGTTTTTTTGAATTTAAAAAAAATATTAAATTAATGTAAAATGATGATTATGAATTGCGTGTGCAACGAAAAAAGTAATCAATTAATTAAATTTAAATTCCATTTCTTAATTATATTTATATCATTAGAAATAATCATTAATAAATAAATTTCCTTTTTTAAAATAGTAGTAATTATGGTAAATAACTAATGTATGCGAATTTTTATTGTTTGGTATTAAAATTTCTATTTTTAATTTTCTCTAAAATAAAATAATAATTACCGAAAATTAACGTTCAAAGAAGTTAAGTTGTTTAGATTTTCAATAGATTTTCCAAATTTAATGAATCCTTAATCAAAAATAGAATTTTTACTATTTAAAAAATAATTAAGCCATGTTAAAATTTGATAGATGATATAGATTATTATTTTAAGTTTATAAAAAATAATATAATTAATATAAGAATAAGAAAGGTAATAAAATTGATGGTGGATAAGGCAAATAAAGCTCCTGCGATTGATTAATTAAAAAGTTAAGAATAAGAGAAGAATTAATTAATATAAAGAATTTTATATTAATATTTTATTAAATAGCTTTTTATGATTTCTATATTTGTTTTTTAGAATTTAAAAAAAAATATCAAATTAATGTAAAATTATGACTATGAAATGCGTGTGCAATGAAAAAAATAACCAATTAATGAAATTTTAATTCCATTTCTTAATTTTATTGATGTCATTAGAAATGATCATTAATAAATAAATTTTATTTTTTAAATAGGAGTAATGATTATAAAAAACTGATGTATGTGAATTTATATTGTTTGGTATTATAATTTCAATTTTTAGTTTTCTCTAAAATATAAAAATAATTACTGCAAATTAACGTTCAAAGAAGTTAAGTTGTACAGTTTTTCAATATACTATCCAAATTCAATGAATCCTTTCTCACCAATAGAATTATTACTATTAAAAAAATAATTAAGTCATGTTAAAATTCGTTAGACTATATAGATTATTATTTTAAGTTTATAAAATATAATATAAATAATATAAGAATAAGAATAGTAATATAATTGAAGGTGAAAAAGGCGAATAAAGCTCCTGCGATTGATTAATTAAAATATTGTGAATAAGAGTAGAAATAATTTTTATAAATAATTTTAAATTAATATTTTATTAAATAGCTTTTTATGATTTCTGTATTTGTTTTTAAAAAAATATTAAATTAATGTAAAATTATGCCTATGAATTGCTTGTCGAATGAAAAAAGTAATCAATTAATTAAATTTAAATTACATTTCTTAATTTTATTGATGTCATTAAAAATGATCATTAATAAATAAATTTCCTATTTTTAAATAGGAGTAATTATTTTAAAAAATTAATGTAGGTGAATTTATATTGTTTGGTATTAAAATTTCTATTTTTAATTTTCTCAAAAATAAAAAAATAATTACTACAAATTAAAGTTCAAATAAGTTAAATTGTTTAGTTTCTCAATCGATTTTCCAAATTCAATGCATCCTTTTTCACCAATTGTATTACCACTATTAAAAAAAATAATTAAGTCATGTTAAAATTCGATAGATGATATAGATTATTATTTTAAGTTTATAAAAAATAATATAATTAATATAAGAATAAGAAAGGTTATAAAATTGACGGTAGACAAGGCAAATAAAGATCCTGCGATTGATTAATTAAATGTTAAGAATAAGAGTAAAATTAATTTTTATAATATTTTATTAAATAGCTTTTTATGATTTCTGTAATGTTTTTAAGAATTTTAAAAAAAAATTAAATTAATGTAAAATGATTACTATGAATTGCGTGTGCAATGAAAAAAGAAACCAATTAATAAAAATTAAATTCCATTTCTTAATATTATTGATATCATTAGAAATGATCATTAATAAATAAATTTTATTTTTTTTAATAGGAGTAATTGTTGTAAAAAACTAATGTATATGAATTTATATAGTTTGGTATTAAAATTTCTATTTTTATTTATTCTAAAATAAAAAAATAATTACCTTAAATCAACATTCAAAGAAGTTAAGTTGTTCAGTTTCTCAATCGATCTTCCAAATTCAATGCATCCTTTCTCACCAATAGAATTTTTACTATAAAAAAAATAATAAAACCATGTTAAAATTCATTTGATTATATAGATTATTATTTTAAGTTTATAAAATATAATATAAATAATATAAGAATAAGAATAGTAATAAAATTGAAGGTGGATATGGCAAATAAAGCTCCTGCGATTGATTAATTAAAAATTTAATAATAAAATAGAATTAACTTTTATACAGAATGTTAAATTAGTATTTTATAAAATAGCTTTTTATGATTTCTGTATTTGTATTTTAGAATTTTAAAAAAAATATTAAATTAATGTAAAATGATGACTATGAATTGCGTGTGCAATGAAAAAAGTAATCAATCAATTAATTAAATTTTAATTCCATTTCTTAATTTTATTGATGTCATTAGAAATGATCATTATTAAATAAATTTCCTTTTTTAAAATAGGAGTATAATGGTAAATAACTAATGTATGTGAATTTTTATTGTTTGGTATTAAAATTTCTATTTTTAATTTTCTCTAAAATAAAAAAATAATTACTCCAAATTAACGTTCAAAGAAGTTAAGTTGTTCAATTTTTCAATAGATTTTCCAAATTCAATGCATCCTTCATCACAAATTCTATTATCACTATTAAAAAAATAATTAAGTCATGTTATTATTCATTTGATGATATAGCTTATAATTTTAAGTTTAAAAAATATAATAAAATAATATAAGAATAAGAAGAGTAATAAAATTGACGGTTAATAAGGCAAATAATTCTCCTACGATTGATTAATTAAAATATTATGAATAAGAGTATAATTAATTTTTATAAAGAATTTTAAATTAATAAATTAGATTAGATTAGATTAGATTAGATATACCGGTTTAATGAAACTTCAAGTACACATTTAGGTGTACTTAAAATCTTATTAACTTTGTGCTAATATCTGAATTAGCTTAATGTTATTTAATGCAATCTTGTTCAGAATCGCATATTTAATTCCTGCAGGTAAACCAGTTACATTTTAAGGCTGCTCCTGCAAGATCTCTCCTTTTGGAGATAGCAGGAACTACATTTTATATTTCCATCTATAGGTGTTTATACTATCAGGTTTCCTGATGTATATAGCCTCCCAGATATTTTATTAGATCCATAGGGGGTAGCAAGGGTCACCTGCCACTACACTACCTGGTCTTACTTCAAATTTTAATTTCTCCAAGAAACCGTACGGTAGGATACCCCCCTCTATACACCTAAGATATCCTATATTGTTATCCTGCATACTGGAATCAAGAGAGCGAGGAAAATTTTTTTGATAAAATAAACAATTGCCTATGAATTGTGTGTGCAATGAAAAAAGTAATCAATTAATTAAATTTTATTTCCATTTCTTAATTTTATTATATGTCATTAGAAATGATCATTAATAAATAAATTTCCTTTTTTAAAATAGGAGTAGTAATGGTAAATAACTAATGTATTTGAATTTTTATTGTTTGGTATTAAAATTTCTATTTTTAATTTTCTTTAAAATAAAAAAATAATTACTGCAAATTAACGTTCAAAGAAGTTAAGTTGTTCAGTTTCTCAATAGATTTTCCAAATTCTATGCATTATTTCTAATTTCCACTATTTAAAAAATAATTAAGTCATGTTAAAATTCGTTAGATTATATAGATTATTTTTTAAGTTTATAAAATATAATATAAATAATATAAGAATAAGAATAGTAATATAATTGAAGGTGGAAAAGGCGAATAAAGCTCCTGCGATTGATTAATTAAAAATTTAATAATAAAAATAGAATTAACTTTTATACAGAATGTTAAATTAGTATTTTATAAAATAGCTTTTTATGATTTCTGTATTTATATTTTAGAATTTTAAAAAAAATATTAAATTAATGTAAAATGATGACTATGAATTGCGTGTGCAATGAAAAAAGTAATCAATCAATTAATTAAATTTAGATTCCATTTCTTAATCTTAATGATGTCATTAGAAATGATAATTAATAAATAAATTTCCTTTTTTAAAATAGGAGTAGTAATGGTAAATAACTAATGTATGTGAATTTTTATTGTTTGGTATTAAAATTTCTATTTTTAATTTTCTCTAAAATAAATAAATAATTACTGCAAATTAACGTTCAAAGAAGTTAAGTTGTTCAGTTTCTCAATAGATTTTCCAAATTTAATGAATCCTTAATCAAAAAAAGAAGAACCACTATTTAAAAAATAATTAAGCCATGTTAAAATTCGATAGATGATATAGATTATTATTTTAAGTTTATAAAAAATAATATAATTAATATAAGAATAAGAATGGTAATAAAATTGAGGGGAGAAAAACCAAATAAAGCTCCTGCGATTGATTAATTAAAAAATTAAGAATAAGAGGAATTAGTTATTATACAGAATTTTAAATTAATATTTTATTAAATAGCTTTTTATAATTTCTGTATTTGTTTTTTAGAATTTTAAAAAAATATTAAATTAATGTAAAATGATGACTATGAATTGCGTGTGCAATGAAAAAAGTAATCAATCAATTAATTAAATTTTAATTCCATTTCTTAATTTTATTGATGTCATTAGAAATGATCATTAATATATAAATTTCCTTTTTTAAAATAGGAGTATAATGGTAAATAACTAATGTATTTTAATTTTTTGGTATTAAAATATATATTTTTAATTTTCTCTAAAATAAAAAAATAATTACTCCAAATTAACGTTCAAAGAAGTTAAGTTATTCAGTTTTTCAATAGATTTTCCAAATTCAATGCATACTTTCTCACCAATAGATTTTTAACTATAAAAAAATAATAAAACCATGTTAAAATTCATTTGATTATATAGATTATTATTTTAAGTTTATAAAATATAATATAAATAATATAAGAATAAGAATAGTAATAAAATTGAAGGTGGATAAGGCGAATAAAGCTCCTGCGATTTATTAATTAAAAATTTAATAATAAAAATAGAATTAACTTTTATACAGAATGTTAAATTAGTATTTTATAAAATAGCTTTTTATGATTTCTGTATTTGTATTTTAGAATTTTAAATAAAATATTTAATTAATGTAAAATGATGACTATGATTTGCGTGTGCAATGAAAAAAGTAATCAATCAATTAATTAAATTTTTATTCCATTTCTTAATTTTATTGAAATCATTAGAAATGATCATTAATAAATAAATTTTCTTTTTAAATAGGAGTAATGATTATAAAAAACTGATGTATGTGAATTTATATTGTTTGGTATTATAATTTCAATTTTTAGTTTTCTCTATAATAAAAAAATAATTACTCCAAATTAACGTTCAAAGAAGTTAAGTTATTCATTTTTTCAATAGATTTTCCAAATTCAATACATCCATCTTAACTCATAGAATTATACCTATTAATAAAATAATTAAACTATGTTAGAATTTGTTAGATGATATAGATTATTATTTTAAGTTTATAATAAGTAACCAATTAATAAAATTTTAATTCCATTTTTTAATTTTATTGATGTCATTAGAAATGATCATTAATAAATAAATTTCCTTTTTTAAAATAGGAGTAATTATGGTAAATAACTAAAGTATGTGATTTTTATTGTTTGGTATTAAAATTTCTATTTTTTATTTATTCTAAAATAAAAAAATAATTACTTTAAATCAACATTCAAAGAAGTTAAGTTGTTTAGTTTCTCAATCGATTTTCCAAATTCAATGCATCCTATTTTACCAATTGTATTATTACTATTAAAAAAAATAATTAAGTCATGTTAAAATTCGATAGATGATATAGATTATTATTTTAAGTTTATAAAAAATAATATAATTAATATAAGAATAAGTAAGGTAATAAAATTGATGGTTAATAAGGCAAATAAAGCTCCTGCGATTGATTAATTAAAAATTTAATAATAAGAATATAATTAATTTTTATACAGAATATTAAATTAGTATTTTATAACATAGCTTTTTATGATTTCTGTATTTGTATTTTAGAATTTTAAAAAAATATTAATTAATGTAAAATGATGACTATGAATTGCGTGTGCAATGAAAATAGTAATGAATTAATTAAATTTAGATTCCATTTCTTAATCTTAATGATGTCATTAGAAATGATAATTAATAAATAAATTTCCTTTTTAACAATAGGAGTAATTATGTTAAAAAATTAATATATATTAATTATTATTGTTTGGTATTAAAATTTCTATTTTTTATTTATTCTAAAATAAAAAAATAATCACCTTAAATCAACATTCAAAGATATTAAGCTATTCAGTTTCTCAATCGATCTTCCAAATTCAATGCATCCTCTCATACCAATAGAATTACCACTATTTAAAATATAATTAAATCATGTTAAAATTCGATACATGATATAGATTATTAAATTAAGTTAGTAAAATATAATATAAATAATATAAGAATAAGAATAGTAATAAAATTGAAGGTGGATAAGGCGAATAAAGCTCCTGCGATTGATTAATTAAAAATTTAATAATAAAAATAGAATTAACTTTTATACAGAATGTTAAATTAGTATTTTATAAAATAGCTTTTTATGATTTCTGTATTTATATTTTAGAATTTTAAAAAAAATATTAAATTAATGTAAAATGATGACTATGAACTGCGTGTGCAATGAAAAAAGTAATCAATCAATTAATTAAATTTTAATTCCATTTCTTAATTTTATTGATGTCATTAGAAATGATCATTAATAAATAAATTTCCTTTTTTAAGATAGGATTATAATGGTAAATAACTAATGTATGTGAATTTTTATTGTTTGGTATTAAAATTTCTATTTTTAATTTTCTCTAAAATAAAAAAATAATTACTTCAAATTAACGTTCAAAGAAGTTAAATTGTTCAGTTTTTTAATAGATTTTCCAAATTCAATGCATCCTTTCTCACCAATAGAATTACAACTATTTAAAATATAATTAAATCATGTTAAAATTCGATACATGATATAGATTATTATATTAAGTTTGTAAAATATAATATAAATAATATAAGAATAAGAAGGGTAATAATATTGACGGTAGATAAAACAAATAAAGCTCCTGCGACTAATTAATTAAAAAATTAAGAATAGGAGTAGAATTAATTTTTAGACAGAATTTTAAATTAATATTTTATAAAATAGCTTTTTATGATTTCTGTATTTGTTTTTTAGAATTTTAAAAAAAATATTAAATTAATGTAAAATGATTCCTATGAATTGCGTGTGCAATGAAAAAAGTAACCAATTAATTAAATTATAGTTCCATTTCTTAATTTTATTGATGTCATTAAAAATGATAATTAATAAATAAATTTCCTTTTTAAAATAGGAGTAATTATGTTAAAAAATTAATAAATATGAATTATTATTGTTTGGTATTAAAATTTCTATTTTTTATTTTCTCTAAAATAAAAAAATAATTACGACAAATTAACCTTCAAAGAAGTTAAATTGTTCAGTTTTTCAATATAGTTTCCAAATTCAATGCATCCTTTCTCACCAATAGAATTACCACTATTTAAAATATAATTAAATCATGTTAAAATTCGATACATGATATAGATTATTAAATTAAGTTAGTAAAATATAATATAAATAATATAATAATATGAATGGTAATAAAATTGACTGTGGAAAAGGTAAATAAAGCTCCTGCGATTGATAAATTAAAAAATTAAGAATAAGAGTAGAATTAATTTTTATACAGAATTTTAAATTAATATTTTATTAAATAGCTTTTTATGATTTCTGTATTTGTTTTTTAGAATTTTAAAAAAAATATTAAATTAATATTAAATGATGATTATGAATTGCGTGTGCAATGAAAATAGTAACCAATTTATAAAATTTTAATTCCAATTTTTAATTTTATTGATGTCATTAGAAATGATCATTAATAAATAAATTTCCTTTTTTATAATAGGAGTAATTATGTTAAATAACTAATGTATGTGAATTTTTATTGTTTTGTATTAAAATTTCTATTTTTAATTTTCTCTAAAATTAAAAAATAATTACTAAAAATTAATATTCAAAGAAGTTAAGTTGTTCAGTTTTTCAATAGATTTTCCAACTATCTCCACAAATTGATTATTACAACTAAAAAATAATTAAACAATGTTAAAATTCTTTAGATGATATAGATTATTTTTTTAAGTTTATATAGCATAAAATTAATAATAATAAGTATGGTAATAAAATTTTCGATGTAAAATGCAAATATATCTCTTATGATATATTAATTAAATATTATAATTTTATGATTTTTATGATTTTTTATATATATTGTCATTTCAACATAAAAATTTTCAAACTATGTTATATTAATAACTAATAAATTATCTTAATTTTTTAAGGTTCTTAATAATTTTTAATAATTGAGTCAATTTTTAAAAAAGTAATTCAATTATTTTATTTTTAATTTAAGGATAATCCTCTTATATAAATACACTAAACCAAATTCTATATAATTATTAAAATAATTAGCTTTAATTCTCATAATAATGATATGTAATTTAAGACAATTTAAAATTTTCATAAAAAAGGCGCTAAATTTGAAAATTTTTTTCCTAAGTTGCCTATAATTTATTTAACTAAATAAAATAATATATTATACTCTTAATTTTATTTTTTAAAATTCTAATAGATAGATAGATAGATAGATAGATAGATAGATAGATAGATAGATAGATAGATAGATAGATAGATAGATAGATAGATAGATAGATAGATAGATAGATAGATAGATATACCGGTTTAATGAAGCTTCAAGTACACATTTAGGCGTACTTAAAATCTTATTAACTTTGTGCTAATATCTGAATTAGCTTAATGTTATTTAATGCAATCTTGTTCAGAATTGCATATTTAATTCCTGCAGGTAAACCAGTTACACCTGAAGGCTGCTTCTGCAAGATATCTCCTTTTTGGAGATAGCAGGAACTACATTTTATTTTTCCATCTATAGGTGTTTATACTGTCAGGTTTCCTGATGTCTATAGCCTCCCATATATTTTATTAGATCCATAGGGGGTAGCAAGGGTCATCTGCCACTACACTACCTAGTCCTACTTCAAATTTTTATTTCTCCAAGAAACCGTACGGTAGGATCCCCCCTCTATACACCTAAGATATCATATATTGTTATCCTGCTTACTGGAATCAAGAGAGCGAGGAAATTTTTTTTGACAAAATAAACAATTGTCATCACTAGGTTTCGAACCGTAGTGATTTAATATGAAATTAGGTATTTTACCACCTCATCCATAATTTTTATTATTTTTTATTAATAAATTTGAAAATTTTTTAATATTTTTTAATGTTTTTTATTTTTACCTAAAATCTAAATCTAATTTCAATCTATTTTCTTTTTATAACTACTAGATATCATCTAAATATGATTATAATTTATTATATTCTTTCTATATTTCATTTTAATTCAAGTCATTTTAATTTTATTAAAGTTAATTTTCTTCTATTATTGGTTACAAAATGTTATTTAACTCTTTATTTACTTCATTATAATTTTCTTAAATTTATTTAAAGAAAATATTGTTTTTCTCTCTTTATTATTTTTATATTTCATATATTTGTTGATTTAAATTTGCAATAGAATCATCTTCAATATTTTTTTTTCCATTTGAGTTATTATTTATTCTAAACTCTATTTATTCCATTATTCTTTTTCAGTACATTTTATTAATAATTCATAATACTTGTCATTTTAATTTTAAATATCTTTAAGTTATTAATTATAATCCTCTTTATAATCATTCAATATTTTATCCATTTTTTTCAATGAAATACTTACATATTTTATTATGTTTTACATTTAAACTAATTATTATTCTTTTTCTGTTTATATTTTCTGCTTTTATTCATTTTTGTCTTATTATTATAGGTATTATTTATATTTTTATAGTAAAAATAATTTTGTTTATTCATATTAATTTGTATCATGATTTTAATGACCATGTACATTTTCGTCATAACCCGTTAAGCATATAAGTTAATTTTTCTATTTGCATTAATTTAATCTGCAAATATATTCTATAGGATAATGTCTATCATCATCAAAATGTTTCTATTTTTTACATTTTTTAATATAAAAATAGTCTTATTTATTTATATAAAGTTTAAATTATATATTAAGTACTTCACACTATATAACTCTTTGTCTATTTAATTTTATTTTATATTCTTCACAAGTTAATATATTATTTTATTAATTGATGGTAATATCTTCCATATCTTTTTATTAATTTATTAATTCGTTAAAATTAGATTTTTATATTATATTTTTGGTTATTGAATTTGTTTATTTTTAAAATATTAATATTTCATATTAATATCAAATTTTCTATACGAAATTATAATTTATCATTGAATATTAATTATTATTAATATATTTATTTTTGGTGTAATTAGTTTAGTTTAATTCAATTGGTATTTTTGAAAAAAAACAAAAGTGATATAAAATAAATGGATAATAAACAACAATATTACATCACCCATTTTTTTATATTATAAACATGAAAAAATAAATAATAAAAATATATTTATTCTTATTCTATGTAATTCTGTTTTAATTTTAAAAATTATTTTCTAATTTCTATAAAAAATTTGATCTTAGTAAGAATATAATGCTTTATATCAATATCAATATCTTTATTTATATTTTATTTTCTTTCAAAATCATTTTTATTCTCATTTTTAAGCTAATATTATATAATATATATTATGTAATACATATTTTTCTTCATTTATTACCTATTTAATATTGTCTATTTGGTATTCTATGAAATTAGTTTATTTTGAATTTTTATTTTTATTTTTATTTAGATTGATAATTTTATTTTATTTTTTTGAATTATTTTTGAGTGTATATATATATGTCTTAGAGTTTTTATATTTAAATTAACAATTATTAGCAATAAAAGTTTCTTATTATTAATATATGTATATATTTAATTTATAAATACTCTATTTTATTAATATATTAATATTTCTAATTTAATTTATTAATCTAGAATTAAAATGTGTATATTATTTAGTACTAATTCTTTATTTATTTTTCTATTTATATTGTATACAATATCATTTGCCCCAATTTTTGTGTTAACAAATTATGCATTATGTGCTATATTATAATATTCATATAATTTCTTTCAAGTTAGTGTATAAGTAGCCACAGTATTTCTATGGAAAATTTCCTATTATGGGTATTTGTAAATAGAACAGTAAATCAATTGTATTTGTATTGTATTTTTATATTATGATAAATGGTTCAGAAATCATTATTGATAATTTTTTGTCAACATATTAAAAATATAGAATCATTAAAGTATTAGTTTAAGAATCAATAAATTACTAAAATAGTGATTATAAATTAAGATAAAAAATAGTATTTTTATTTTGTAAAAGTCATTTATTTTTCATGCTTAATATTATTTTTATTGCTAAATAATTAATATAATATTAATTAATTATAAAATGAAAGAAAATTTCATATTTTTAGGGTATAAGTTAAATATTATTTAAACTCAAATGTGTACAGTATGCTACTATTATGAAAGAGAATATTTATTTTAACTCCCTTATGAACAGTATAAAATGAGATAAAATCAATTCATATTATAAGGAGAAGAGAAGTCTGAAGAGATCGCGCACTAATTATGCACATAGTTATAGCTTGCACTTTTCGAAAGATCTAGTTCTATACTTACATGGGTTCGGATGATAAAACCAATTTAGATTTTGTCTATGGAATATTTCATGTAATTTTTCAATTTGGGATAAAACCTTAACACTATCCATTTAAATGCTGTGCTAAGCACCAGTACTAGTTTAAATTGGTTTTATTTAGGTATATCTGAGTATGCTTTATTCAAAGAGATTAATCTGGTATTGAATAATTGAATTCCCAAAAAGGTCATAGTGCTATTGATCCACCAGTTGTTAAGTAGTTAAGTTTTTTAGCCTTTTTTATACCAAGTATCTACAAAACCATCAAAGGTGGTTGCTTTTTCTCTGGAAATCAACTATTTCAAGTAGACGACTAAGGTATCAGATAGTGGTGGTAAATCGGGGAATCTATAATCTCTTAGAGTTTTCATCTCCTAGGGACTAAGTTTCCCTGGGAGTTTAGAAAGGTTTCTTATGCATCTTTTAAGAATTTTGTAAAAGCTATATACGAGTGATTACTTCTTATAAGCTAATCGATTTAGCTTTTCATAGCATATAAAGGGTTATTTTAATCACATTTTAGTCTAACTGTATGTTTAATTTTTAGATTAAATCCTTTTTTTAAGGATAAATTAGTTTTTAAGAAATCTTAAAAGCTAACATTTACAATTTTGCTTACAAAGGTGAAATGAGTTTTTCTTATCCGGTATAATAATATGTTTTTCTTAAATTAAGAATTACCAGCGATTTCAATAGATGCAAGAAGTATTAGATGGTCTGGAAATTCAGATTCCTAGTAGATCAGTTCAGCTAAATCAGATCGTTTATTTATTAGAATCCAATCAGTAACAGATTTTTTTTGACCTCTCTAAAATGTGTGATGAATTCTATCTTTAATATTTTTGAAATTTTTAATAGGTTTATAAGCAGAGTTAAGATCCACATAGTGCAATGAAGGAGTTGGCTATTCTAATGTTAATCTCGAATAAAAAATATTCATGGGCTATTTAAACCATTACTATATCTAGGCTATCTTCCAAAATTGAAGGTATAATCTGAGTCAAGTTTCTAAACTTTAGATATAACAATTTCAACTCCTTATCCTACTATCTCTTTGTTCCCTAAGGAGCTAGTTTCTCTGTTTTAGGAGATGATATTTTAACTTAGAGTGGTATCAGGTTTGTAGCCTCTTATTTCTAGAGACGGAAAATATGTGTTTTAATTTTCTTAATATATCCGAGGTACCCTTTAATAATAAAAATATTCCATTAGAGTATTTTTAAGGTATTCTTATTATTTATGCTAAAATTTTACCATTATAACTAATGTTAGTATGTTGTTTTTTGTTGGGATTAAATATATGTATTGAGAGAAATATTGGGAATATTCTCAGATTTTCCAATATTTGTCAGATAAAATTTGGAAATCTAAGTTCCCTGAGGGGTAGTTGATTTATGTGTCATTAGTGAAATTCAAATCATTACGAATCGAAAAACTACTACTGAGAATTAGGAAGCCTCACAGAGTATCATTTCTAGCCATTTTTATCGTATGGATTTTATTTTGGGACTATACCTTAGTGCTTATTACGGATATGGGAATAATGTGATTTCTTGTTTCCTAATATAGTCACTTCCTACTATCATCCTAAATGAAAATATTGAAAATTTAATTAACTTCCGAGTCAAGGTTTACATTTTGTAGCATCCTACCTACTTTCTTTTTATAACTTTATTGTTAAGGTGGTTTAGTTTTTTTGGCGAGAGTGGGGGGCTATTTTCTGAGTTTAACTAATGGTCCAGTTTCAGTTCAATATCTAATTCAGGTCTATTATAAAGGGGTAAGTATTCATTTGTAGAAAAAAGTTTTGAGCTACTTTCTAATTAAATAATATTGGAGGATATGTCTTGAATAGCAAGAAAGTACCTAATATTGATAATTAATGATTATTTTTATAAAGAAATTATCGAAAAAGTTTTAAATCTTTTATCAATGGTTAAAAAAAATAGAAACTTTTTATCTATGGTGAAATTTTCTTAACCATAGATAAAGTTTTTTATGTTTTTTATATTAATGAATTTCTTTATATTAAAATTTTATCAATGGTTAGGATTTTTATTAAATGAGCATTCGATTTCTTAAAAAAACATATTACTTTTATAATATAAATTATAACAGAATAAGTATAAAATATTAAAATAGATATTTATTTATTATAAATATATAAGTATAAATATTATTATTAATAATATATAAGGTCAATGAGTTAAATAAAATCTGAAATGCTTATTGTCAATCAAACCCAAAATTTACAAAGTATATTAATAAATTTTAATAATTTGTTACATAATTTTTTCATTATTTTTCAAATTCGATTCAATTATTTGATTTTTAATGTAATGATACTCATCTTATTAGTACACTAAATCTAATTCTATATAACCATTTAAAAAATTATCTTAATATAACAGAAATAAATATAAAATATATAATTTCACATAATTTTTAATTTTCATAAAAAAGGCGCTATTTTAGTCAAAAAATACCCATAATAGTTCATATTAGCCATTAAATATGTTTTAATATAGATTTAAACGATTTTAAAAAAGTGTACAATAGTGTCCAATATAGTCTAATATGGCCCAATGGACTTAAAATAGAAAATAACATAGAAAAACTCATGATATTATAAAACTACTATAAAGCGATCATTCATAAATATAAACCTTTTAGTGAATCGGAGCTCAAAATTGACTTCGGTTAGTGAAATGAACTCTACAGATATTTAGTTCCATTACATCCTATATCGTCCAATATTTTTAACATTATTGGATGGTTTTCATTGGATAATATTGAAAAATATAAGTAAAAATAGGATAAGTATTTTAATCTTTCTATATTTATATAGATTTGTATTATGGCAAAATCAGCAAAAAAATTTTCAAATTATGTTGTATATATAATTAATTAATTGTATTGTGATTTCAAGTTAGCCTAATAGTTTACAACAATTGAATCTATTTTTAAACAATAATTTATATATTAATAAAGTGATAACCCTTTTATAAAAATACACTAAATCAAATACTATGTTATTATTTAAAAAATTAGCTTAAGATCTCAACAATTAATTATAAAATTAAACTAATTACTCACAATTTAAATTATTAAAATAATGGTGCCAAATTTAAAATAAATTAATTTCAAAATTTTTTTTGCAAATTTGCTATAATAATATTTACAATAAATATTTTTAACATAGTAAAAAACGGATAATAAAAAATAAAATCCCCCAATTTAATTGGATGCAATTCCTATAGATACACAGATGAACTATGCTTCAATTAAATTGGGGATGATGAAAAAAATGAGTTGGAAGGATCTATATGTTTGAATTTACGAAACTCTTTTTAAGGAATTAGTCCTACTAAAAATAATATTTGCCTAATTTACTCTTTAATTAATTTGCTGTGTCCTATATATTTTAACCCTAATAAGTCTTCAAAAATTAATACTCTCGTTGCTTGTGGGAAACATGCTATTTCAATAAGCTAGTATTATTTCTAGCTTAAGAATTTATATGTGCTTTGTTTGTAAGATTAAATTTTTATAAATTAATTTTTATTAATATATTATTTTTTTAATTCTATAATCATAATTAATTTATAAAAATTGCAAATATAATTATGTAAATAATAAATTTTTATATTTAATTTAGAAAAAATAAATATCGAAAAATGTATCCTTTATGCAAGACTGAATAAGATTTGCTTACTTTCAATGATTTTGAAAATTTTTTGCAGTTATAACCTGGACATGTATTTAATAATGGATTAATCTTAGCAACATACTTTATGATAGTTTTACCTTTGAAGCCAAAAGAAACTTTAGTCTACCATTGCTTCATAGTCAAGTATAGTAATACTTAAAATACTTTTTATTTTTATGATCAAGGGAAATAAAATCCTTTTTAAAATGATTATTGTACTCTTAATATATGGGACTTTAAGAGAATATTTAGCTTTGTATAAATATTTATTATTTATTTTAATTATATTTAAATTATAAAATTAACTAATATATATTTTAAAATAAAGATTGCAATTTAAAATTTTCTACTATTGTTTCGAAGGAAAATGCAGAAGAATCAAGTAACTTCAAGGCTCAAACAATAAAATATGGATATAAGGAATTCCTGCAACCTGCCTGCAGTTCTGCTCTATATAGTGTACTAACCAATAAACCATTCTCCAATTAAAAAAAAAGATTAATAAAATGTACTAATCACCATTGAAAGAATCTCAAAACTGGAAGCAAAAATCTCTGCACTAAAGAACTCCAACTTAGAAATGTTGGCAAAATTTAACGAAATCATGGATGAAATGAAGAAAAGAATCACCACTACAAAAAAAAACAATAAACCATTACCCCTCCTAAAACTGAAAACAAAGAAATAAGATGGTTGGACATAGAGAAACTAAACAACCAAATATAAAAAACAGACCCTCACTTCAAAAGACAGTAAAAGAAGAAAAATTTTTTTTTCGAAATTGAAGAATTCGAACGCCAAAATTCACAAATAAACAACATTCAACAAATAAAATCCCTAGCAAAAAAAAAACTTCACCCCGACTCTCACAATTCAAACAGATCTTGACCTTTCTGAATGCGAAAAAACATGATTAACTTTAATAAAATAAAAAATGAAGTAAGCACAAGAAAAACTTTAACTACGAAAGATGCTAATAATAATAGTATAAATTTGGAATAATCCTAAGATATAGTGCAACTTAGTTAGATTAGGAATACGTAAAACATATTTGCAGAATACGGAGAGTAAACTCAATAATGCAAATAATGCAACAGAAAATTTGAAAAAATAGAATAGATGAATCGAGCTAATGAACAAAATTCTTAACTATTATTTGTTATTTAAGAATTATTTGAAAATATTGTTTTAAACATTAAATGAAATTTACTAAAGATATGAATATTTATATAGTTCATAAGTAAATATAAATATATTTGAAAAATTTTTATAAATGGTATATGATTTGTTAATAACGCTTTAATGATTTATATAAATTTAAATTTTATTTTTATTATATATATATAATAATTAATTGGAAATAAAATGCTTATGAATGCTGATAACTGTACTGAGAGCTTTGATAATACTAGAAAAATTTACTAACATGTGAATGTGTTTTAAACTTTTTCAATGTAGTTAATAAAGACTCTTGCCTATGTACTATATAAAACTATTTTAAATTATTATCAAATTTTAATTGTTTTTTTAGTAAAGGCAAATAATAAAAATATAGGTTTTTACATTTAAATTATAATAAAATTATATTATTAAAAATACTATAAATGATTTAAGAAATTTATTATTATCATATTTTTAGTAATTTAAATAGTATGTAATTAGATAAAATCTTATCTGGTTCAATTCAATAATATTAATTTTATATATATAATATTATAGACGTTTAATTTAATCAATATAATTTTATCGCAATCTTTGGAGTTAATTATATTCCTAACAAAATAAAACTAAATCTTCACAAATTTTAAACTTATAAAAGCCATTTATTTTTCATGAATAATTTTATATTTATTATTAAATAATATACTATTAAGAGTGATTATTTCTTATAAGCTAATCGATTTAGCCTTTCATTTTATCTAAAGGGTATTTTTAATCACTTTTTTAAACTATTCTCACTCTATGTTTAATTTTTAAATTAAATCCTTTTTTTAAGTATAAATGAGTTTTTATGAAATCGTCAAAGTTTAAATTTCTTGAACAAGTTTGCTTACAAAGGGCTAAGAGTTTTTCTTATCAAGTAGAATAATATGTTTTTTCTTAGATTAAGAATTACCAGCGATTTCAATAATAGATGGTCTGAAAATTCAGATTCCTAGTAGGTTAGTACAGCAAAATCAGGTAAATCAGTAATATATTTCTTTTTACCTCTATAAAGTGTGTGATGAAGTTCATCATTAATATTGTTGAAATTTTAATGGGTTTTTAAGCAGAGTTGATATCTCGACAAAGAACAATGTAAGAGTTGGCTCTTCAAATGTTTAGTTTGAATAATAAAATTTTATAGATTTTTAAGGACTTCATTTTTTTATTGATGTTATTCCTCCTCCTACTCTTTCTTTTTTCCTTAGGAGTTAGTTTCTCTGTTATAAGAGAAAAGTTTTTAGCTTCTTATTTCTAGAGACAGAAATATGTGATATTAATTTTCTAATTTAGAATAATTTTAAATAGGTTTATAAAATATCACTTTGCAAATTAATTAAAATTCTATATTTAGAATATAAAATACTTAATTTTTTTAATTCTTTAATTTCACCAATTTTCTATAATAAATATGCCTTGTTTATTTGTTATAAATATTTATTAACTTACGATGCTAAAATCACTAAATTAATAATTGTTTAGAGTGATATAATTCATTATTTAATATTAAAAAATCTAAACTAACGCAAATAAACTACGTAGTTTAATTATGCAAAAACTAATTTTACTTAAAAATTATCAGTGAATTTATATATCACAGTATATTAGTATTATATAATTTATAATATTACATAAATAAATATTTATATTATTGAGTTAGTCTAAAATTATACTTTAAAATCACTATTACTGGGAATAAGGATCCGTTATTTATTATAGAGAAATATATTTGAAATTACTTAATTCCATAAATAACAAAAAGGCTATTAAAGTTAAAAAAATTACAAAAAATATTTAATAAAAGAATAAAAAATAAAAATTAAAAAAAAAAATTTTAATAAATAAAATAATGAAATATTTCACTTTAGCCCTATTGCTATTGTTTTTCACTTTTTCTTTGGTAAATACATAATGCTTGAATAAAAACTTGGAAGGATGCAAAGTTTGTGATAATGCCTAGGCTGAGTAATGTACTGAATGTCTTGACGGATTTTTTTTAAAAAAGTAAGAACTGTCTGTGAACCTCTCATATCTTAATGTATTGAAGTAGCTTCATTTGATACCTGTAATAAATGTGCTCGTAATTATACTAGAATTCCAAAAGAAAGTGATGGTAATCCCGACTAATGCTAAGTTGATAATTGTGAAACTTTTGAAAAAACTTGGGAAGATTAAAATATGAAAATTTACTATGATATATCTAAGTGTTCAAAGTGTAAAGATGGATTTGATTTCAACAAGGAAACAGGAGCTTGTATTTCGAATAAACCTGTTAAAAAGAAATGTGGCTAAGGATTAGAGTTATAAGGTAAAGAATGCGTCTTAGTAGGGTGCGAAATATTAGTAAAAGATTCTCTTGATAAATGCTTGAAATGCAAAACTGGATATGGAATTAAATCTGAAAAATGCATTAAATAAGAAGTTAAAGAAAATACAAATGGTTGTTAAACTATATATTTTTACCCTATCTAGTTTTGGCTTTCTTCATCTTACTTTTATGACCAAAATATAATGTTACATATAATTATAGTTTATATATACATATTATTCTCAGTAATATACCTGTTGCTATATTTTATTATTATATATTATCTAATAGGTGCTATATTTAATATAAAATTATATTTTATTAGTAGATAAATATATATATATATGTTACTTAGAGATAATCATAGAATTATAATTTAATAAGATAAACTAATTTTATTATGGTGTTTTAAGTTAAAAATTCATAATTTTAATAGTATTTATATTATACTTATTATCATAATATTATTTTTATTTTAATTTAATTGATTATTTTTTTTTTGCTTGTGTACAAATTATTTATTTCAGTTTATACTTCAAATTTGATTTATTGAATATGAAATCTCATTATTAAACGATAAATATACATATAACTTTCTTTGATATTGATTATTTATTAATCAAACATCATTTCTCTAAAATTAAATTTCATTATTTAGTTTTAACTCCCTATTAATATTATATATATTTTTAAAAATAATTTAAAAAATCTATAATAAAATGCAATATAACATATTATATATCTATGAAATAAAATTTAAATTATGAATTTGTCAACTTAAAACACCATATTAAAAATTCATTAAATAATAATAAAATATATTTTTATATTAATATAAATTTACTTATTTGGAAAAAAAACACCATAATTTATTTGAATCACTTAATTTTGCTAAATATAAATTATATATGCATTGAATTAGCTTCATTTAATTCCTGTTATATTATAAAAATAATTATCATATTTATTATAAAATAGAATTAAATTGTAAATATATATGATACTTAGAGATAATCATTGAGTTATAATTTAGTAATATAACTTAATTTTGTTATTTGAAATCAATTAACATATAATAATAACCATACTATTATTTATTATATTCAATAAGATTTATTTATTACTATTTAGGGAAATATTTTTTAAACTAGTTACATCACTCTTCGTCGATTTTACCAAAACAAAAAACTAATATAAATTTTGAATATTCGTTGTTACCGTAAAGGAGGATTTCCATAAATATAGATAAATAATAATAATAATTATTAAAAAAATAATTAAAATTAATTAAAAAAAGCCCCGTAAACACATTTATTACTCATAAGAAAGTCAGAGAAGCTTTAGTCGCAGCGAAGCTGCCATTAAGACTCAACATTGACCCCAACCTACAAAAATAAATGTTTAAGGCAAGTTCTGAAGAAGCACCGAAAGCTCTTTCGATATGAGAAAATAATGTTTCTAAAATTATTTTAATTTCAATTGCATTCAATTTGAAGAGCCAGGCAAAATGCTTTTCCTTTTACATGAAATTTTGAAGAACAACAAGAAAATGGTTTCTCTGATAAAAATAAAGTGGATTGGAAAACAACTTGTCTCATCAGACAATCAAACGAAAGCTATTTCTGAAAAGCAAAAAAAAAATATTTTAATAGTTTAGTTCTGATAAATTGTTTTTGCTAGCCGCAGTAACTTTGAAGCAAAATTTTCTGCGTAAATTAAATAAACGAATACTTTATTAGCTAAATTTAAAGAAGAAGAAGAATAAGAATAAGAACAAAAATATCACAAAATAACTATTTTATTTTAAAAACTAAAAATTTGTAAAATAAAAAATACTCAAAGTGAAGAAATATTTGCTTACACTGCAGTCAATAATCTAAAACGAATTTCTTCTTGGTTTAGAAGTTCAGAACACATTATTATCAGAAACAACTATAAAATAAATAGCCAGAAAACGAACTGAAAGTAAATGAAATTCCCAATCGATAAAAAATATACATAGCTAACCAGAAAAGAAATTAATTTTGTAAAAGGTAACGAAAGCAAAAGATTATGTATGACTTAAAAATTCTAAAAATACCGGCATAATAAAAGCAAAAAAAAAAAGCAGATTTCAGCAAAATAATTTTCAATGAGTAATAAATTATGAGAATTATAGGAAATTGAAATGTAATTTAGCATTTAAATATTAGAATTAGAAGCAGAAAATCCTTCATCTTTATCTATAGAGGAAGAATAAAATTTAAAAATAATATCAATTTTGTACTTTCGAAAATTAATATCTATAAAATCAAATAATAATATAACTAGAATAAAATGCAAATAAAGTAGTAGCTTTGCCAGGAAGTTTTCAAATAAAGCAAATAACAACAATTCTAATAGGAAAAAAACTCAGTTAAATAAGTAATAATTCCTTTTTCATAATTTGGAATATTAACTAATCAACAACCTAATCAATAATATTAAAAAATATTTCATTATTTTTTGAAAAATTCTTTGCAATATCAACAATAACAAATATTTAAACAAAAGAATATCAAAACTAATATAACATAAATGTAAATTGGAGTCTTTAAATATGAGCTTCATTTGGAAGTTTAATTAATATCATAGAATTTAAACAAAATTAAAAATAATTACTCAGATATCTTTTGGATATCAGCGAAAGATTAATTAGCAGACTTTTATAAAGACCCTTAAGGAAAACAAAATTAAAATTTAGGAAAAATTATTTTATACAAACAAAAAAAAAATTAAGAAATTATATAACAAATCAAATCGTTTAAATTTTTGAATATATATTTATTTATATATATATAATTATAAACTTATAATTCATCTATAATAATTTTTATACTAATAGCTAAATGAGTAACTAATAATTATTTATTATATTATTAAAGCTTTGTGTTTTACTCTCAATTAAAATTTGTAATTAATTTGATTAACAAGAGTAGAAAAATTTGACCTAAATAATAAAGAACAAAATTATAATATTTAACTTTATTTCTAATCATTGAAGATTATATAGATATATATTTCTTTGGGATTATAAAAAATTATTTTTATTATTTTTTGTGATATATATAATATTATATTTTCATTAAATATAATACTATATCACTTACAATTATATTAATTTACAAATATGTATAGTTGAAAATTATAATAAATTAAATAATATCATTTTATAAAAAAAAGGAAGTCGGAAATTTAATTTCTAAATTTATATAAACATATATTTAATTAATAATATCCCATTAATTAAAATATTGTTAATGAAGAAAAAAGATAACAAAAAGTTTAATATGAAAAATTAAAATAATATTAAACTTTACTACTAATATAAATATAAATAATAGAATTGAAATAATACATTAATTTAAAATTGAGATATTATTTTAAAATTACAATATATTAAGTTAATTATAAATTAATAATTTAATAATAATGTTAATATTATATAAATACATACACATAAACTTATATTATATAATAAATTAATAAATAAATAAAATTCAACTAATAATTAAAAAAGCAAATAAAAATATAATAAAAGTTTTTTAAAAATATAAATTTTAAAATGTAAAATCTATTAAAACCATAGAGAAAATTATTTACAACAATAAAAGTAAAAAATGAAAGGATAATAAATAAATATATGGTTCAATAAATATATGAGCGATATGTACCAAAATCCATTACATCATAAATAGATGAAATAAAAAATATAAATAAATTATTCCTAGCCAATGAAGTGACCATCAAATTTAAAAAGTAAAAAATAAATAAAATGAGAAAATAAACATACTTATAGAAAAAACTATAACTGTTAGATATTATTTTTATTAATAATAGAAAATTATTCATTAAAAATTTTAAATGACTCTCAATTTAATAAGATAAACCTTATCATATATTAATATTTATTAAAGTATATTTTCAATTTATATATATAATATCTATTTTATTTAAATCAAAATTCAAAAAATATCTGAGAAACAATTTTATAATTAAAAAGATTATTAATTTTTAAATGAATTATCATCCTCATTTATATAATAAATATAATGTTATTTACAGTATAAAACAATTAACTTAATAAATATTAATAGGAGAAAATTAATTTATATTTAAGGATATTTTTTAAAATAAAAAATCATAAAATTTCTGAGAAACAAATTTAAAAATGAAATGATTATTAATTTTTAAATAAATTATCTTCTCCATTTATACACCATAAATATATTGTTATTTATAGTTTAAAATAATTAACTTAATTAATTAAAATAGGAGAAATTCAATTGGTTAGGAAGGTTGTACTTAATTCGGAAAATCACTTGAAATACTCACAAACCTAACCTATTTAAATGTAGATTTAAGGTACTGATTTAATTAATTTGGAGATAATAAAATAGAATTTCACTACAAAAAGCAAATCAAATTCGTTTTTTCCGTTATTATTCTTACAATCTAAAGAAATATATCGAATTTTTATTAGAGAGGAAAAATTTGGCAAATATTTAAAGACATTAATTTTTTTATTTTTATTCATTTTCTAATATATCTATTTATTTAAAATAAAAAATCAGAAAATTTTTGAGAAACAAATTTACAAATGAAATTATTTTAATTTTTAAATGGATTATCTTTTCCAATTATACCTTAAATATATTGTTATTTATAGTTTAAAATAATTAACTTAATTAATTTTAATAGTGACAATTCAATTGGTGATGAAGGATGTACTTAATTCGGAAAATCACTTGAAAAACTCACAAACCTAACCTCTTTTAACGTAGATTTAGGGTACTAATTTAATTAATTTGGAGATAATATTATTATGCTAAAAATAGAATTACACTACAAAAAGCAAATCAAATTCGTTTTTTCCATTATTATTCTTACAATCTAAAGAAATATATCGAATCTTTATTAGAGAGGAAAAACTTGGCAAATATTTAAAGACATTAATTTTTTATTTTTCTTCATTTTCTAATATATCTATTTATTTAAAATAAAAAATAAGAAAATTTCTGAGAAACAAATTTACAAATGAAATTATTTTTAATTTTTAAATGGATTATCTTTTCCAATTATACCTTAAATATATTGTTATTTATAGTTTAAAATAATTAACTTAATTAATTTTAATAGTGACAATTCAATTGGCTAGGAAGGATGTACTTAATTCGGAAAATCACTTGAAAAACTCACAAACCTAACCTCTTTAAACGTAGATTTAAGGTACTAATTTAATTAATTTGGAGATAATATTATTATATTAAAAATAGAATTTCATTACATAAAGCAAATCAAATTCGTTTTTTCCATTATTATTCTTACAATCTAAAGAAATATATCGAATCTTTATTAGAGAGGAAAAACTTGGCAAATATTTAAAGACATTAATTTTTTTATTTTTCATCATTTTCTAATATATCTATTTATTTAAAATAAAAATAAGAAAATTTCTGAGAAACAAATTTACAAATGAAATTATTTTTAATTTTTAAATGGATTATCTTTTCCAATTATACCTTAAATATATTGTTATTTATAGTTTAAAATAATTAACTTAATTAATTTTAATAGTGACAATTCAATTGGCTAGGAAGGATGTACTTAATTCGGAAAATCACTTGAAAAACTCACAAACCTAACCTCTTTTAACGTAGATTTAGGGTACTAATTTAATTAATTTGGAGATAATATTATTATGCTAAAAATAGAATTACACTACAAAAAGCAAATCAAATTCGTTTTTTCCATTATTATTCTTACAATCTAAAGAAATATATCGAATCTTTATTAGAGAGGAAAAACTTGGCAAATATTTAAAGACATTAATTTTTTATTTTTCTTCATTTTCTAATATATCTATTTATTTAAATAAAAAATAAGAAAATTTCTGAGAAACAAATTTACAAATGAAATTATTTTTAATTTTTAAATGGATTATCTTTTCCAATTATACCTTAAATATATTGTTATTTATAGTTTAAAATAATTAACTTAATTAATTTTAATAGAGACAATTCAATTGGTTAGGAAGGATGTACTTAATTCGGAAAATCACTTGAAAAACTCACAAACCTAACCTCTTTAAACGTAGATTTAAGGTACTAATTTAATTAATTTGGAGATAATATTATTATATTAAAAATAGAATTTCATTACATAAAGCAAATCAAATTCGTTTTTTCCATTATTATTCTTACAATCTAAAGAAATATATCGAATCTTTATTAGAGAGGAAAAACTTGGCAAATATTTAAAGACATTAATTTTTTTATTTTCTTCATTTTCTAATATATCTATTTATTTAAAATAAAAAATAAGAAAATTTCTAAGAAACAAATTTACAAATGAAATGATTTTTAATTTCTAAATCATTTATCTTCTCCATTTATACACCATAAATATATAGTTATTTATAGTTTAAAATAATTAACTTAATTAATTTTAATAGGAACAATTCAATTGGTTAGGAAGGTTGTACTTAATTCGGAAAATCACTTGAAAAACTCTCAAACCTAACCTCTTTAAATGTTTATTTTTTGTACTAATATAATTAACTTGGAGATAATATTATTATGCTAAAAATAGAATTTCACTACAAAAAACAATTCATATTCGTTTTTTCCATTATTATTCTTACAATCTAAAGAAATATATCGAATTTTTATTAGAGGAAAAACTTGGCAAATATTTAAAGACATTAATTTTTTTATTTTTCTTCATTTTCTAATATATCTATTTATTTAAAATAAAAAATCAGAAAATTTCTGAGAAACAAATTTACAAATGAAATGATTTTTAATTTCTAAATCATTTATCTTCTCAATTTATACACCATAAATATATTGTTATTTATAGTTTAAAATAATTAACTTAATTAATTTTAATAGTCAAAATTCAATTGGCTAGGAAGGATGTACTTAATTCGGAAAATCACTTGAAAAACTCACAAACATAATCTCTTTTGACGTAAATTTAGGGTACTAATTTAATTAATTTGGAGATAATATTATTATATTAAAAATAGAATTTCACTACAAAAAACAATAAAATTTTGTTTTTTCCGTTATTATACTTATAATCTAAAGAAATATATCGAATTTTTATTAAAGAGGAAAAACTTGGCAAATATTTAAAGACATTAATTTTTTTATTTTCTTCATTTTCTAATATATCTATTTATTTAAAATAAAAAATCAGAAAATTACTGAGAAACAAATTTACAAATGAAATGATTATTAATTTTAAATGGATTATCTTCTCAATTTATACACCATAAATATATTGTTATTTATAGTTTAAAATAATTAACTTAATTAATTTAAATAGGAGAAATTCAATTGGTTAGGAAGGTTGTACTTAATTCGGAAAATCACTTGAAAAACTCACAAACCTAACCTCTTTAAACGTAGATTTAAGGTACTAATTTAATTAATTTGGAGATAATATTATTATATTAAAAATAGAATTTCACTACAAAAAACAATACAAATTCGTATATTCCGTTATTATACTTACAATCTAAAGAAATATATCTAATTTTTATTAGAGAGGAAAAACTTGGCAAATATTTAAAGACATTAATTTTTTTATTATTCTTCATTTTCTAATATATCTATTTATTTAAAATAAAAAATCAGAAAATTTCTGAGAAACAAATTTACAAATGAAATGATTATTAATTTTTAAATGGATTATCTTCTCAATTTATACACCATAAATATATTGTTATTTATAGTTTAAAATAATTAACTTAATTAATTTTAATAGTGAAAATTCAATTGGCTAGAAAGGATGTACTTAATTCGGAAAATCACTTGAAAAACTCACAAACCTAACCTCTTTAAACGTAGATTTAAGGTACTAATTTAATTAATTTGGAGATAATATTATTATATTAAAAATAGAATTTCATTACATAAAGCAAATCAAATTCGTTTTTTCCATTATTATTCTTACAATCTAAAGAAATATATCGAATCTTTATTAGAGAGGAAAAACTTGGCAAATATTTAAAGACATTAATTTTTTTATTTTTCTTCATTTTCTAATATATCTATTTATTTAAAATAAAAAATAAGAAAATTTTTGAGAAACAAATTTACAAATGAAATTATTTTAATTTTTAAATGGATTATCTTCTCCAATTATACCATAAATATATTGTTATTTATAGTTTAAAATAATTAATTTTAATAGTTACAATTCAATTGGCTAGGAAGGATGTACTTAATTCGGAAAATCACTTGAAAAACTCACAAACCTAACCTCTTTAAACATAGATTTAACGTACTAATTTAATTAATTTCGAGATAATATTATTATATTTAAAATAGAATTACACTACAAAAAGCATATCAAATTCGTTTTTTCCATTATTATTCTTACAATCTAAAGAAATATATCGAATTTTTATTAGAGAGGAAAAACTTGGCAAATATTAAAAGACATTAATTTTTTTATTTTTCTTCATTTTCTAATATATCTATTTATTTAAAATAAAAAATAAGAAAATTTTTGAGAAACAAATTTACAAATGAAATTATTTTTAATTTTTAAATGGATTATCTTCTCCAATTATACAATAAATATTGTTATTTATAGTTTAAAATAATTAATATAATTAATTTTAATAGTGACAATTCAATTGGCTAGGAAGGATGTACTTAATTCGGAAAATCACTTGAAAAACTCACTAACCTAACCTCTTTTCACGTAGATTTAGGGTACTAATTTTATTAATTTGGAGATAATATTATTATGCTAAAAATAGAATTTCACTATAAAAAGCAAATCAAATTCGTTTTTTCCGTTATTATTCTTTCAATCTAAAGAAATATATCTAATTTTTATTAGAGAGGAAAAACTTGGCAAATATTTAAAGACATTAATTTTTGTATTTTTCTTCATTTTCTAATATATCTATTTATTTAAAATAAAAAATCAGATAATTTCTGAGAAACAAATTTACAAATGAAATGATTATTAATTTTTAAATGGATTATCTTCTCAATTTATACACCATAAATATATTGTTATTTATAGTTTAAAATAATTAACTTAATTAATTTTAATAGTGAAAATTCAATTGGCTAGAAAGGATGTACTTAATTCGGAAAATCACTTGAAAAACTCACAAACCTAACCTCTTTTATTGTAGATTTAAGGTACTAATTTAATTAATTTGGAGATAATATTATTATATTAAAAATAGAATTTCACTATAAAAAGCAAATCAAATTTATTATTTCCGTTATTATTCTTTCAATCTAAAGAAATATATCTAATTTTTATTAGAGAAGAAAAACTTGGCAAATATATAAAGACATTAATTTTTTTTTTTCATCATTTTCTAATATATCTATTTATTTAAAATAAAAATAAGAAAATTTCTGAGAAACAAATATATAAATGAAATGATTATTAATTTTTAAATGGATTATCTCCTCCATTTATACACCATAAATATATTGTTATTTTTAGTTTAAAATAATTAACTTAATTAATTTTAATAGTCAAAATTCAATTGGCTAGAAAGGATGTACTTAATTCGGAAAATCACTTGAAAAACTCACAAACCTAACCTCTTTAAACATAGATTTAACGTACTAATTTAATTAATTTCGAGATAATATTATTATATTTAAAATAGAATTACACTACAAAAAGCAAATCAAATTCGTTTTTTCCATTATTATTCTTACAATCTAAAGAAATAAATCGAATTTTTATTAGAGAGGAAAAACTTGGCAAATATTTAAAGACATTAATTTTTTATTTTTCATCATTTTCTAATATATCTATTTATTTAAAATAAAAAATAAGAAATTTTTGAGAAACAAATTTATAAATGAAATTATTTTTAATTTTTAAATGGATTATCTTTTCCAATTATACCTTAAATATATTGTTATTTATAGTTTAAAATAATTAATTTTAATAGTTACAATTCAATTGGCTAGGAAGGATGTACTTAATTCGGAAAATCACTTGAAAAACTCACAAACCTAACCTCTTTAAATGTTTATTTTTTGTACTAATTTAATTAATTTGGAGATAATATTATTATATTTAAAATAGAATTTCACTACAAAAAGCAAATCAAATTCATTTTTTCCGTTATTATTCTTTCAATCTAAAGAAATATATCGAATCTTTATTAGAGAGGAAAAACTTGGCAAATATTTAAAGACATTAATTTTTTTATTTTTCTTCATTTTCTAATATATCTATTTATTTAAAATAAAAAATCAGAAAATTTTTGAGAAACAAATTTACAAATGAAATTATTTTTAATTTTTAAATGGATTATCTTCTCCAATTATACCATAAATATATTGATATTTATAGTTTAAAATAATTAACTTAATTAATTTTAAAAGTCACAATTCAAATGGTGATGAAGGATATACTTAATTCGGAAAATCACTTGAAAAACTCACTAACCTAACCTCTTTTAACGTAGATTTAGGGTACTAATTTAATTAATTTGGAGATAATATTATTATGCTAAAAATAGAATTACACTACAAAAAGCAAATCAAATTCTTTTTTTCCATTATTATTCTTACAATCTAAAGAAATATATCGAATTTTTATTAGAGAGGAAAAACTTGGCAAATATTTAAAGACATTAATTTTTTTATTTTTCTTCATTTTCTAACATATCTATTTATTTAAAATAAAAAATAAGAAAATTTTTAAGAAACAAATTTACAAATGAATTTATTTTTAATTTTTAAATGGATTATCTTCTCCAATTATACCTTAAATATATTGTTATTTATAGTTTAAAATAATTAATTTTAATAGTTACAATTCAATTGGTTAGGAAGGATGTACTTAATTCGGAAAATCACTTGAAAAACTCACAAACCTAACCTCTTTTAACGTAGATTTAGGGTACTAATTTAATTAATTTGGAGATAATATTATTATATTTAAAATAGAATTTCACTACAAAAAGCAAATCAAATTCATTTTTTCCGTTATTATTCTTTCAATCTAAAGAAATATATCGAATCTTTATTAGAGAGGAAAAACTTGGCAAATATTTAAAGACATTAATTTTTTTATTTTTCTTCATTTTCTAATATATCTATTTATTTAAAATAAAAAATCAGAAAATTTCTGAGAAACAAATTTACAAATGAAATGATTATTAATTTTTAAATGGAATATCTTCTCCATTTATACACCATAAATATATTGTTATTTATAGTTTAAAATAATATACTTAATTAATTTAAATAGGAGAAATTCAATTGGTGATGAAGGATGTACTTAATTCGGAAAATCACTTGAAAAACTCACAAACCTAACCTCTTTAAACGTAGATTTAAGGTACTAATTTAATTAATTTGGAGATAATATTATTATATTAAAAATAGAATTTCATTACAAAAAGCAAATCAAATTCGTTTTTTCCATTATTATTCTTACAATCTAAAGAAATATATCGAATTTTTATTAGAGAGGAAAAACTTGGCAAATATTTAAAGACATTAATTTTTTTATTTTTCTTCATTTTCTAATATATCTATTTATTTAATATAAAAATAAGAAAATTTTGAGAAACAAATTTACAAATGAAATTATTTTTAATTTTTAAATGGATTATCTTCTCCAATTATACCATAAATATTGTTATTTATAGTTTAAAATAATTAACATAATTAATTTTAATAGTGAAAATTTAATTGGCTAGGAAGGATGTACTTAATTCGGAAAATCACTTGAAAAACTCACTAACCTAACCTCTTTTCACGTAGATTTAAGGTACTAATTTAATTAATTTGGAGATAATATTATTATATTAAAAATAGAATTTCACTATAAAAAGCAAATCAAATTCGTTTTTTCCATTATTATTCTTACAATCTAAAGAAATAAATCGAATTTTTATTAGAGAGGAAAAACTTGGCAAATATTTAAAGACATTAATTTTTTTATTTTTCTTCATTTTCTAATATATCTATTTATTTAAAATAAAAAATAAGAAAATTTTTGAGAAACAAATTTACAAATGAAATTATTTTTAATTTTTAAATGGATTATCTTCTCCAATTATACCATAAATATTGTTATTTATAGTTTAAAATAATTAACATAATTAATTTTAATAGTGAAAATTCAATTGGCTAGGAAGGATGTACTTAATTCGGAAAATCACTTGAAAAACTCACAAACCTAACCTCTTTTCACGTAGATTTAAGGTACTAATTTAATTAATTTGGAGATAATATTATTATATTAAAAATAGAATTTCACTATAAAAAGCAAATCAAATTCGTTTTTTCCATTATTATTCTTACAATCTAAAGAAATAAATCGAATTTTTATTAGAGAGGAAAAACTTGGCAAATATTTAAAGACATTAATTTTTTTATTTTTCTTCATTTTCTAATATATCTATTTATTTAAAATAAAAAATCAGATAATTTCTGAGAAACAAATTTACAAATGAAATGATTTTTAATTTCTAAATCATTTATCTTCTCAATTTATACACCATAAATATATTGTTATTTATAGTTTAAAATAATTAATTTAATTAATTTTAATAGTGAAAATTCAATTGGCTAGAAAGGATGTACTTAATTCGGAAAATCACTTGAAAAACTCACAAACCTAACCTCTTTTATTGTAGATTTAAGGTACTAATTTAATTAATTTGGAGATAATATTATTATATTAAAAATAGAATTTCACTATAAAAAGCAAATCAAATTCGTTTTTTCCGTTATTATTCTTACAATCTAAAGAAATATATCGAATTTTTATTAGAGAGGAAAAACTTGGCAAATATTTAAAGACATTAATTTTTTTATTTTTCTTCATTTTCTAATATATCTATTTATTTAAAATAAAAAATAAGAAAATTTTTGAGAAACAAATTTACAAATGAAATTATTTTTAATTTTTAAATGGATTATCTTCTCCAATTATACCATAAATATATTGATATTTATAGTTTAAAATAATTAACTTAATTAATTTTAAAAGTCACAATTCAATTGGCTAGGAAGGATGTACTTAATTCGGATAATCAATTGAAAACTCACAAACCTAACCTCTTTAAACGTAGATTTAAGGTACTAATTTAATTAATTTGGAGATAATATTATTATATTTAAAATAGAATTTCACTACAAAAAACAATACAAATTTGTTTTTTCATTTATTATACTTACAATCTAAAGAAATATATCCAATTTTTGAAAAATATTATAGTGTAAGTAACATAAAAAAGTTATTAAAAAATAGATTGAAATGGGTTTTAAGTAAAAACAAACTCATTTAATAATTTGGAGATAATGTTATTATGCTAAAAATAGTATTTCACTACAAAAAACAATTCAAATTCGTTTTTACCTTTATAATAAAATAATTATTAAATATTTAACTTTCTTTAGCAATTATGCCATAAATATTATTTTATTTACTTTATAAAACAATATACTTAATTTATTTTAATATATTTGTAGGATCTGATGATATTTTTGAAATATGATATATTTAATTTAGAAAATTATTTTAATAACTTTAATTCTTATCTAATTAATAAATTTATTTCAGATCATTTATTTAATATTATATTTTTAAATACTGATTTTATAATGAAAGCTTTTTTTATTTCATTTTTCTCTCTTATTCCATAGAGCTTTCTTTTTTAATTTCTTGATAAATTGTATTTTTCCTTTAATGAATTCAGGTTTACATTTAATTCATATTAAAGGAAGGTATATATATCCTTACTAATATGTTAAAGTATCACATTATGGGAGAAGTAGGATTAATGACATCTATCTACTCAAGTAATTCTAGATGTATAATAATTTTTTAAAGTTATTTGGGGCAGGAATTTCAGAATTGCATAATATTGTAAAATATTTTCGTATTCTTAAAAGTCGACGAAGTCATTATACTCGTCGTTAAATCTTTCATCTATCCTTCTTAAATTCTTAGCTATCATAAAATTTTCATTGTTTAAAGTCTATTCGAAGATCTGGTCTAATATTCTAATGGACAGATTTTTTGGAAGACCCATAAACTGTTTATAAATCATTCTGCAAAGTCTATGAAAATTATTTTATATTCCTAGAGGCTAGGTCTCTAGGATTGATGCAATGAAATTTAGAGGAAATATGTACTGATATAAACTTACAATACCAGGACTTGGTTCTCAAAACTGACATCTTTAACAATATATCTGGTTTTAGCGTATATATAATTAGAGTGTTTCTAAATAAATAAAATCTAAATTTTCCTTAATTGTTTTACAAAAAACCTTATAATAAATTTTTTATTTTTTTTTAATTTCATGAAAATGATATGTTGTTTTTTTTTTTTTTCTTCGTTATCATTAAATTTTGATGAATTTTAAAATGTAATGCTATGGGACAGTCCTCCATTATCCTAATAATTTCATTTTTTTGCCGAGTCTCCCGAGGAGAATAGGGATGAGTATTTTGTAGCAATGGCTTTTTTGAGATGACGATATAACATGGACGAACTCTCCACCATTCTTAATATTTATATTTGCTATAACAAAACTGGAATATATATACTCTCTTCATTGAGGTTGATGGTGATTCTATCAGCTGATTCATCATTATGTTGTCTTAAATTAATTCTGGGGATAGTGAAGAGGAATCGCTCTTATTGAAGACTAAAGTTTTTTCGATTTTCTAGATGTTATCAAAGTTCTACTAGAAGGGAGGGGTCTTTATTTATTTATTTTTTAGGTAAAGTTTTGTTTTCATGATTAATTTGTTAATTTGTGCGATTTATATTAAAAATTTAGATCAAATTAATCTCCATTTTAAAAAAATGATTCTAATGATATGAAAAAGCCGAAAAAGTGAAAATATGAACTTTGAATCATCAACAATAATAGCTGGGAAATTTCTTAAAAATTCAAAGGCATACTCCTCAAATTATACCAAATTTATCTATCCTCCAAAACCAAGACCAAAATACTGATTATGATTATGCAATGTTGGATTAAAAAGAATTGTCATTTAACTACTTTCTAAACCTACCTACTTACCTAACAACCTAAGAAATATTTACATAAAATTCTGCAGATGTTCGAATTCTGTTTAGAAATATAAAAATTATGATGAGAAAATCGAAGTTTAAAAAGGCGTGTTTTTAGTTAGCACTTTCTTTTACCTAAAATTTCAAAAAGTCAGCCGAAATCAGCTTACCCTATCAAATATTATGTGAATTATAAATTAGAAAGTATATTCAAGAAAAAAAAATTTTAGTTTATTGATTTGCTTTGGCTAGCGTTTTTGAAGCTTAGTTTGTTGGCATTGCTAAATTTTCTGCTTGTAGAACTTTTCAAAAATAAGTTAATTTAAGCTGCTTCAATCAAATACTTTTCAAATACTAGGTTACAGTTTCATATATAAAACATTATTATTATAGATCTGTATAGATAAGAATTATAAATGATTTTCTAGAAAATTATATTATTTAAAACTATGTGAGTATAAAATTAAATTAATTTTGTATTCTATTACTGGAAAAATACTCATAACTTATTATAGATAAATATATTTGAAATAGCTTAATTCTAAAAATAATTATATTTAAGCTAACAAAATAAAAGAATTTAAATAATAAAAATATCAGGATTAAAAATTTAAAAAAAAAAAATATTTAATAAATAAACTAATGAAATATTTCATTTGAAACCCTTTTAATATTGTTTTTTAGTTATTCATTGGTAAAAACTGAATGTTTAAATAAAAATTTAATAGGATGCAAAGATTGTGATGATGCCCAATCTCAGAAATGTAATGAATGTCTTGAAGGTTTTGCTCCAAAAAATGAATAAACACAATGTGAACCTATCATATCTAAATGTATTGAAGTAGCTTCATTTGATACCTGTAATAAATGTGCTCCTAATTATACTAGGATTCCCAAAGAAAGTGATGGTAATCCCGACTAATGCTAAGTTGATAATTGTGAAACTTTTGAAAAAACTTGGGAAGATTAAAATGGGAAAATTTACTATGATATATCTAAGTGTTAAAATTGTAAAGATGGATTTGTTTTTAACAAAGAAACCGGGGCTTGCATATCTAATATGCCTGTTTAAGAGAAAGGGAACTAAGCTAATGAGGGAAATAAGTGTAGTTAAGGATTTGAGTTACAAGGTAAAGAATGCGTCTTAGTAGGGTGCGAAATATTAGTAAAATATTCTCTTGATAAATGCTTGAAATGCAAAACTGGATACGGAATTAAATCTGAAAAATGCATTAAATAAGAAGTTAAAGAAAATACAAATGGTTGTTAAACTATATATTTTTTACCCTATCTAGTTTTAGCTTTCTTCATCTTACTTTTATGACCAAAATATAATATTAAATATAATTATAATTATTTATATATATATGTGACTCTCTAGTAATTTCGTAGTTGATATATTTTATCATGTTATATTTTCTAATAGTTGCTATATATAATATTATATATACTTAGTAAATATGAATTTTTATGTTACTTTGAGATAATCATTAAATTATAAATTAATTATTTTGTTATTGATGATTCATTAAAAAATGATAAAATACATTTTTATACTCATATAAATATATTTATTCGGAAAAAACTCCCATAATTTATTAGAATCTTTGTAATAAATAATCTCCTAATTTAACTAGAATTCCCATAAATCATGATGATAATCCTGAATAATTGATAGGTTAATAATTGTAAAACTTTTTTAAAACCTCTGAAGAAAAAAATGGGAAAATTTCAATTTACTATGATTTATCTAAGTGTTTAAAATGTAAAAACTTAAGTTTTTATGAAATCGTCAAAGTTTAAATTTCTTGAACAACTTTGCTTACAAAAGGGCTGATGAGTTTTTCTTATAAGTTAGAATAATATATTTTTTCTTAGATTATGAATTACCAGCGATTTCAATATTAGTTGGTCTGAAAATCAGATTATTTTTTAACGTCCTACCTACTTTATTTTTCTAACTTTATTGTTAAGGTAGTTTAGTTTTTTAGGCGAGAGAAGGGGGCTATTTTCTGAGTTTATCTAATGGTCCAGTTTCAGTTCAATATCTAATTCAGGTCTATTATAAAGGGGTAAGTATTCATTTGTAGAAAAGAGTTTTGAGCTACTTTCAAATTAAATAATATTGGGGGATATGTTTTGAAAAGCAAGAAATTGCTCAATATTGATAATTAATGATATATTTTTATAAAAAAAATTATCGAAAAAGTTTTAAATCTTTTATCAATGGTTAAAAAAAATTGAAACTTTTTATCTATGGTGAAATTTTCCTAACCATAGATAAAGTTTTTATATTAATGAATTTCTTTATATTAAGAATTTTATCAATATCTAAGATTTTTTATTAAATAAGCATTGGATTTCTAAAAAAAAATTATATTTTATAGTACAAATTATGACAGAATAAGTATTATATATTAAAATAAATATTTATTTATTATAAATTTATAAGGATAAATATTATTATTAAGTATGTATAAGGTTAATGAGATAAATAAAATCTGAAATGCTTATTGTCACTAAAACCAAAAATTTTCAAAATATATCAATATTTAATAAATTTTATTAATTTTTTTCTATATATATAATTTTATATTTTCATAAAAAAGTGCTATTTTGGTCAAAAAGTACCAATGGACTTAAAATAGACAATAATATAGAAAAACGTATTATATTACAAAATTTAGTACTATAATGTGATCATTCACAAATATAAACCTTTTATTAAACTATAGTTCACATTGACTTCTATTAGTGAGATGAATCCTACAAATATTTTTTCAATTATGTTCTATATCGTCCAATATTTTTGACATCATTGGATAGTTCATTCATTGGATAATATAGAAAATATAAGTAAAAATAGGACGAGTTCTTTAATCTTGCTATATTTGTATAAAATTGTATTATAGCAAAATCTACAAAAAATTTTCAAATTATGTTTTATATATAATTAATAAATTGTATTGATATTTCATGGTAGCCTAATAGTTATCAACAATTGTATTTATTTTTAAACAATTGATTACATTATTATTTAAATATTAATAAAGTGATAACCCTTTTATAAAATACACTAAATCAAATACTATGTTATCATTTAAAAAATTGGCTTTGATTCTAGAAAATTAATAATAAAATTAAACCAATTACTCACAATTTAAATTATTAAAAAAATGATGCCAAATTTGAAATAAATAAATTTCAAAATTTTTTTAAAAATTTGCAATAATAATATTTACAATAAATAAGCATATTTTCAATAATGCAGACGGAGTGAGGCTTAATCATATTGCCATGAAGTGCTTAAAATAATTCATAGAGAAGAGTTTTAGTAGATTAATATAAAGTAAATAGTAAAAAAATGTATTTAAAAAATACTTTTTATGGTTATATAGCAAATTAGATTAAAATATTAATAAGAATATAAATTATATATATATATTTTTTTTATTTAATTAAAATATAATCTAAACTAATTTAGAATAATTAAAATAGGCTTATAAAATGTCACTATACAAAAAAAATTAAAATTCTATATTAAGTTTATAAAATACTTTATTTTTTAATTCTTTAATTACACTAATTTTCTATAATAAATATGCATTGTTTATTTTTTAGAAATATTTATTAACTTACGATGCTTAAATCATAAAATTAATAATTGTTTAATTAAAATGAGTAATCTTATTTCTTATTTAATATTAAAAAATCTAAATTAATGCAAATAAACTACGCAATATAATTATTCTAAAACTAATTTTAATTAAAAATTATCAGTGCATTTATATATCACAATATATTAGTAATATAAAATTTATAATAAGTACATAAATAAATATGAAATTTACCATTTTTTGTTAGAGAATTAAATAATTTATAAATAATAAATTATTAATACACGATAATTATTCTTTTAGATATTTAGATTTTATTTTTATAGAAAATTAAAATCTAATAATTATCAAAACAATACAAACTAAGAATATAAAATTTTAAAAACAAATGGCTACCTATTTAATATCATTTTTTATGTAATGATAAACCTAAATTAAAAAAAATATATCAATTATTTTTGATAATGCTCTTTAATTTTATATTATATAGATATACCTATCTTAAAAATAGTTTTTGGTATTAATTTCTATTGCATATTTAGTGGCTATGAATTTAGAATATAATTTATTATCATAATTTCAATATTGATTAGAGATAAGTTTACGAGCTTTTAGAAATTTTAATAAATCTTTAATTCCATTATTTCTATTTCATTTTCTGATGATGTAAGGTTTCATATAGAAATAATAAAAGAAATGAATTCTTATCTATATATTAATGATTAATATATAAATGATGTTTACACAAGATTTGTTATCATTATAAATATTATTTAGTAAAAACATTAATTATATTTTACTTATATATAAATATAATATTATATGTCTATACTTAATCTTTTATGTATAAAAAATAAAATGGGATTACCAAAAAATTTTGTTTGAATAATAAATATAAATATTTAATAATTTTTATATATTGTGTTATCAGACAAAGTATATAATTTTATTCTTAAAGAATATTAGGAAAGCTGTATTTTATTTAAAATATTTAAATTTATAGAATTTTAGAAAAGATTAAAGTATAAAGTATTAGTATATATATAATTATATTTGTTTAATATATAAATATATTTAAATTAATAATACTCAAAATTAGAAAAAAATAATTATTACAATATATGTAAACAAATAATAATAATAAAAATTGCTTAAAAAAATAAAAAAAAATATAAAAAGTAAGAACGAAAGAAAGAAAATATCAAAATCATATATATATATTATTTAAAAATCAAAAATAAAAGATTAGATATAAATATATAAAGAAGTATGATTCAAATTGTTAAAATATGTATTCTAATTATAAATATAGCTTATGGAATACTAGAATTTGATTAAGGATTAAATTCAGAAGTTTCCTGGTCATCATCGTAATATTATATGAAAGATTTAACAAATTTCTATTTTATTTATTAAATATAATAGGAATTAGCATAAGCTATTATCTAGTCCTAAGAATGGATAATATTTAGAAAAAACTGTAACTTTTTCTAAAACATTTACTTAAATTCCTCAAGTAGTAATGGCTATAAATAAACTAGATAACTCATATGTACTTCCTTTTGGATATTCTATAAGTCTAGTGAATGGCTCAATCACCAAAACATGTAAAATTCTAATATAAGAGATATACAAAATAACTTTATTGAAACTTGAATAATAAATTTATTATAATTAAGTTTGTTTTGTTTTAATTATTTAGAATTCAAGTTTAGAGTCACTTAATACACCGACAATTGGATAGGATCAGTTTTTGTACAATGGTATGCATTCGTAGATCATAATTTAAGAGTAGAGTATAGATATAAACAGTATCTTTCTAGTGATAGTAATTCAATATATTTAAATATATAGAAAATAAGTTCTATTACTTTATAAAATACTTCATAGCTTCTAAATTTAATGTAAATTATTCTACCCCATTATAATGTGATGCGGGAAATATCGCTCAAGTATTCTTATTGGGAGGATATATAAGTTCAGGAAATATTTAATTCAGATTGAGGTACTTAACTCTAAAGAAATAATTACATTAATAATATAAAAATTACTAATTTCTAATAAAATAAAGTATAGGAGCAAATGATTAGAATAATCGAGCCGAAGTAATTGCTTATAAAAATGGGTAAATAGCAAATAATTTATTATTAAATATGGAATAGAAAATTATAAAAAATAAATAAAGGACACAGGTGGATTGGGTTAGCTTTGTTGTGCTTGCTACTTGTAAAGATAATATGAGTCTATTTTCGGTTTCTCACACTACTGCTACTCCTTTTCCATCTACAACAACTTTATCAACATCTATATAAAATAGTGGAAATACAGGAAAAATTTTATAAGGAATTAATTAAATAAAATTTATTAATGATAATACAAGGTATATATAAAAATTGCAACAAAATAATAACATAATATTTTTCAATTTTTCCTTAGAATATATTTAAGTGATTAAGAAATTACATCTACGAATTTTAAAGTAAATATTAATACCTGGGCTGGGACTTAGATAGTACATGTTTAAGTCGGTGGTGTAAAAAATTAATAATATATATAAACACATATAGATATAAAGCATACTATTAAAATAGATGGTATATAATGAAGCAACTTGTTATTCTTACTGTTCAACCTGTAATAACCCAAATAATTGTTTAACTTGCAAAAATGTAGGAACTCCTCCATACTGTTGCATTCCAGTTACTGGAAAGTACTGTAAAATAGTTTCAGATAGATTAACATATGAAAGTATTAAAATATTTCAATATTTGTTTTAATTAAATATGAATGATATAAAATTCCATAAAATTATTTTTTATATAAATTAATTAGATTGTATATATAAATGTGGTACTTGTGAAAACACAGCAACAAACTGTCTTTCTTGTTCTCATTCCACAAGAGAAGGATCTACCTGTGAATGTAAAGATAAATATTATAACATTGGGACTTAATAGGAGTGTTTATGTAATTTTAAAATAATTACTATTCAATTACAATTTAATTAAAACAATGATTTTTTTAGAATGCTCGTACAAATGTTAAAAATGTGAAAATACGGCTACAAATTGTACCCAATGCTCTCATTCAACGAGGGAGGGATCTTCTTGTGATTGCAAGCCCAATTACTATAATGTAGGTATATAAGAACAATGCTAGCAGTGCTAACATCCTTGCAAAAATTGCAGTAGTGCATCATAGTGCTCCTCTTGTGTTTCAGGAGCCAACAGGAAAACCTCTCATCCATGTACATGTGAACTAGGTAAAACAAATATTATCAATTACAAATAAGTATATATTATAAATTATAATGATTAATTAAGGATACTATGAAAATGCAAGTAAATAATGTATAAAATGTCCATATCCATGCTAAGAATGTGATAATAATGCTGCATGCACTCTATGTATATCTGACGGAAATAGATTATCTAATCCCCCTATTTGTGGGTGTGCAGATGGATATTTCGATGACAATACTGGTTGTAAAGAGTGTGATTATAAATGCTCGAAATGTAATACTTCTAAAACTTAATGCAGTAAATGTTCTGATACTAATAGGTCACTTAATGATTGCAATTGCATTGACACATACTACAATGTAGGATAATAGAAAAAATGTGAGTAGTGTCAGCATCCATGCATCAATTGTTCTAGTGATTCAATATGTTCTTCATGTGTACCAGGAGCTAACAGAAAAGGATCTCCCACTTGCACATGCGAAACTGGTAATATATTAATATAATTAAAATTATAATTATATTTTATATTTATTGATATATTTAATAATTTATTGAATATTAATTTTTATATAATTTATATATAAATAAATAAGGGTACTATGAAAATTCATAAAAAATATGTATAAAATGTCCATATCCCTGTTTAGAATGTAATAATGCAGCTTAGTGCACCAAATGCATGACTGATTCCAACAGAAATAACAATCCTCCATCCTGCTCTTGTTAAGGAGGATATTTTGAAAATGGAAGTAGTTGTAATAAATGCGATTATAAGTGTGCATTGTGTTCCAATTAAGCTACATAATGTTCTTCATGTTCAGATATTAATCGAAATTTAAATGACTGTTTATGTAAAGACACATACTATAATGAAGGAGTTAATCCTAAATGTTAGAAGTGTATTCACCCCTGTATAAATTGTGATGATATAAATACATGTACCTCATGTGTAGTAGGATCTAACAGATCAACTACTCCTCCTTGTCATTGCATGCCAAGTACTATTTTTACTTTTATTATATACAAATATTTAATAAAAATCTTTAATATAAATATTATTTAGCATATTATGAAAATTCTTCTCAATAATGTGTGAAGTGTCCCTATCCTTGTAAACTATGTGATAACAGCGGGATATGTACAGAATGTTTGTCTGACGGAAATAGACAATCTAATCCTCCATAGTGTAGTTGTGAGGATAATTACTTTGACAACAATATTAGCTGTTAATAATGTGGTTATAAATGTGCTAAATGCTCTACAAATGCAAACTAATGCATTGAATGCTCAGATTCTACAAGATAGTTAAATTCAGGAACTTGTGATTGTAAAGATACATTTTACAATATGGGTACTTAAAAAAATGTTTGTAGTGCTCACATCCTTGTGTAAATTGTACCAGTTCATCACAGTGTTTATCTTGTGTTATAGGGGACAATCGACTCTAATCTCATCCTTGTACTTGTATTCCTGGTAATTTAATACAAAATTATATTTATTATACACCAATAACTAATAAATTAAATATATATAGGATATTATGAAAATTCAAGTAAATTATGTGTAAAATGTCCGTATCCTTGTTAGGAGTGTGATAATAATGCAGTTTGCACAGCATGTTTATCTGATGGGAATAGACAATCTAATCCTCCAAATTGTGGATGTGTTGATGGATACTTTGACGATAATTCAGGCTGTAAGAAATGCCATCATAAGTGTTCAAAATGCTAAAGTAGTTCAACTTAGTGTTTAGAATGTTCAGATAGTAATAGAGATTTCTCGAACCAATGCGAGTGTAAACCATCTTTCTTTGACAATGGAAATTCTTTATGTGGAGCTTGCAGCTATAAGTGCAAGCTCTGCTAAGGCAATGCTGATAACTGTACTGAATGCTTTGATAATACAAGAGAAAATAAACCAACATGTGAATGTGTTTCAAACTTTTTCAATGTAGTTAATAATGGATCTTGTCAATGTAATATATAAAACTATTTTAAATTATTATCAAATTTTAATTGTTTTTTTGTTGTAAAGATAAATAAAATAATTTTCAATTTATATTTCACATAATCTTTGTAACTGATTTTTTTCCATATAAATAAAAAAAATAGTCAAAATTTGATAAAAATATTATAAAGTATTTTTTTATTATTTTAAAAATACATCAACTTATTTTTTAAATGAATGGTATTTTATTTTAATTAATAAATAGAATGCTCATACTAATGTTAAGAATGTAAAAACTCAGCAACTGAGTGTACATCATGTAGTCACGCCACAAGGTAGGGATTACCAAATTGCGATTGTAAACTATCATATTATAATCACAACAATCAAAAAGAGTGCAAAAAATGTATTTACAAATGTGGAAGTTGTACATCTGATTCTTCCCAGTGTATAACTTGTTCTCATTCTACAAGAATTTCTACACCTTCATGCAATTGTAAACCCCAATATTACGATGATAATAGCTAAAGTGAACAGTGCTTGCAATGCCAACATCCCTGTGTAGAATGTTCTTCATTGACATAGTGTACTACTTGCCATTCAGATGTAAATAGAAACCCTGCTCCATTTTGTAGCTGCAAAGACGGATATTATGAAGCTAGTGATAAATCTTGCTAGCCTTGTGTCCATCCCTGCACAGAATGCACTTCTCCCACACACTGTTTAAAATGTGTTGTTAGAGATCATAGCCTTGGTCCAAATTCTTGCAAATGTGAAATTGGATACTTTGAAAATTAATCTAATAAATAATGTGAAAAATGTAAAGGGAGCTGTTCAGAGTGCTAAAATTCTACCTATTGCACAAAGTGCAATGTATAGGCTCATAGATTATAAACTCCTCCGAACTGCTTATGTGAGCCAGGATTCTATGAAGACAACAATTCAAATTGCTAATAATGCTAACTTCCTTGTGTTAAATGCAATAAATAAGACTTCTGTTTGTCATGTTTAGATAAAAATTAAGTACTACCTTCATGTAATTGCAGATAAGGATACTTCCTACATCCTACCAATAAATCTTGTTAAAAATGCGAGTCTAAATGTTTGTTGTGTGATAATTTGAATGGAGCCTGTGAGAAATGCAGAATAGGTAAAGGAAGAAATTTAATTAAACCTAATTGTCAATGCAAAGTAAAACTCAAAATTATTAGTATTATTTATATGCACATATAAGGTATTTTTTAATAATATTCATCATATTTAGGAGGGATTTTATGAATTAAATGGATATATTGATTGCTATTAATGTGCACCTCAATGTTAAAGCTGTTTAGAATAATCCGACAAGTGTGAACTATGCTCAAATTCTAAATTTTTACCTCCCTTATGTATTAGTCCTATTACTGGATCGTATATTATTTAAATATAAGATGATGATGTGTTAATTTCAGGTAAATGTAATCCAAAATGTAAAGTCTGTATGACAACCTCAACTAAATGTTTAGAGTGTAATACTTAATAAAATAGACTTAATAATCCTCCTGAATGCTCCTGTTCTCCAGGATTTCATGATGAAAATGGTACTCTAGAATTATGTACTAAATGTAATACTCTATGCGAGGAATGGTAAAATCTAATTTTTTATACTTTGATAAAAAATTTAATTGTATTTTAATTAAAGTTAAAATCATGAAACTTGTACAATCTGTAAGAAAGGGCTAAACAGATAATTAAATTAATATACCAATAAATGTAAATGTTTAAAAGGGTTTAAACAAATAAAATATTAAGATAAATGCTAGTAATGCTACTATTATTAAGGTCAATGCCTTATAGTATGCCCTGAAGGTACAGTTAAAAACGCTAAAACTTTATAGTGCGAGTATATTTAGCATATGATTAAACAAAATACTCTTTTTATTATTCTTTCTGGGATTATATTTATAATTTTACAAATATTCTTATATTATATGTTCCTTATATGTATGAGGAATAAAGTTGATATTTAAAAAATTTAAATTATTCATAAAGCTATTGATAAAAATAAAAGTGAAATAGAAAAAGAATCAGAATAAGAATCAGGATTAGAATCTTAAGCAAACTAACAGCTTTCTTTTTAGAGATCTTCGACTATTATTGAATTTTGTAGGGACTAAACTTAAATGCAAGATATTGATCATTGATTTAATTTAATATTATTTTTTATATTAGAATAAAATATTTTTTTTATATATTTTTAATATATATATTTAATTATTGAAAATTTTAAAGATTTAGTTTTTTTTAATTTATATAAAATTTCATAAAATTGTTAATTTTTTTCTAATTATTATTTTTTAAAATACTAAAAATCTAATAGTTATATATTAAAAATATCCTGTTTTGGTATAAATCAATTATTTATTTTAATATAAATAGAAATTATTATTATTTTTTTTACCCAGCTACTGTTACATATAATAAGATATAACTAACATCACAACATAAATATTTTTATATATCAGTATAGAAAACCAAGTTATAAGAAAAATAGAATAAAATAGAATTAGTAGATTATATGGTTTCATAGTTATAAATAGAAATTATTGCATGGTAATTTATGAAATATCTAATATTCAAATTTTTAATGATTTTAAAGCAGTTATTAAAATTACTCATTGGCTTAGAACATAGATGTATGTCAAACTTTGTCCTATATATGGCAATATTAGAGATTATTTAAAAAAAATACAGCTAGGATTCATCCCATTAATCATAATAAATTTTGAATGCCGAATTCTATATTATTGTCTATTAAGGGTGTATCTGAAAATATCCTAAATAATAATTTCGGGTTATTTTTACAAAATTTCATTTTCTAGAAGTTGGAATAGGTTTTTTCAATAATTTTTTTATTTTTCTCCTTGGTTTTGAATATGTTATTAACTCCTATGGGCAACAAGGGATGTAATTTTAAATTTCAATGGTCAATATTGGATTTATACTTTGTCACAATAGAAAGACGTCATAAAACACATATAAAATCTTTAATAAACATTATTTATAACTCTTTAGAGATATTTTAGACTCAATCCCTCCCATCACTAATCAAAAGTGCAGAAAAAAATATGAAAAATATGAAATTAAAAAATATTAAATTTTCCGAAAAATGACTTCGATAAAACTCATATTTGACTATATGTATAGGATATAATAATATTTTATTATTTTAAAGATTTAATATTTCTTAAAAATATGCATAATTTAAAAAAGTCTAAAACATGCACTATCTGTTAAAAGGGATAAAATAGAGTAATAAAGTAAAGCAATGCTAAAGGGAATTAGTTCAAGTGATTTATTTAAAATAAACAAATAAAACTACTTATTTGTTAAAGTGAAAAGTTTATAAGTATACCCTGAAGGGATTTTGAAAAATAGTAAAACATTATGGTGCCAAATTATTTAAATTAATACTCTATTTTTGGCTATAAATTTATTATATAAAAAGTTATTACAATTTAAATGGAATATAAAATATGAATACAATACGATAAGGAATTAAATTAAAAATCGTAATAAAACACTTATTATTTAACTTTAACAAAGTGAGTAAAACTAAAATAAAATAACTGAAGAACAATATTTTTATACATTTATTTATACTTATTATAGACAAAATTAAAAACTATTTATAATATGAATTGTAACAATGTTTTTATTATAATGTTACAAAGAGATTAAAAAATTACTTTCTAACTATACTTTCCCTTACAAATAAATGAATTAATTATATAGTAAATTAATTATTCGATAGGTGTATTCGATAATTTCTTTACTAATAAAATTAATTAATAAATTATATGCTCACTTACACTACATCGCTCTATTAAAATAACATTAAAATTAATTTCTTAGGCTAACATGCAAAAATATAAAAACTATTTGATGTTCTAAGAATAAGAATAATTCATAAATCAAAATGGTTGTTGCGAGCGTAAAAATGAACAATTTTAGTAAAAAATGATGCCCCCAGTTAAAAACTACAGAAAACAACAAAATTAAAATAGTTAGCACAAGAAAAGCAAATCGGTCTATTCTTAAGATGTGTTTTAAACAGGCGAGGAATAAAAACTAGAATATTAGAACGAAGTAGGCAACGAACATTTTCATTAGCTGTATTTCATTCCCGAAAAACTACAAGAGAGTCCGCTTTAAGTATTTAGAAAATAAAAACAGCCAAAAAAGTAAAACCAAGGCGACGAGCCACACATGTTCCCTCACAAAAAAAAAATTAATAGAAATAAATCGCACAGTGTTTTAGAAATGTAAAAATAGAAAACCAGCAAAAACAACACTTTGCAACCTCAAAACAACGAAATGTGCAAAACAAAATCGCAGCTTCCTTTAGTAAACCTTCTGTCTGAGGTAGAGCCGTTGCTGGTTTGCAGAACTGAGGAGGAAGAAATGAATAAAAACGTGATAATAAGGAGTCTTCCTGCACATTTCGTCAAGAGATTGCAGAAGAGCAACTACTACCATCACAACACGAATAAAAGAAGTGTCACTGTGAGTCCGAGAATTTGTGATTAAGAAAAAGTTCTTTTTGGCAACGCTGCAAATGCCAGTAGCTCTTAGAGAAAGGAAATTAACGAACGAAATCAGCAGGAGCTTTCAGAAAGTGCTGAAAAAATCAAAAAAGAAGAGCAAAAGATGATGGAAATTCACAAAAAGTAATAGGTTTCGGAACAGAAATTGCGCAGCATTTCGAATTTCTGTAAACAGCCCTTCAAACATCACAATAAAAGTTGCTCTCAACTGCTTAAACTTAAAGCGAATGGAGACAAATTCGTTTTAAATGAAAATTTTACAATTGGCAGCAGTTTAGAAAAAGAAAAGAATCCTAATCACTATTATCATAACCGCAAATAACAAAAATTAGGAAATCCGAAATAGGTAACGAATTTTACTGAGAATCAACTCTAATAGTCCACCAATACCCAGTCTAAAACTTCGTAAATTGAATTAGATAATTAAATAACTGGAAAATAACCATTTTTTCCCCTTTTTTTAAAGATTTGTCCGCTACAATGATTATTGTTGCACACATACGTTTTAAAACGACATACTTTAGAAGCAGTTTTTCAATTCTTTAAATATAGGCAAAAGTAAAGCCGCTTTGGCACAATTTTAAAAATTGTAAAAATTGAACAGAGAAGCTGGGGAATTACTCAAATAAAGTTTTTCGCGGCCAAAAATTATTCCCGTCGACGATTGCTAGACTGCTAGTACTTCACATTTTCGAGAAAGAAAACTGCTGATTTCGGACAAATTATTGTGAGATAAAAATTAAATAATTTGTTTTATTTTGTGATTTTCTATTTTCAATTTTCATTTCGTTAGAAAAAGCAGCAATAAAATGATGTTAAGCGAACAAAAAAGGGAAGAAAATGAAATTCGAATAAAAATCCACAAATCTTCAGAACACAAAGAAGACGAGTAGGAAAATCGAAGTAATTCCGCTTCTTTGATTTCATCAACTGATCTCACTCCGTTCGTCAATATCGAAAGAAAAATACCGGCTATCTACCACAGTCAAAGCAAATTTTCCGATAACTGTAAAAGTGTGGAAAATGAAACGATCAGAGCTGTCGCAAACTAGCAGCAACAACAAGAATAAGAAAAGTAAAATAAAAATTTAAAAATCAGCGAAATTATAAGCGAATGCTAGTAAGCAAATTCAGAGAAACAAAGGGAAAACCATCAATTTGAGGTCAAAAAAGAACAAATTTTAAACAATCAGAAGAGCATTTGCCAATCGCAAAAGCAGCTCAATATTCCAGTCCCACAGTCAGAGGTTTTTCATCTCAAAGTGTCGTCGTCTGCCTCTTTTAATTCCTCGTTTGCCGAATATATGCACCAAATAGAGTCGGAAGAACACTAAAAACAGTACCAAGAACCGCTTCCGAAATTCTAATTTATGCAGTCGCTGATTCAAGAAGAAAAAGAAATTCTGGAAAAGAGACACGGAGTCGTCGAATATAAGAATCTCAAAATCCCAAAACTCACATAAAAGGTGAGCTTTATGTCTTATTTCGCAGAAAAAATCTACTCTTTTTATGCGGAAAAAGCGTAAAAAAAAGAAGAAGTCAAAATTGAATTCGTTTTTGGAGAAAGAGGTAGCGGCAAGTCCTTGGCATTAAAAAATTTGTTTTTTTTTCTTTAAAAACTGGAAAAAAAACAATCACCTGTCAATAAAGAATTCAACTTTTAAGGCGTTTAAATTAATTTTTTGGATTTTCATTTTCGCGATGAAAATTAAAAAACAGAAATAATAAAATCAAATTTGCGAATTTAGCTGATTGACCACGCGAATCTCAGAAATTCCGAACAGCTTAAGCGTTTCGAAAATTTGTTGTTGCAATCTGACTAAGCTCAGTTTTTCATTATCATTATCGACTAGGAACTCATTTCGAAAAGCGAAAAATGCAATTTCGTTTTCGGAATTGACGTCCCGCTGAGGTATTCGGAAAGCAATTGTTCTCTAAACTAGTTTTTGCCATACTATTCGCTCAAGTAGGCGAAATAACATCTGCAAAATTTAAAGAAATTGGACCATTTTTCCCCACTTTCGGTATATGAAAACCAGATTTCAGAGTAATTATTGCCCATTGGTTTTAAGAACTCATTTTCAGTTTCAATTTGTCCATTACTCCTGCAAATGTTGCATGATTATCAGTCTTTTATCGGATTTTTGAAGGCGCAACTGGAAGGGTAAGGCTAAGGTGAATAACAATTTTTTTAAAATAAAATTCTTCAAACAGCGGAAAAAAGGAAAATCTGGACTTAAATTATTGCAATTTTTTAGAAAAATTAAGAAAATTTGTAATTTATTTAAAATATATTTATTCCTTTTAAATTTAATATCAATTTAATCACTTAAAAATCCATTTTTAGGAAATTTTAAAATCAAAAAGAAAATGGCTTGCATTTCAATTAGTACTAAATTACGAAATTATACTTTTATTTCGTAATTCTTTAAGAAGTGATGCAATATGAAGAGGGATTGACAGAAAAGATATTAAAATGCGAAACGTAATTTGAACATTTTACTTCTGAAATAGCGAGCCATTTAGTTTTTTCTGTTTTTTCAATCGCAAAATAGAAAAATCAAGCCAAAGATCAGCTTTTCTAACACTAAAAACTCGATGAAATCTGCTAAAAATTGCTGCAAAACAGAACATTGAATTCTCACATTTAGAATAACTACTATTTATTTTGTTTCGTTTTTTCAGAATTTCTGATTTCAGAACTGCAAAAATTACCTGTTGAGTCATCAAACACATTTGAAAAACTGGAAAACTCGGCTTTAAATTCTGTGAATTTCAATGAAAAATGCCGACAACTTTTGCAAAATGCGACCGTTTAAATGTTTTTAAGGTTTAAAGTGAATCGATCGAAAACAGCAGATTTAAAGTTTCAAACGAAGCAAAAAATGCTCCAAATCATACAGCTTTCAAAGCAAGTGAAAAATGGCCCGAAAATCGCAAAATTGAGCGGGAATTTACTCTCGATTTTGCACCTTTGCCTGGATTTCGATTTGCAGGGAAAAGACTTTTCGAACGCATAACTGGAAGGCGCGTGTTTAGAAGGCTGTCAGTCACTCTACAAAACGAACTTTTTCCAAGCCAACCTGAGAGAAGCCTGCTTCGAAAGGTGCCAAACAATCGCCCTGAGCAACTTTATCGACGCCGACATGCGCGAAGTGCGATTTTTCCGAAAAATGGCGTGGAAACGAGAAGAACAAGAGGAAGGTAAGTTTGTGAAATTTAAAGATTTTTTGTGTTTTTTATTAATTTTTCCGTTCTTTTCAGCCGCGCTTTAGAAGCGCGAACGCGTTCGGGAAATGTTTTTATTTGAACAAAAGAAAGAGTCTTTTTTGCTCACAGCCAGCGCCAACACGGTCCTCCTGTTCGCCATTCCTTCGTTTCAGAGTTGCAAAACCATCAAAATGATCTAGAGACCCTTCAAAAAGAAGTCCAAAAAAGTCCAACAACAACAGAAATTCAAAACGCTGTTCGCGAAATGCGCAATCACCTGTTCCGCGATTTCAATTTCGGAAACGGAAAACGAAAAGCAAGAAGAAGAACAAATTTTCGAAAATACCCCCTAAAAAGCCTTTTAAACAAACAAAAACGAACAAATGCGAAGCATTTTCTTAGCTTCCGGACTTGAAAACGGACAAATCCTGATCTATTCTGCGCCGGACGACGGCAAAAACGAGTTTAAATACGGGCAAACACTGACTGTCGAGTGCCATGCTGAAATCGAGCAGCAGACGCCCATTTTCGATGACACCTCAGATTCATCAGAAATCGTAAGTCTCAGCTTTTCCGGCGATGGAAAGTACTTGGTTTCGCTGACGAAAATCACAGCGAACGAAAACGAAAGCAAAAGTATCATCACCGTTTGGAAAAGGAACTACAAAAAGCAGCAAAACTAAGCCAAAAGTTGCACCCAGTCTTTGTTTTTTTTCGAAAAAATGGAAAAGTGGAACAGTGGCGGGGCGGACTTTTGCCAAATTTCAAAAGAAGGCAGCCACTTGGTAAGTGTGGGAAGAGGGATCCGTAATTAAAAACAGCCCTAAAATTGCAGCCTAGTTAAGGTGTGGATGACGAAAACGGGCGCTTTGTACCAACTGGTGCAGCTGAATGAGGCGGTCAGCTGCGCCTCGTTCGCACTTTCGAGCTTGCAGGTACTGTTGGGCGCGGGGAATTGTGTGAAGGTGTGGGACCTGAGCCTGATAGGTTCAACGGATGGCCAGAAGAGTAAAAAAGAAACGAACGAAAAAATGATAAAAACGGTCGCTTTCCACGAAGCGTCGCTGGGCCGAAGTAACCGCGTGGGGAAGTACTTCTTCGAAGAAGACGAAGAATTCGCAAACAGAAGGGAACAGTTTCTGCGACGGAAAAAACAGGAAGAAAGGCTAGCAGATTTAAAAACACAAAATAAACAGCAAATTCTCGTCCGATTTTCGTAAAAGGAAATGAAGGTCTAGAAAATTTTGCTGAACAACAAAAGCAACGATTTCCTAAGTCAACAACAAACCAATTTGCCAGAAAACGAAATGCTTCGCTCCCGAAATAGCTCAGAAAAAAACTGCTATCCGCAGGTGTTATTCATTCAGCAAAGCGAATCTCAGCCTTTTGTGGCCGTCGGAGCCGAAGATGGAGCCGTCAAGATTTTTCACCGCCGAAAATGGCACCTAATCGCTGTTTTCCACGAATAGGGAGTGAAACCAGTGTTATTTAACTTTTTAAAACACGTGAAAAATGCATTCGTTTTCTTGGATTCAAATACGAATTCGCTTTGTTCGGCGGCTTTTGAATTTGAGTGCGATACATAAGAAGAAGAAGAAAACGAAGAAAATTTATAAAAAACAAAAAAACACAACAACAATAACAACAACAATGTTGTTAAAAGAAATAGAAGATCGATTTCTTCTGCGTCTTTTTTCTAATAACAACAACAGATTGAATAGCACTTAAACAACAACAACAACAGCGCTTAAGAACCACACTTTTCCGATCTGCAGCACCTGGGTCCCGTCTAAAAACGCGTATACGCCTTCTAAAAGTAAAATCGAGAATTGTTTTTCGTGGTTGCAGCGGGAACGGAACTCACGTTTATCGAGTCGGAAAACGCCCGACGCGTTTCTGCAAAATACGGACTTCACTTGGACCAGCAGCAAAAATAATAGGCAGAAAATAAAAGAAGCGAAAGCGAACAACGATTTGAAGTGACGGCGATTGATTTTTTTCGCGAAGAAGCAAAGGAAGGCGGCAGCGATGATGACAGAATGACGGGGAAATTTCTGGTCGGGGGAAGTGACAAAATGGTGAGAGTGGTTGACTTCGGAAGGAGAACTCAACGAGAAAACGAATAGGTGTACCTGGGACATACAGCTGCGGTAACGTATGTGAAGTTGCTGGGATTTGACTCTTCCTTATCTTCGCATTTCGTTTCGGCCTGTGCGCGCAAAATCTTCCTGAAAATCGTGGAATCTGGAGCCTTAATCAGATTCTTTGATGTCATGCAACTGGACTCGTCTGTCTGGAACTCTGCTTACTACCCTTCTTCTTTTGAAAAGAAAAAAAAGAACCCGATTACGAACCGATTTACCTTAATATAACTTTCGGAAAACAAAAATAAAAACTGCGATTCCAACAAAAAAGGGCCCCCGCAATAATCGCAATCTTCCTCCACGTTTCAGATTAAAAGGCAACAGCAACTGCAAATGCTGCAAAATTTGCAAATTCAGCACGTGAAGGCGATCGCACGAGTTTAAAAGAGTTAATTTTCTAATCAAAACAATAATAATAATACCACCAATAGCAATGATCAGAACGATTCATAAATTCTGGACTTTAATTTGGTTTTCAGTTGCGGAAACAAAGTGTTTTCTGCTGTCGATCGAATTCATCACCCCAGTGATCAACCACTGAAAATGAACTAATAATCGGCAAATGCCCTTATTTTCGAAGACATTTTCGAGGAAAAGGAAGATATACAACATTTTTTGCAGCCTTTCAGCAGTATGGACGTTTTAATAGACACAAACTTGAAAGGCAATTTATTAAAAGAAAGCTTCGTTTTTTAGAAAGCTTTAACAGTTTCTAAATAAAATGACACGCAAATCAGCGTTTGGAGCAAATAAAAAACTAATAAAAATGAAATTCGCGCACAAAAAAATTGGAAAAAAGTTTTAATTCTTAACAGACACTTGGCTCCTGTTACAAAGGCAGCCTTTGTTGTCGTTTATGACAGCGGCAACAAATTGAAACAAGAATTTCAAAATTTTGATAAGGAAAATGTGCTTTACCTAATCATTTCGTGCAGTCAAGACAAACTAATAAAGCTGTGGAACGCAGACACCGGCTAAAACCTGCACAGTTTGCTCGGCCACACAGGTTCGATTTCCGATTTCGCTTTCGCTTTTGCAAATCAAGAATTTCAATTTCCTTCGAAGCAAAGTAATTCATCGTAGATTTTGCAAAATCTGCAAATTGCCTCGCTTTCATCATGCGAATTGAATGAAATTGAAGTTAAAGTGTGGAAGAAACACGCTGACGCGGCCAACAACGAATTGCCAAATTAGCAACACCAGCTGGGACTGCTGAATCTTTATATGAAGGACTTAATGTCGGCGCGGATCTTGGCGTAGTAATGCAAAATTCAGTTTCTGTGTTGCGGATCGATTACTTTGAAAACAAATGCGAAGCGTAAAAATTTGAATTTAAATTAACAGTAAAGCGAAAAAGAGGATACCTGGGTTAATGTAAAAGGATTTGGAAATTTGTTTTAAAAATGCAAATTAGACCCTTTGAACTAATATTTCGTTTCTAATTCTCTTCTCTGATTGCGTTTTTTTAAAATTGTAAAGATGGGAATATTTTTTCATGACGAAAATTATTAAAATACTATATAATTTGCTACCATTTATTGATTTTAATTAATATTAAATATATAAACATTTATATTATTATTATTTTTATTATATTTCAATATTTCATAAATAATTTATTTTTAATTTATTATTAAAAGATTAGTTTTATATAAATTTTACATATAACAAAGTCACTATTATTAAATAATAAATTGGTTCATATTTAATTACTCAAATTGTATATAAATTGCGAATGACTGTTATAAATATAAGAATTTATATTTTCCATTTTCACTTCCGGAGAATTTTCTAAGTCAAATTCCGATTGCGCTTTAAGATTGTCACAATCTGGAAAGTCTATACATAATTATGGACTACCAGCGTACATAATACTATCAGTTTTATCTAGATTGTCAGGACTATAGCCACCAACCTACCGTTGCTTGGATGATCTAAAAGTCTGATTAAGCATGGTGTTGCTTATCAGTCTATTTTCAATGCTGTAATTTTGGGTGCCAGGAGTTTATTCCACAACGTCTGAATAATCGTAGCTCTTTCGTTTTTTTGAGGAAACATGTCTCTGCGTTATTTTGCGCACCATTTGGCACAATTTTTTCTTTTCCTGCGACTAAAAAAAATCAAATTTAAGTATAAAATAATTTTGAATTCATTTAAATTCATTCATTCATTCATTTTCTACCTTGATGTTAATCACTCCCCTGCTACTGCTGAGAGCGTTGTCAATGTCCAAATTCTTAAAACGCAGTTGCTCACTGCATTCCGCCATGGATTCGACTTAAATGAGTTGGAATTCCCTCAGAGTCAGATTGTTCACATCATCTATCCGTATTATGTAGTTTTTCGATCCCTAGAAAGACTCACTCTCCAAGGGAATGCATCCGAATATCTCAATAACATTATTGTGATATTTGTAATCGCACCAAGAGGGGAGAGGCATATTAGAACTGAAAGGAATGTCTAAATAGTCTTTATTTATCACAGCGAACAAGGGATTAAAAATGCTTTTTCTTTTCTTCATTGCCTAAAATTTGTTTTTTTTTATTTTTTATTTAAAAAAACAATATTTTTTCTTACTTTAACGATTTTGATTTTCTAAATGTTTTGCGTAATGCTTTGGCCTCTCGAGAAACTTAAACTCGTAAACTAAATGGGCGTTAACCCCAACGTATAGACGTATATCATATAGAAAACGAGAATCAAATTGATGTTTAGAAAACTCATTTCTTGTTGGCGCTTCAAAAAATCCAAAAATTCTTGATTTAATATTTTCGGAGAAGATGGCAATTCTTTTTTTTTGCTTCGAAAAATGTCGTTGCGGTTTAAAATAATTTCCAAAGCGTTTAAAATTTCTTCGGTTTTGAAATTAACGGTCGGGAGACAAGAATGCTCGTCTTGAACCAAAACGGGCTGAATATTGACATAGTTTTCAGCCCATCTGTTTTGGTTGCATTTCTTTTCTTTTACGGCGTATTTTTCTAACTGTTTAAGTAAATTTCTTTCCTTCTTAAATTCTTTGAATTGCAAAACCTGTTGCACACACAACGCCTTGAAAACGACATATTGGTAAGAATAGTCGAATTCAAATTACTTTTCGCTAAAATCCTGAAGCACCTGTTTCATCTGTTTAATCACACTCGCCTTATTGAATTGAAGGTTTTAATAGTCGCTATTTTCAAACAGCGATGTAAAGGAAATGCCCTGCTTTTTTTGTAATTTCAAAATTTTAGATAGCGCTTGCTGGCCCAGGTTCATTCCATCTTTGTTTAAAATTATTTGAATTATGAAGTCTTCGCCAGGCATTATGTAATAGTTGCCCGTCCTGTACTTAAATTTGCACAAAATCCCGTACAATTTGCCCCTGTATTTGAATAATCCGAAAAATGTCAAAATACCTGACCCAATGAAAATTATAAAATAAATAACAGTCATAGGCGGAATCTTGTTAAATTTAACGACAAAATGTTCTTTCCTTTTCGAATACCCGTCCGAGGCCTGTAAAAAATGAGTAGTAATTTAATTAAAGTATTTTTTTACAAATTGAAAATGGCTTTTTCATTTTACTATAACTTCGACCTCAAAGCTTTCTCTCCATTGTGACTGTTCGCATTTCCCCTTAATTGTTTTGAGATTCGAATCAAAACTGAACCAACACTCTTCGTAACTTACTGTATTTGTTATTTCCACTCTTTTTGAAGTTTTGTCGTCTTTTTATTTTCTAATAAAAGCTCTGTAGGTCAGGGGATCTTCATCTACAAAGCTATTTTTCCCAAATTAAAAAGAAAACTCCTCTTTAATGAACACCTCTCCTTTATCAAACTGTCTGTTGAATTGCGATTGCAAAGAATACCCCTTCTTTATGTGCTGGTTTTGCTTCAAAAAGGGCAATTCCGTAAACTAAAAATCTCTGTTTATATTTTTATTGAGCCCATCACTTATAAACACATTTACAGAGAAATTTGAATCTCTGTGTAATTCAAGCTTCACTTCACTATAATTTAAAAATTCAAAAATCAAAAAATTGTAATCAAATTTTAAAAAACACATATTTTACCTTATAAAGGCGTTGACCAATTCCTTTTTCCCTGAAAAAGAAACTTGATTTTAGTTTCCGGAATAGGATACTATGATTCCTTAATAACTTTTGTTAAAAAAGAAGCTTTGTTTTGGTCTACGGTAAAAATGACATCAAGATTGCTGGCATAGGTTTCAATTATCTGTTAAGAACCCTCTGATTTATCGAGCATATTGTTGAAATTTAAACTAGGTTCAATTACAAAATAAATGGGGATCTTTAAAACCTTTTATTTCAGCAATTCGTGGAGCCCAGATGAGTGGCTTTATATGCTTTAATCTGCCGGAATAACTGGAATATCTTATAAATTGAATTTCAAAGTCGGATATCCAGAGGAGGTAATGTATCCACTTTATATAAAAAAATAAATAAATTAATTAATAAATAAATACGTATATTTACAATTTTTGCGCTGCTTGAAATGTTGCCTCTGCGATTTAATTTTTTTGCTCTTCTGTACTTCCGTCCTAAAAAACCAAGTACTTTTTTAACTCATTAAACTCTATTTTTTGGTGGATTTGTACCACAATTGTATTTATTCCGATCAATATTTTGGATGCAATTATTTCTATTTAATTTTCTTCCATATTAAATTTCATATTTTCTTTCGTTTTAAACAACTGTTAAGGCTATTGTATTGTGTAATAATAAAACGAATCGATATTTTTCAATCGGGGGTCAATGAGATTTTAAACTTTAATTAAAATCTGATCCCCCACCCGATACCTTATAAATCCATTAGATTTTTCTTTGTAATACTTTATTTAATTATCAGTTTTTTTAAATATTCCACGTTTAATTTGGCCTTCAGTTTAATCGGCAACACACTAGAAAAAAATATATATTTTTTATTTAATAAATTAAATTAATATTAATTTTACCGAATCCCGGTTTAAGTGGTATAAATCAAAAAGTCTCCCCTTTGAGGAATTTTATAAAGACCAGCAACCAATCCAGCTTCTGATGCAATTTTTAATATGTTAAGAACTCTAGGATTTTTATAATTATGTATGTCAAGGGTGATAAGTGTATTTTTGACAGCAGAAGCTAATTAAGTTTTTATAAAAATTAATTAAAATTAAAATTAAAATTTTAATGCAAAATTACGGATAAATACTACAGTTTCCTCTTCATTTATTTCCATTCTAAACATGTTTCCTTTTAATTAGAGAAAAGATACTTATTCTAACTAATCATAATTTTCCCCAACATTATAAACGCCGAATCCGTCAGTAAAACTTAGAGCCCACAATATATTTTTATGTACTTTTGATTTTAGAGCTTATCGCGCAGAGTTGAGAATGGTTGAATTAGTTAAAGTAACCGTTTTAAAATCTATGTAATAATATTATTTATTATAACAACTTTTACTATATGAATGATTCATTCATTAATTGATTACCTTCTGATATTTTGCCGATAAAAATATTTCCTTTTGAAAAATCTCCTGCAAATACGTGTGTTTCTTCTTACGACAAACTTAAACTTAAAACATAACTGTTTATTATATCTTTTCTACCTTTGCAAAAGTTATTTTTTTTTTAAAACCTATAATTTTAAACAACAATGTTTACCTGTTAGTTCAGAATATTTATATGGAGCTGTCTTATCGGAGATATCCATTATAAATATATCAACTGAGGTGGAAATTATCAGTTTATTTGGATTTTTTCTAAATTGAATAATGCTGATTCCAAATTAGCCCTATATGTAAAAGGAAGATAAAAGTATTGGTTTGTCCCAGATAGTAAGGTCCAAAATGAAAATTGCTTTGCTATCCCAACAGCCTATATAATAATATTTAAAAATATTATTTTATCATAAATTTTGCATATATTTTATTACCTATATAAACTATGTTTTCATCAATAAAATCAATAAAAATTGAAAAGACGGCATTCAATCCTGGAATTTCGGGATCATCGTACCGCCGCAATTCTTTTAGTTCGGGCAAGTTTGATGAATCATATAGTATCAACCCATCTGTACCATAGCACACATAAAAACGAGAAAAATTATGAGTGAATAGGTGTTCCCATGGCCAAATATCAGAAACATTTTTGAACCATTTCGTACTCTGAGCTTCAGTAAACAGATTGATATCCACGGTTTCGGGATTCGTTCTTTTATATATCATCAATTCCTATGACGTAGTTACCTAAATTAGGTGGCAAATGTTATAATTTTAAAAGAATAAGATGATATTATATTTCGTACATATAAGTGTTCCATATTTTGACTTTAAATAAACATTCTTTAAAGAGTGCCCAAAATTTCCAGTTATTGATAAATGTACATGTTGTTCAAATCAGAACAGTCTATTATAATAATACCTTGACCGACTTACGTATTAAAGAGAAAATTGCCATCATTTGATATCCATAAATCATTCTTTCTCGAGTAAGAATCGTCCTAAAGAGAGAAATCTTCTATAAATGGCACCGGGTATTACTTTCCGTTATATTTGGAATAATCAATCGCGATCAATCTATCCCATTGAGTGGGCAGAAATATTATTGGATTTTTGGGATGCAATACCAATCTCTTTATTCCAAAGGAAAGTGAAACCGAATTTGTTACAACAATTTAAGGATTTTGCTTATCGGATATGTCAACAACTAAATTTAATTTAATTTAAAATATTGCAAAATAGTGCTTTAATGATTAAAAAAACATAAGCAAATACCTTGATATCTGGAATCATTTGCTTAAAAAAAATATTTTTCATCAGGAGAAATTTCGAAAAACATCGCTTGTCCTATTTGAACACTTTCTATTGAATTAACAAGAGCATAGTCGTTTTAAATTGAGTAAATGTTTAAACCTAAATCTGAACTTGAATAAAGTTTTCCGTTCTTAATCTTGACATTGTAACTAACTTACTGTATTTCCTTTGTTATAATTGCCATAGCAATGTTATACAATTTTAAACCCTCAGAACCGCAACTTATAAACAAAATATCCTCATTTTCTGAAAAAATCAAAGAATAGATGTCTGAACAGGGCTTGATAGTCTTTTGTAAAGTAAAATCCTAATCTCCAACTAGAAATTACTCCATTAATCCATCTTTGTAACTAATAAATACATTTCTATCGTCCCTGCTAGCAATTACATTGTTACTAATACCGGCTGAGTTAACCAAAAAATTTTATTTTGTATAAAAACATTGATATAATTAGAATTTTATTTACTTAGTTTATGATATCTATATGGGCCAATTGTATAAGAGAATTTTTCATAACCAAAAATAATAGTGAGTAAAAGAAGTTAAATTATAAACTGGTACCTTCTTATCTATAAATTATTTTAAAATTATATATTAAAATTATCCCAAAATATACCATATAAATGAATATATATATAATATTATTGTTATTAATGAATAATTAAAATCAATTTTACCAGAACAAATTATTTAGAATTTCATCAATAAAGAAATATAATATTTTTATATATAAAAATACTAATAAAATAAAGTAAACAATATATATACGAATATATATTAAAGGGCAAAATATATGATTAAAATTTGAATATTTGCAGAAAAAGATTAAGTAGTAAATAATTTTATTATAATATTCATTTATTAATACAATATTTTGTATATATCTATCTAAATTACTTAAAATAAAATAAATTTATTTATTATAAACAATAAATTAAATTTTATATGACGCTAAAACGCTTAATAGCGTTATTATTTTTTACCTTAATCATATTTTATTGTTAGTATAGGAGGGTCGAATCTCAGAAAATTTTGATTTTTTTTTTTATATATATTTATAAAAACACTGTCTAATTAATTATTTAATATAATAATTATTTTATCTTGCAAATATTAAAATAATTATCAATTTTCGAATATATATAATAACTAAGCATCAATTGAAGAAGTTAACATATTAATAATACAACAAACTTTAAACCCAAAAAATATTATTTGCCTTATATATTATTTGAATAAATAAAATTAATAATATAATAAAGATAATAAAATATATAATTTAGTGAAGTATTTTAAATAATAATTTAATTTATACTATTTTATATAACCTAATAATTTTTTTTTTAATTTTATTTAATTAATAATTTTAATAATATAGTAATGTATATATTTATTATTTCACTATTATGAAAACATATTAATTACAGTCATTTATTAAAAAGGTCTGTGTAATATGTACAGTTCAAATAAAGAAAGTTATTTAATTATTAAATAATGATTTATATTATAAATTTTAAATAATAGAAAACAATATTTAAAATCTAAAATAAATAAACCTTCATATATTTAAAATAAATTATAATCTCACATTCTCAAAATAGAATTCTTTAAAAATTTCATACTCTACAAAAGAAGCTTATTTTCAGATTAAAAAAGTTCAAAGAAGAAATTCGCCACCATTGAAGTCCAGTGTCCAGCTGTCACTGATTATTTTCCTATCATTTTTATAATACCATACGCACATAATTCGGGAGAAATTCCTACCGAATTATTGGTCATTTGAGTTCTAACTAAATTTGGTTTTACAACCATCAAATCCACTTTCTTTTGCTATTGTTTATCATTTTCGATTTCCCACTTAAAGGCTGAACAAAACTGAGAAACAAAAGCCTTACTAGCTGAGTAAATATTGTAATAAGGTATGGGGAACTGACCAGAAACTGAAGACATATTTAATATGAGCATTTTTTCATTATTTTTCATTTAAATTGAATAAGCAATTTTATTCGTAACCGCAACAGATCCACAATTCACGACAATTTGACTGTGAATGTCATTGGTACTTAAATTTTCAAATAGATCAATCGCAATAACACCTACATTATTAACAAAAACGCCAATTTACCCACGGTCGTTATTCAAATTTTGTAAAAATTATTGTAGTTTTTCCACTTTTGGGAGGTCTAAAATTTCTTTAAAATCATATACGAAATAACATACTTCTATTTCTGGATCCTTTAAGTTTTTCGTATTTTTTATGAAAGACTCTATCTACTGCTTTGTTTCTTTCAATTTATTCTCATTTCTTGCAATTAAACAGATTTTAAAACCCAATTCTGCGAATTTAAAGGCTAATTACTTTCCAATTCCCTCAGTTGACCCGGTTATTACTGCATACTTGCTATTTCTTTTATTATCGGCATATATTTAGAGAATATTTTATTGAGGAAGGGTGTATAAAAATAACCCATATGCTAGCTTAAGTAAAGGGATTAAAAACTTAAATATTATAAATAGGAGACCTAAGTAATAAAATAATTGGTATTTTTAAGTCACCGCTTCATGTATAATTTAATTTATTTACTGAATCATTTCTATATTTTTATTCTGCTAATTTTTTGTTTTTCAATAAAAAGTTTAATAATTATATTAAATTTTAATAAAGAATGTAATAGAATAACTTCAGGATAGTGGTATTGTCTCGTAAATATTAGTTTATAGGAAAAAAGAATGAATAATGTATATATATATAAAAATGAGTGATAGGAAGTTAGTTATATAATTTTTAAATATTCGAAATTAAATTAAAATAACAATTATATTTATTTTTTAATTTAAATAAAAATAATAAATTTTATTTTTTCGCAAAATCAAAGAATTGAAAAATCTCTTATTTAAGTAATTTACAAATTAATATATAAATTAATTAATATATTCGAAATAAATTAATAATAACAATTATTAGTTTTCAATAGTTAATCTATCAATCTAACAAATTTACAAAATAAGCAAATAATATATTTTTAATCAATAATTTCATAACTTTATTTGTTTTATTTATATCTCAGTCCTTTTAGATGATCGATTGGTTGAATAATTAAATAAAATGTTTTATAAAAGCAGTATATTATTATTAATTTATTAATTAAAAGCTTTTCTTTATATAAAAAATAATACTTACTAATACTATTATTATTATTAAAATTATTTTATTTTCTAATTTTTTTTTCTCACTCACTCATTCTTTCATTCATTAATTCATTTATTTATTCATACCAAGTAGTCCTTTTTGTAAGGCAAAAGACGGTCGTTCATCTTGAGGTGCATTATAAATAATTCATAGACTCTTTCGAGGTGAGGCAAAATGAGGTCTGGCTACTGTCTGGTTAGCAGAGTTTCTACGTATTCGAAAATGTTGCTTTCATTTTCAAAATCTCTGAATTCGTAACAAAATTCGAAAAATGATGTGATCACGTCTTTATAAGTGTCTTTGAACTAACTCGAGGTTTCTTCCTTTACACTTCTCAACACGAAGGTCATGAAAACGAGTTGCTAAACGGGGGAGTAGTAATTATTGTTGACGAGTAATTTTTGGAAGAATTTGGAGTCGAAAAACAGATAGTAATCCCAGGGTTCGATTTCAATTCCGAGGTCTTTTTTCATTTTTACGGAGTATTTTTAATCACTCAGTTGTTGCAAAATATCTTACAAGACATTTTGCAAGGCAAAGTGCAGAGGATTTTGATATATTTCTTTGAAATTGTGTTTTCTGACATTGTAATCAATCTTCGGTAAAGTCATCAATTCCTTCAAAGAAAACTCAAATATATTGTCTGAAAGCGACTCGGCGTCCTCTTCCAATTTGATGGCTTCTTTTTTCAGTTCCTATTTGAACTAATTTTCATCGAAACTCCAAAAAGTAGTCAAAGACCCTCCATCTCGGAAAGTTCCCGAACTAGTAAACAATTCCTTAAGAAAAGAAATGGGGGCGAAGGGCTATTGGGCTTCTGTGAAGATGTTCAACTCCGTGAAATAGTGTTCGAAAACGTTGTCAAACATCAAAACGACATCTTTTTTCTGTGTGTGCACCAAGTAATTCGCGTGCGCCAAAGCTGCGAAAGGCGCCAAAAACTTATCGGCCAAACTCGTGGAATTGTGGCCACTCGTGTAAATTGTGAAGTTATTTTCGTTTCCAGAACCGCTCAAATGTTTCTAAATTTTTTTGGCTTCTTTGAAGTCCCCGGCGCAGTAAATTCCATAGGTTCCAGCCTTTGATTTGCCGTGGAAAAACTAATTTGTTTCCTCGATGTGTTGTCGTAAAGTCTAAGTCATCAAATACGATTTTCCGGAAGCTGGAGCTCCTCGCAACATAGTCACGTGTCCTCTGGCAACTGGACGAGTGAAATCGATGGCCATGTTTCCTGTGAATACCTGCACTTCATTTTACTTTCTTCTTCTGATTTGCTTATTTCTTTTGTAAATTTCCAATTCGACTATTTTATCACTATTATTATTTTCACTACTTTTTTCACTTTCTTCCGATAAAATTTCCCCCCTATAATTGACGATTTGTCCACCAAATTTAGAGGTATTCAAATTCAGCTTCAAATTTCCCTTTATTTGCAAAACATTGTCGATTTTTTTCGAAACTGCGCTGGTTAAGAGACCCATGGACACATTCTCTCGCAATGTTAAAATTAGGGAATCTACATTTTCTTGAGTGGTGGAAGTTACCTAACTGAGTTGCTCTTGTTGCCCTTCCAATTTTGAATAATGCACTATTTGTCCCCTTTGTTCTAAAACTTGTCCGATGGGCTGATCTGATTTTTTGATCACCTTATTGTCGTAGTAGAAAAAATTCTACGAATTTTACGATTGAGAAGAACAAAATTAAAATTGCCTATTGGTTAAAACCTTCAGTTTTTGAGAGTTTTGAGAGTTTTTAACATTCGCTAATTTTTTTATAATTTTTTGTTTTATATTTTTGTAAATTTTTTGAAAAAGAAAACTAAAATAATTCTTCTTATGCTAGCAATTTTGACTTGTTTGTTGCTTTTTATTGTTTTTTGTAGCTTAATTAGTTGCTAACTTGCTTTTTAACTATTAAAATATATTAAAAATAAATAAATTAATATATGCCCATGTAATTAATATTATTCATTTTTTGTTTTAATCAACTCATAAAACTACTATTTACTATTATATTGTATATCCTGTAAAATAATAAATTTGATAATAAACTTTTTGAATTTTGCTTCCAAAAGATTATTTACCATATATTAAATTTTATAATCACATTAGAAATATTATATTAAAATAATATATTTTAGATATATTTTTTTTCATAAATGCATTTATAAAACTAAAATAATTTAAATATTGAAATTATATACTAAAAGTAATATTTTCTTTGTTTTATTTATTTTATCATTAACTTTTCTTATAAAATGTTTAGAAATATTAAATATTCTTACAATGAGTTTATAATAAGTATTTTTAAAATTTGAATGTTATTTTTTTTTATAAAAATTTATATATCTTTTCATTTTCAAAAGTAATTTTTAATTAAAACTATTTTTTATAATTATTTTATATATTATTATTAAATTTTCGAATAATTAATTTAATTTATGTTATTTTTAAAAAAAATATATATAAATCATTTAATATTATATTGCTATTAAAATATTTTATATTTCCCCTAAAAGTTAATTAGTTATCAATATATTTATATTATGTTTATTTCATTTATATTTACATCTATAAACATAAACTTATAAAAAATTGAAATAAAAATATTTTATCGTAAATATGAATAATTTTCTATAATAAAAGTATATAAAAATCGGAAAAATAACCATTTAATCAATGAAATTCATCTTAAGTTAATAAGACAATGAGAGTACAAGAAAAATTAGTTAAAATTTTAATATGAAGAAAGAAAATAATATATTTTATAATTTCTTATAAATTTTTCTTTACTAATCAATTTAATAGATTTTATATGATTGTATTTAAATTCATTGGTTTTTCCACATTTTGAACTATTAAATTGAAATTTAAGGATTACTTTAATATAAAGTAAGTAGTATATTAAACAAAAATTAAATTAATTAAGGATAATACCATTTAAAAATAAAATATTTCTTAGTATAATACGTATTTCCACCCTTTGCATAAAAATACAATGGTATGACAGAAAATAATTTTTTAATGTTAATTAATAATAAAAATCTATTTATTTTTAAAATTTTTACAGAAAAAAATATCTACTGTATGTACTAAATTATTAAATTACAATAATTAGTAATATTAAATGAATTTATGTGAAATATGATACAATAAATTAGAGTCAATCAAATATAACTATGTAAATCTATTTTTATTTTATTGCTTATTATTATATTATAGATTTCTTTATCCAATCTCACTTTAAACAAGAATTTAATAGTTGATTTTTTAAATATACCTCCAAAAAAGTCTTTTATCAGAAATTATCATATAAGATCACAAAGAAAGCTTTATAAAGAGAACTATATGATTTTTTAATCATAATATTAAAACCAAGAAATAAACAATAATAGCAAAAAAAAAAGAATAATAAAAAAAAAGTTATATTATATCATGCTTCAATAAATAAACAATAATTAAACTATTACAGTAGAAATTGCTAATTAAGCAGGAAGTTCTTCCTAAATAAAAGTTCATCAAAACGATACTTTATATGCTCTCAAGTGCATCTATTAACAAATATGCTAAATAGATCCAAGTATGCAGAAACTTTCTTTCAATGGAAGTGAATTAAAATAAAATACCACTACACTTAAACAGCTTAATATTAAAAATTTGGATAAAATCATGTGTTTAAATGATTAAATTTTTAATACTTAGAGTACTAAAGAAAACGAATTTTATATTAAAATAAGAGATTTGTGTGGAAAAGAATATGAAATAGAATGTGAAGTTTCCAATTTAGTAGAAGAAATTATGATCAAAATAAAAAATAAATAAGGAATTCCAGAAGATCAACAAAGACTAATTTTTGCTGGAAAATAATTGGAAGAGGGAAGATCATTATCTGATTATGGTGTTTATAGTGGAGCTCTATTTCACCTTGTCCTTAAACTAAGAGGATGTTGAGAATATCTAAATTTAATAATTATTATATGACTAATATATCTATAAAAATTATACTATGAAAAATGTCACTATTTTTAGTTAAAATAAAGGAAAATTTGAAATAATTATATATATATAGATTTATATAAATGAGTTTTATATTTTACCATAAATATATAATTAAATAAACCTATTAGTATGATAGTTTTAAGGATGTTTCTTTTTCTATTAAATTATAAAACTTACTTGTAATAAAAACTTATAATAATAAATTAAAAAAAATGAATTTTTAAATAAACAAATATAAATATTATTATTTTTCAAAAAAATAATGTTTAAGCTTAGTTAAATAATGAAATATTTATGTTGATATATTTAAATAGAAATTTTTTAAATTTCGTAATGCATATTTTTTTGACTTAATTCTATTTAATAAAAAGCATCGAAATGTATTAATAAGTCACTATTTTAGGCAAAATACTAAAAGAAAAAATATTTGTAAAAAGCAAAACAAAACAAAAAAATAGGTAATGAAGATAGTTTAATCTTTTAATTGTGATAAAAGTAACGAAAAACAGTTTATATAATTGTAATAGAGAGCTCAGGATAAAAAACTCAAATTGAATGTAACTCTTCATCTTATGTAGATGATATAATGATATCAATATTTAATAAGACAGGAATTCCTGATTTTAAATAAAGACTTATGTTTGCTGGGATTGATTTGAAGAAAAGTAGATCATTATCAGAATATAAAGTCAAAAGAGGTTCGATAGTATTTATTATGCCAAATTTAAATGGATATTGATAAAATATATAAATTTTATATAATACATATATATATATAATTAAATTTATTAATTTCTCATTATTACTATATTGAATTTTACTAAATAATACAAATTTATCCATTTGAAAATATATATTCTAAATTCTTATATTTTTTAAATTATGTTTATTTTAATATAACTGTCTTAAAAAAAAATGAATAAAAATATACTTTCAAAAAATTTAATTTTGTTTTATTTTGTTTTTTTCACATTTTTCTGCATATATTGATTAGTGATTTTATTATTTTTTGAACACATAGTTTATTTTTTTTTAAAAATTAATGATTTTTTTCAAAAAAAAATGATTATTTTACTAAATAAATATAAACTATAGGCTATTTTCAATCTATTTTTTTGAAAAATAAATTTTTTTGATGCATTGATACTCAATTTTCTATTACCAAAAAGGACTAATAAATTCAAGAAAATTAAACTATATAGTATATATACAAAATTATTTCTTAAAATACCTAGCATAACATTTTTTTTATTCATTTTTTTTAAAGAAAGTTATTCTTATTTTCTTATATAATTTAAATCTTCTTCATTAATACCAACTTAGATATTATAAATTATTAAAATTTATAGTAAAATAATATTCATTTTATATAAATGGACTAGGACAATATTTGATTTTAATAAAACCATACTCCAATTTTCTAATTATTTTTTAATTTCCCATTACTATAATATTTATCATATATACTACATACTAATTAACTTTTTGCTCTCCATTATTCAAGAATTAACAACATACATTGTAATTGAAAAATTCCATATTTTTTTTTAAAAAAAATTCATAATTATTCCTGGCAGCAATAATATAAAATAGGGTTTCATAATTACTGAATCCAGTTGGTCTTTAATGGTAATCAAAATTATATAAATCTTATATTTTAATATAAATTTATTTATTTACTCATTTAAAATTTCATATCCGAATAAATGATAAAATTTTTAAAGTTTTTAGCTATATATTTCAAAAATATGGCAAATTTATATGTCAATCATCCATATACATTGATAAACAAATCTCCAAGCTATTATTTGAAAATCATAAATGTTATAAAATTAAAAAAAGTAAGTCTTATTGCATTTATTTAAATTAAGGTATCATTCTTTCTCATTAGCTAATTAGATATTATCAGGTTTGGGGAAACTATAATCTTAATTAAAGATAAATTAAAAAATAATTAAAAAATAAATATAGGGAAAATAATTCTTTTAATAATTTTAAATTATACTAAAGATAATTTTTTTGATTATCATTCATTTGTTATGTTATAGTATGATTATATATAATTTTTAATATCAAATCTAAAATTAATTCTTAAACACTTGAATTGCAAATTAACAAAAAAAATTATACTATTATTATAATGAATACAATTAATGCATAATTATTTAACACAAAAAATAAGGATAATTGTTATATGTATGAATAAAGAAATAGTACAAAATAATATATACACATTAATTCTATATTATAAAAAAACTAGAATTATTAATAAATAATAATTAAATAAAATATTTAGAAATTTTATATACATATATAATTAATAAGTTCACTTTAATTGCTAATATATATAAATATAAAATTAAAAACCATATAATATATGTAAACTCTGATAAATAATTAAATAAAATAAAATAAAATAAATAAACAATCTAAAAAGCAATTAAAAATAAAAAATAAACTAACTGCAAAGAATACAAAATATACAGTATTTAAAAGGTAATAAATGAAGAAAAATATATATTATCATTATATATATTTTATGTTATTATCTTAAAAATAAGAATATAATAGATTTTGAATTAATATAAAAAATAAACACATTGATGTTATAAATATATATTACATAATATTACTGTTAAAATCAAATATATGTATTGAAGTTATAAAGTCATTTTTTAAATTAATAATACGAAATTAGAAATAAAGAATAATAACTAATTTTTTTCTATCAATTTTTTTCATGTTTAAAATATGAAAAAAGTAGGTGTTATAATTTTGTTGTTTATTTTCCTTTTATTTTATATCAATGTTATTTATATGGAAAATTACCAATTGAATTAAATTAAAATAATTATACCATAAATTAATACATTAATAACAATTAATAATCTAGGGTATATGAATATTATATATAACTTGGCATATAAAATTTGATAGTAATATGAAATATTAATATTATATAAAAAAACAAATCCAATAAGCAAAAATAAAATATAAAGCAAATTTTAACTAATTAATAATTAAAAAATAGATATGGAAGATATTAATATCGATTAATAAATAACATATTAACTATAGAAGAATATAGAAAAAAAAAATAGACAAAGAGTAATATAATGTGAGGTATATAAAATAAAATTTAAACTTTATATAAATAAATTAGATAACTTTAAATTAAAATATGTAAAAATAGTAACATTCCGATGATGATTAACTTTATCCTATAGAAAGCATTTGCATATTAAACTAATGCTAATAGAAAAATTAACTTATATGTTTAGTGTGTTATGATGACAATGTACATAGTCATTAAAATCATGATACGAATTAATATAATTAAACAAAATTATTTTTAATATAAAAATACAAAAAATACATTAAATAATAATAAGATGAAAACGAATTAAAATAGAAAATATAGACTGAAAAATAATAATAATTAGTTAAAATGTAAAACATAATTAATTACGTAAGTATAGTTTTGAAGGATATGGATAATATATTGAATGATTATAAAGATGATTATAATTAATAACTTAAAGATATATCTCATTAAAATGATAAGTATTATGATTTATTAATATAATGTACTGAAAAAGAATAATGGAATAAAAAAAGTTTAGAATAAATATTTGCTCAAATGGAATAAGGAAATTTTGAAGATAATCCAACATCAAATTTAAATCAATAAATATAACAAATCTAAAAATCACAAAGGGATAAAAACAATGATTTCTAAAAAAAATTTAAAGAAATTTTAATGACATAATAAATTATATTATGTAATACACAGTAGAGGAAACAAAAATATTAAAAATTCTAATGATTTGAATTAAAATGAAATAAAAAGAGAATATAATAACTTATAAACATATTTAGATGATATTTAATAGTTATAAAAGAATAGAGATTGAACTTAGATTTAGACTTTAGGTACAAAATATTTAAATTTTATCAATTATTGTTGAAAAATTAATAATGAAATATTTAACTTTAACAATAAAATATTTCCAATCATAAATAAAATAAATAATGTATTTTCAAAAAACATAATATTTAGAATAAAATACAAAAATAATAATATAATAAAATTATAATTAAACTAAATTATATATTTTCAATTAAACAATGTTTTAAGATATATTTTGACATAGTTTTGTTATATAAATAGTTCTATTATAAATAAAGATAAAGTTTGATATTTTTAAGGTTCATCTAATAATTAAGATTAACTTTAACATTCTAACAGTATTAAAAGATTTTTATAACAGAAATATTAAATTAAATATGAAATATTTTTTCCAAAATCCATTTATAATAGTGAAAATTGTATTGGTGAGAAGGATGCAGAATTTGGAAAATCACTAGAGAAACTGAACAACTTAACTTATTTAAACATTAATTTGAAGTAAATTTCGTTTTATAAGAGAAAATAAAAAAAATAAATAATACCAATAAATAAAAGTTCAATGATAATGTTTTTTTACTTAAATTAATTTTATTGAAAGTATAAAATGATTAATTAATCATCATTTGAAAAGACATTAATAAGAATAAATATATTTATTGCACACGCCCACACTCATTAACTTTTATATTACATCTATATATTATACTTTTAAAATTCAAAATTAAAGAAACAAAGAAAGAGAGAAAGTAAAATGCCATTCAATTAAAGATTATAATTAAATTATCTTTAAAAATTTTTTCCTTCCAATATAAATTTACTAATCAATCATTCCTTTATTCACAATTTCAGCCACCTTTATTATTACTATAAAATTAAAATCAATTTTAACATGGTTTAATTTATTTTAAAAAAGGTAAAATAAATTTAATGAGAAAATATGCAGTGAATTGGAAAATCTCTTGAGAAGTTGAACAACTTAACTTTTTAAACATTAATTTATGGTAATTTATGTTATATTTTAATCAAGAAAAAATAAAACTTTAGAGAACAAAAGATAAAAATACAATAATAATATTTTCCTATTCAAATTATTTTGATTGTAAGTACTAAATTAAAATTAAAATTTCATTATCATTCGAAAAGAAATTTATAAGATTAAAAATTAAATTTAATTTTAATATAATTTAATTTAACACACCTACTCACTCATGGGCTTCATATTACACCTATATATTTTCTATTAAATTCAAAAAAAGGAATAATAAACCCATTCAATAAATGATTATAAATTTATATTATTCATTTGAAAATTATTTAACTCTAATTTAACTATCATTAACCAATCGGAACTTTATTCACTATTTCAACAGCCATTTTTATTATTATATAAATCATATGTTAATTAAACACAATCAAATCTCATCTAACCTATTTTCACATGGCTTAATTATTTTTTAATAGTGTAAATTCTATTGGTGAGAAAGGAGTAATGAATTAGGAAAATCACTTGAGAAACTCACAACTTAACTTGTTTATAAGTTAATTTAAAGTAATTTTTGTAATATTAGAAATAATAAAAATAAAACTTTATAGACTAAAAATATATACATTAATTTTTTTTTTTTATATGAATTCTTTGATTTAATAGAAATTGTAAATTATTTATTAATCATAAATTTATTTATTATTTATT